>JAUIMM010000121.1:14010000-14602500 GCA_031769625.1 Taudactylus pleione
TGTGGAAGATCGATTATTGGAGTCAGTTTGGGGCACAATAAAGTGTTTTCTGCAAATCTATATAATGGATTGCAAGGCATACAGCTAGCACCATATTCTGGAACTGTTTTCATGACATAACATTATTTTGGGTAATGGGTTAACTCCCCTGGACCACTTACTGGCCCAATAATGTGACACCACAAACTGGGCAGGGTCTATGTCTATCATTGGCAGAATTCCTACAATTGGGAGCTATAGACATCAGATGAAAATTGTTATTGGGCTTCCCTTGTAGTCTAACTTCTTGGAGGATCTATACTTCTCCTATAATTCCTAATAACAGATATCCCTCATTAGGTCCCCAACCATTCACCTATGGCGCTGCGCGGCTCTAACCATTGGATGAAAGGTAACAAACAGCAACTTTAATTAAAACCTCATGTCTGATATTGCCGGGTACAGGGGCGTCAAGCAGCTCCAAAGGTAATCATCAAAGGTACTGGTTTTGTGAGATCCATGGTGGGGGGTCCAAGGGAGGAACTCCATCCATAGGACTATGGTTGGGAACATATAGGGGAGGAAGGTTAGGGTAAATTTATATCTAAAGTGAAAAGCCCCTTAAATGAGAAAGGTAGGTCAGATCTGCATTTCTCATTTAGAGTAAGGCATCAAGTGTCTACAAAGAAACACAAGATATAAAGACATGCCAAAATTCCTATCAATGTTACTATAATCTTTAAAATCATATATACAGATATACATATTTATTGTGATAAACTAGCTGAACTCAAGTTTTTAGTTTGCTCTTGACTGCCCACCGGTGGAAACTCCATGTATAATAATGCAGCATCTTTACAGATACTATGCAACAATCATTTACATCACTATTCCATAAAATGAATGCAGCAATCAATCATTCAATGAGACAAGTGGAAATATGAACTCTCTGTTGAGATCACTTTGCCTGGTCCATGGTAATAACTGCATTCTGGTTAAAGTCACGAGTAGCTCTGCATGAAAAGTCGCAAATACAACAACATAGCAAATTTCAAATACTACTCTGAGGGGAGAAGATGCTGGATCACATCTCCTATATACTGAAGAACCCTTTTCATCAGGAGTCTAGAAAATAATCCTTCCAAGAATAAAAGGTTCACGGCATCAGAAAAGGCACTTTTGCAGATAAAGATTTAAGGCAAACTGTAATATAACAGATTCTGTGTATGGATAAAACTTGAAACAAAGAGATGAAGAAGGCACAAGTATAAAGTATAAAGTGTACCTGTCTCCTATACAGACAATCAAGGCAGCCATTTCTTGGCTGATCTAAGATTCAGCTTATTGTATAGGGGCTTGGGACATCACTGCGGCACGAGGCAGATTGTGTCTCCTACTGCAGTAAACTCACTGGTCTATAGTACATGGATGAGCTGCATTTTCAGAAATATTGATTTGTCCCACATTATGAACGCCTAAAATGTGTACAGTATAGAGGACAGGTGCCCTTTAAATGCTCTGGAACCCTGATAATTTGGCACCATCTGTGTGTAAAGTCTGCGGCATTCAAAAATACTCACTACAAAAAGGCACTTTACGTCTCTATGAAGTCTTCTCGCAGAGAAAACTTTGAGCCTAGAGCTGTCATATTCTTTTTTTTTTTCCAAGCAGTCAGATCAATATTACATTGCAAAGCTATTTGTCCATAGACATAAAAAATTTAGATTCCTATTTACCTGCAACATTCCCGGCTCCCCACACCCAATACTGTGCGGCGACAGATTTCTGCAGCCCTATAATGATTTGTGACACCTTCAAGTCATAACAGAAAGGTCTGAACTTTTCTATTAAAGAATCTCCAATGTGTTTTTCTCTGGTCCCTAAAATGTCCACGGTTTACAGCTTAAAAAGAAACATACTACAGAACGATATGTAAAGTCTGTATGGTTATTCTATTCTATAAGTAAGTGATCGTGTGCACAAAATCCAAAAATGATCCAGACCGTTGAGCTTTCTGCCTGGCTAGCAGTGTTTGCCATTAACAAGTCCCTAATGGCTTATAGTGTGATATTCAGGTTATAGCATTACTGGAGGTCTTTGCTTTATGCTTTCGGGTGGGGGAATAAAACAAAATACATAACTTTCATATCCACCTGCATGCTTCCCTCTTTCTACAAATACTAGCGTTCCACAGCCAACAGGTACTAGTCCAATCCCATCTGTGACCAGCACATAGGGAGATATCACAGTGTGTAATGTGCCGCACGTAACCCACACCTCTACACACTTTCCTGGCCCTATTGCTCCTTTTGTATTACAAACCATAAAACAATATCTGAATCCTAAGAGTAGATGGCAGACTGTTGTTTTTTCAGTATTGGCAATTAAGCCACCCTAAAATCACCATGAAATAATTTCACTGTGAAACTTTCTTACCAAAGCTTATAAAACTCCCAAATCTTTTATGTCCTTTGTGGAACTAAAAAAGGATCCCTTTCCAGTCCTCCCGGACTCCTTAAAAGGCCTCCATAGACCAACAGCAGGAGCTGCTTCAAGTTTAAAGCATTCTTCAAATTAAGGAACAAGAGATTGTATCGCTAACAAAACTCTCTCAAAATAAAAGGTCATGAAATTTCAGCGGAAACTTGGAAAGTGTTGCACATTCCTTGTCTTCAGAGAGTTTAAAGAACCATTCCTCATTAGTTTGTGGGTTTTAGGTGTATATAAAGTAGTTACAAATTCTCTCTCCCTTACTGACGCTAATGCAAACTGAAATATTCAAAAAATTTGTTAAAAATACTTATGATTTTGGTATGTAATCAGCAAAATACAACCCACAAAACCCTATTAACACCGCAGGTGTCGGGTGCAAGAATGCTGAAGAAACAAGAGCCAATACACTCCTGTCAGCGGTGGTAGATGCAGGAGCCACCCTCCGGTCCTTCCGCAGACCAGCGCAATTGTGAGCCGGCGCGCACACATAAATGCAGAAGCCCCTTCCCCTTTGAGTCACTAGCTGACAGTCCTGCGCTGCTTTAGAACGCTGTATACGTCATCCACTCGGCTGAGTTTCTCAAAGAATGGGAGAAGGTCTAGTAGTTCTGTGTCAGTCATGTCATCAAACCAGGATACTACTGGGACCTGTGGGAGAAAGAGGTGTGAGCTTTCTGGCAAAACATTATTCATTCATTTACAAAGCTGATAACATTCATTTGAAAAACAAAATAGGACAGTCTGTGATTCTAGATGCGTCACATGATACCAGATGATTTACACTCTATATATATAGTCACCCAGTAGGTTACTAGACTTTCCTTTCTGGATTCCTGCACCTCTGTGATTTTAGTGTACAGAGGAACAATCCATTGCTCTATTACACAGAATTTACATGCATCATCAGCTGGTGAGATCACAAGTGATTAACACTGTGAGTAGTGGTGGTCCTAGGTATTAGGGCCAAAGTTGCATGTTTACCAAAAACAACATTTCAACTGAATGTGATATTTCTTTCAGCTCTATCAGTTTGGAATTCCCACATGCGCAAGTCTCTCACCTTCAGGTTTACGTACAACTCTGAAACAGGCCCATTACCATTAAAAGATAATTTGAAACAAGTGGCTTCCATTCATTTTATTAGGCCCAAACATAAATATTTTCCAAAACTACAGGCTACCTGCGAGCGTTCGTTTAGAAACCCCAGCCAGTGTTTGGCCCTCCGTAGTGTAATAGTGTGTAGTTTGCTTGATCTGAGTAACGGGAGCTTCTATTCAGCCTTGATACTTTCTGGCCAGCACTCTCCCACTTCAAATTCCATTTTGTGTTACCTTCTCTACAGGTATTAGCTTTGTGCATGACTCTCTCACTAGCTGATGCAGCGAAGCTATAGGCAACTTGGTAGTGATGACACAGGAGAGAGGCAAGCATTGTTTAGTGCTGTTATTGGCTGCATGAAAGTAATGGATGATGGCAGTTGTAGTTTATGGCCACAATCATTATACATAGGGCTGTGAGGTCAATGTAAGCCAAACTACTACTACTGAGATCCACATAAAAGAAAAAGGATTTCCGTGGTCACAATAATAAAACAGTAACAAACAAAACCACTGATACATTCCTTTATCTATACTAATATAATAAGAATGTTGTGTCTGTCTGTTTGTTCCAAGTAGGGGCAAAAACTACTGAACTGATTTTCATGAAAGCTGCATCACCATGGTAGTCGTAACTCCTGGAAATAACAATATTTATTGACATCACCAATGAAAGAGATAGGTGTGGCATCATGTGTGTGGCCGGTAAGGTGTGGGGGGAGAGGTGCTTTGGGCCACGTTGGTGTGAGTGGTGGGTGAATATCGCTGCTGGTCACACGGGCCACTCTCGGGGACAGGGCCCCTATGCAAAGCAATACAACTAGAACACCTCAAATAAAAATATTTTGGCAGAAGCGATTTCATTGTGGGCGAAGCCGCAGGCAACAGTTAGTGACAAATATTATTGGAAGATAGATTATCCTTTAAGATCTTATTGTGTGTCCTATGTACTATGATGTGTGGATATGGACAACTGGATTTACTTGTGAAAAGGGACAGTTTGTAAATATTCGGCATTATACATACAACTACTATCATTGACATAAGCTATGCAAGAGATAAAACGTATCGGACTGAATCCAAGACAGCTGCATTGCATTCATTTAACATATATAATTACAGATCAACCAAGAGACTTTTATACCGCATTATCTGGATGGAAGATATAGGAGGCTGGAGAATTGTCAATAATAATAAGTTTATTCAGGTCCCTCCCCAGCCTGCTCAGGTCCTTGACATAGTTTGCCCTATGGAAGGCACAAGATTCCCGGAAAAGGCGGGCCCGAAATGCTCCCCATTTATCCAGCAGATCAGCAACTGGGTCAGCATACTGTGAACAAGGAAATATGTAGACATGGGTGGATAGAATAAGACAAACGTGTAATAAGGGATAACAGTTTCTAAGCAAATTCTTACGCTGTTGTACGGAAAATCTCACATGGATGACTATTACAGTGATGATTATTCAGTCTGCTATTACATTATTCAAAAATCCACAGCTGACGCTTCATTCTTAGATGACCCATAATTTGAAAACAGAAAATCAGGTCATCCATAAAGATAATTCTTTTTAAAGCCAGGTAATATGATGCTGTTTCTGCTTTGTGTGTGGTACATCAGGAGTATGAAAGAAAATAAGCATTTCATTGTTACAGAAACCCAATAAGAAAGATTTTTTTTAAAACCCAGGAAACCTGGCAACCCTATGACCTGTATCCAGCAGCTTTTGTGCCATAGAGAAAAATTACGGCAACAGGAAGCCTTAAACATTAGATGTCTTGGGAGTCCTACCCTCACCTATATTTATGGTAGAGAAAAGTAATATAGGAGAGATTAATCATGGTGGAAGTTTTATAGCTAAGAAAGAAATCCAAATACTGACAAAAATATTCTGTTCCCCCACCACCATCATCACCATGTCTTCACAGACTGGGACACCAGCTCACCCACTGTCCTGGGTAGAGGGCAGCCCCTCTATGACTAGGAGGGCTGCAGACTCACAGACAAACATAACTTGACCTTCAGTGGCTTCGATTGGACCCGGGTCATGGGGCAGTGTAAACCGGTGGTCCCGTTTACATCATAGGAACAGCCGGCTGGAGATGATGTCATCTCTAAGCACCCGTGTGCAGTGTAAAGGGCCCGACCTAGGAATAACCCGGGTCGGAGCCGCAATGTGAACGTGGTCTGTGCCAGGTTGGAACCGTGTTCCAAATCCCGGGTCAGACCCAGGATTTTATTGTAAAAGGGGTATCAAACAGAGATTTGGACCTGGGGATATTGCAGAGGCAAGCTGGGTCAACCCGAGTCCTTTTTCAGTGTGGAAGGGTCTACGAAAGTCCAAAGTCCCCGGACCTTGACTCTGGTTGCTACCAGGGTTATTCCCGGGTCCAAGCCAAGTAGGTTGCAGTGAGAAAGGTGCAACCCGGGTTATTCAACCCGGGTTACAGTAAATGGATCTCATGAGCGGTTTAGGAGTGCTGAAACCCACTTTTCATGACTCATCTTTGTGACCCTGTAACAAAATGTCCACTTCTAATGACTCACACATTTGGCCGGACAGACACAGGTCCAGTGTGAAAGGGGTCGACCTGGGAATAACCCGGGACCAAGGTGTAGTGAGAAAGGGGTATAGGAGCTGTGACCCGGGTTCAATAAATCAGGCAAAAGCAGGGGCTTCTGTCTGAAAGTGGTATAAGAGACATATACACGCACTATATATATATATATATATATATATATATATTGGAGGAACATCCCCATTGGAAAATCTAGCACTGAACTGGATATCATAAATCCGTTCTTTAAATGACCATGTATCTCAATAGATTTAATTTTTGTCCCTTTCTCATCGGACTGAAAAAATTGTGGCCACCGCTACCTAGAAGAATTCTACAGCACAAGTCTACTTTCTAATATGGCCGTGCATTCCAAATTCCAGATTTGTGAAGATGGCCATGCGTTCCTTGTCAGACAAAATGGCTGCCGGGCGTTCCAAGTACAGGGTACTGCATGGCACCTTATGAATATGTTTCTTTTAATGTGTTTTACGTCCATTTCTATTTATTTCAATGGTTTACAGGCTGCACTTAGGTTCCTATGTGTTCAGCCTTATGGTTTACCGCCGCTCCCGTGCCCATAATACCGGATGGGAAATGACATTCCTTACCCATAATCCCCGCTCCCAGGTGTGATGCGGTGGGTTCTATATGCGTCCCACCGTCGTCTTTCTTGCCCTAGATCGCTGCTCCAATGTTAATATTTTCCAGCCTCCTACTACATTGATGATTATATTTAAATTATTGGCCTGAATTTTGGGATGTGGGACCCATTGAACTGCTCTGGCTGGACTTCTTTGGGGCATCACCACTTATTTTTAACACTTTATATCACTCTATTTTTGTTTTTCATTTATGTTACATTTTCATATATTTATTTTTCATTTTTCTAACACTTACAACACTATGCAGCCACTTTCACTTACCTAACACTTCAACAGTTCACTGCTATTTTTATTTTATTTTGTGTGGTGTCCTGGGGTGGTTTGGCAGGGATGGTTTGGTGGTGCCCCATGCCACCGACATGAACCCCCATAGTGTTCGGGACATACCCGATGAGGTTACCTTGACGTTGGTGGGTAAGCTCATAACATTGGCCAAATTTATGCCAAAAACCTTGTATATGATGTATACATATTAATGGTTGTATGGTGCATCTGGTCTCTCTCTTTTTTCTATGCTGCTATAAAAGCCTGCCAGGTCCCCCTGTCATTTATCCCCTTGACGAAGTGCAAGATATAGTACGAAACGCGGTGGGTCTAGAACTGACTGTACATCCCTGATTCCCCCAATGGTCAGGTAAGCTTTAATGATTTTATTTCTTGTACATGTATAACCTGCTCAGTGTTTTTGACTTTTTTATTAAATACTGTGTTTTTACCCTAGAGGGTAAATTTACTAAAATTAGAGTTTTTAAAAGTGGAGCTGTTGCCCATAGCAACCAATCAGATTCTAGCTATTATCTTCTAGAAGGTACTAGTTAAATGTTAAGTAGAATCTGATTGGTTGCTATGGGCAACATCTCCACTTTTAAAAACTCTCACTTCAGTAAATTTACCCCTAAGTGTCCGTGTAGAATCCTTATCTAGGACTATTTAGTTCCATACTATTTAATCACAGCGCTATTTATGCTGTGTTTATGGTCTTAATGGTACACACTATGGAGCTGATTCAGGGCCGCTCGCAAGCCGCCCGATGTTTGCGCACGCGCAGGATCCGGCATGCGCGAGCCCCGCTGAGTGACTGAAGTTCAGTCGCTACGGGACTTGCAACAAGACGAGGCGTCTGTTGATATTGATTGACAGCTCGCCCCGTTTTGTGGATGGGTGGGGGGGGGGGGTGGCTGCACAAACGCAGGCGTTTTTTGTTGGGTGGTCCAACTGACATCACTATTGATGCCAGTAGTGTACTTCCTGCTCTATTAGAGCAGGAGGTCCACTCGGCCTTGCGGCAGCTAGAACCTGCCCCAGGGTCTCGTCGCAAGGCCGATGGTCGCGATTATTGCGACGGTCTCCAGCCCGCTCGCACAATCAGTGGGTGGTCACCCACAGCTTTGCGAGCGGCCAGAGACCAAAAAAATAAAAAACACGCCCACATTCAGAGCGAGCGGCCACCAGCAGCGAGCGGCTCTGAATGAGCTCCTATGTTTTGCTTCTTTGTTTTTCATTTCATATATCCTTAATTATTGGTCATGAGACCGAAGATGTTTTGAATAAGATAAGTCCTTTTTGAATTGAATTATCCTTTGCCTTTTTTGCACATATTCACAGGGTGATTTATTTCACCCTTTGCACACTAGTAGGCGCTCTGTGTTCTTATAATAGGTTCAGGAACTGGGGGTGGAGCTGTAGAAAACCATTATATATACATATATATATTATATATACAGTATTTAGAAAAGAACGCACTCAAAAGGGCCTTTAAAATAAAACTTATCTTATGGAAAACACATTTTGGCCCAGGACATTACGTCATAGTTAATGAGAGGTTCAGGAACTCAGTTCCTACTGCAAAATAGCACTGTATATAATCTCAGTAACACTTAGAGGGAGAGGTAGAGAGTGAGTGGGGGGAGAAAGACAGGGGATGGGGATATTGTGGGCAGGATGCATTAAGCATTGCATGCATGCCTGCGGTAATTATGCCGGTATGCATGAATATTTGCAAGTAAACTCGCAAAGGATGGCTCTCACGATAAGAGCTGTCCTTTGCGGTAGAATGACTTCTGGGATTATGACTCCGAAGTCCCTTTGTGCATGCATCGCATCATGCACGCATCACCGAAGGTGTTGGGATGGATCTGATTGGATCCCTCTCAGGTCAGAATGCGAAAAGACGCCCATAGGCTTCTATTGGGCAATGCCATCTCAAGATGGTGTTGGCCGACCAGGTCCTTGGTGCATATAAGAAATGCGGTCAAACCTCTGAAAACGCCATTTTCAGGGCTTTGACTGCACAATTGATTAAGTGTATACTGCTCTGTGAGTAAAACAAATGAAGAGAGGGGGATGGGTGCAGGAATAGGGAGTGGAGAAAATGGGATTTTGGTACCTACCGGTAAATCCTTTTCTCTGATTCCACAGGGGACACTGGAGGTGCTTATGCTGGGGTATAGAGGCGTGGATAGCTGGAGCCGGCACTTTAAATAATTTAGAAGTGGGAAGCTCCTCCCCCTCTATGCCCCACCAGCCCTCAGTTTAGAAAATGAAGACCGAGAGAAGATGGAGAACAAGCGGAGTGAAAGGGAGAGAAGAACACACAATAATCAAAACATACAACATACGGAACAAACCGAACAGGCAGGCGAAGAGCGCTGAGGTGGGCGTCCAGTGTCCCCTGTGGAATCAGAGAAAAGGATTTACCGGTAGGTACCAAAATCCCATTTTCTCTTTCATCCACTAGGGGACACTGGAGGTGCTTACGCTGGGGACGTCCCAAAGTTTTCCCCACGGGCGGGAGCGCTCTGCGGCGCTTGCAGAACAAGGCGGCCAAAACGGGATGCCGAAGTAGCAAACGTATCAAACTTGTAAAACCTGACAAACGTGTGAACTGAAGACCAAGTAGCCGCACGGCACAATTGTGACGTGGAGGCTCCTCTACCGGCCGCCCATGACGTACCCACAGAACGTGTGGAATGAGCCGAAATGGAGGAAGGAGGACGACGGTCAGCACTATTATAAGCCTGATGAATAGTCAGCCGGATCCAACGTGCCAAAGTCTGCTTAGATGCCGGCCAACCCCTCCGAACAGCATCATAGAGGACAAAAAGCGACTCAGATTTACGGAGAGACGCCGTCCTGGCAACATAGATGCGGAGAGCCCTAACCACATCCAAGGTAGAAGACCCACCAGACTCCTCCAGCAACGACGGTACGACAATAGGCTGATTGATATGAAAAGCCGACACAACCTTGGGAAGAAAGGAGGCTACCGTCCGGAGTTCCGCCCTATCCGCATGAAACACAAGGTAAGGTGGCCGACAGGACAGAGCACCCAATTCCGAAACACGACGAGCTGAAGCGAGAGCCAGGAGGAGGACAGTCTTCCAAGACAAGTACTTAAGATCAACCTCCTCCAAAGGTTCAAACATGGGCGACTGAAGAAACCGAAGCACTAAGTTTAGGTCCCAGGGAGCTATCGGAGGTACAAAAGGAGGCTGCACCCGCAAGACTCCTTGAAGAAACGTCTGCACCTCAGGAATGAGGGCCAATTTTCGTTGAAAGAAAATGGAAAGGGCAGAAACCTGCACCTTTAGAGTTCCTAGCTGAAGACCAGAATCCAGACCCGTCTGAAGGAAAAGCAGAAACCGGGACAACCGAAAAATTCTAGACGGAAGACTCCGACTGGAACACCATGAGATATAAGCACGCCAGATGCGATGATAATGCGCAGCCGAAACTGGTTTCCTGGCGCGTAGCATGGTAGGAATAACCGCGTCCGGGATGCCCCTGCGTCTTAGGATATCGGTTAGAAGAGCCACCCCGTTAAACGCAATTGCGCCAAATTGGGGTGTACGAATGGGCCCTGCTGTAGAAGATCCGGGCGTAGAGGAAGGGGCCACGGATCATCTGACAATAGGGACCGAAGGTCCGAGAACCAACTTCTCCGAGGCCAGTTCGGAGCTACAAGAATTACAGAGGCTGTTTCTTGTTTTATCCTTTTTAGAAGACGAGGAAGAAGCGGAATCGGAGGGAAAAGGTAAACGAAGTCGTAGATCCACGGACTTGTCAGGGCGTCTACCACTGCCGCCTGCGGATCCCGAGTTCTTGAGACGTATACTGGGAGCTGACGATTCAATCGCGACGCCATGAGGTCCACCTGAGGACATCCCCATCGACGTATCAGCGCGTTGAACACCTCTGGATGAAGCATCCATTCCCCGGGATGCATATCCTGTCGACTCAGGTATTCCGCTTCCCAGTTGTCCACACCCGGTATGAATACCGCCGGCAGGATTACAGACTGTCTTTCGGCCCACCGAAGGATCTGAGTTACTTCCCGCATAGCCATGCGACTCCGAGTCCCTCCTTGGCGGTTGATGTAAGCGACGGCCGTCGCGTTGTCGGACTGAACTCTTACCGGACGAGTCTTTAGCAAGTCTTTTGCCTCTATCAGAGCATTGTAAATCGCTCTGAGTTCCAACACATTTATGGGCCACTTCTGTTCTAGAGGGGACCATCGACCCTGAAAGTGATGATCGAGGACTACTGCTCCCCATCCTCAAAGGCTGGCATCTGTTGTTACGATGATCCAGTCCCACACTCCGAATCTTCTGCCCGCTAACAGATTGGTGGATTGTGTCCACCAAAGAAGGGCCACTCTGGTACCGGGGCTCAGACGGATCTGTCGATGAAGAAGCAGAAGCAGATGAGACCCTGACCCCTGTGATAGCAGTTCCAGCTGAAACACCCTGGAGTGGAATCGGCCGAACTGTAGCGCCTCGAAAGCTGCTACCATCTTCCCGAAGAGGCGCAGACAAAGAAGCAGGGACACCTTTCTTGTTCTGAGGACCAGCTGAACTAACAACCGGATATCCCGGGCCTTGTCTATTGTAAGAAAAATCCATTGTGAGGCCGTATCCAAGATCATGCCCAGAAACAGAAGTTTCTGGGACGGATTGAGATGTGATTTTTTGAAGTTGATTATCCAACCTTGTTGGATTAGGGTCTGATATGTCAGTAAGGCCTGATTTTATAGAAGAGATACCGATGGACCCTTGATTAGCAGGTCGTCCAAATAAGGGATTATGTTCACTCCTGATGACCGAAGGAGAGCGATCATTACTGACATAAGCTTGGTGAAGACGCGGGGAGCCGAGGATAACCCGAACGGCAATGCCCGAAACTGAAAATGAGCCTTCAATATGGCGAAACGCAGAAAAGCCTGGTGAGGTTCCCAAATGGGGACATGGAGATAGGCATCCTTGATATCCAGGGATAATAGGAACTCCAAGCTCGCTATAACTGACTGCAGAGACTCCATTTTGAAGCGATAAATCTTCAGATACAGGTTTAAAGACCTGAGGTTTAAGATAGGCCTGACCGAGCCATCTGGTTTTGGTACTACAAACAGGTTCGAGTAAAACCCCAAACCTCTCTGATGTTCCGGGACCGGAACTAGTACAGATGATACTACTAGAGACCGGATAGCCTCCTGTAAAACCCTGGCCTTGCTTGCAGGCGTTGGCAGACTTGTGGTGAAGAACCGAGGTGGAGGGGGGGCTTCGAAGTCTATTCGGTACCCCAGGGAAATTAGTCTGCGGATCCACGGTTCTGTAGAGGTCTGATTCAAACCTGTTGAAAATCTTTCAGGCAGGCTCCTACTGCAGGAGGTCCCAGATGGGACAGAGGACTGTCATGCCACCTGCTTTTCCGCTGGTTTAGGCTCTGGTCTACGTGCAACGGGGTGTGGACGACCTCTATGTTGCGTGGGAGCACCTCTGGCTCTACCACGAAAGGAATGTGGCGCACGTAAGGAATGAAAGGAAGGTCCATTATACGATCTCCTGGGAGCTGGAGCAACCGACGGAAGGAAGGAAGACTTACCCCCCGTGGCCTGGGATATCCATTTGTCCAGTTCCGGGCCAAACAGCATATCGCCTGTGAAAGGTAAACCCTCGACCGCTCGCTTGGATTCTGCGTCCGCTTGCCAAGCGCGCAACCAGAGGGCTCTGCGGGCTGAAATAGCAGAAGCAGATATGCGAGAACTAATCTGACTAATATCTTTCGAAGCTTCTCCCAGGAAAACTGCAGACTCACGGATGTGTTCTGCTAGTAGACGTAACTCTGCTCTTGATGTACCAGAGTCCAAACCTGTAATCAACTGGTCAGCCCAGCCGACCACTGCCTTGTTAACCCAAGCGGTAACAAGGGTGGGTCTAAGTTGAGCCCCCGCCGCAGTATAAATTGATTTTAGCGTTGTCTCCAACTTACGATCCGAAGGATCTTTTAGTACTGTAGCTCCCGGTACTGGGAGTGCTGTTTTCTTAGAGAGACGGGAGACTGACGCATCGACTGGAGGGGGTGTCTCCCACTTTTCCATCATGGTTGATGGAAAAGGATAAGTAGAAGGAAACCGGCGCGGAATTTGGAACCGTTTATTGCTTGTTTATTGCTTCCAGGCCACTGAGAGCTGCTGTTGCAGCTGTTGTGAGAACGGAAAAACCGTAAAGCTCTTTGGTCGTTCATGAAATAATTCACACTCCTGGGATGCAGGTAGTACATCCACAGGTAGATTCAGAACTTTTCTGACCGCCAAAATTAGAGATTCCACCCCTGGAATTCTTGAGGAGAAGCGTCCTGTAACGCTTCCTCCAATTCCCCTTCTTGTTTCCTCCGTAGCGAGGAATTATTCGTCTGACTCTTCTGATTGGAGAACCGTCGCCAGAGTACGCTTTTGTGTCGGTCTTTGGTAGGAAGTGGAGGGTGCAGGCACCACTGTACCCATCACCTGTACCAGGGTGTCTAGAGACTTGGTTAGCCCTTCCACACAGGGAGGTTGAGACCTACGTGCCTCAGCTAACTCAGACGTTAAATCCGTCATAACTCCAACCATGTCAGCGGCCCATGGGGGAGCAGGTGCGGCCGTAATAGCCATAGGTGGATCTATTGCTATACAAGCATCACATAAAGTAGACCCAGCGGCATGTGGCTTGGATAGTTTATTGTTACACTTAGAACAGACAAACATCTTTTGAGCTGCTTTTGTTCTGTTTGACATGGATACACACAGTCACCCAGACACAGAGGGACAGCAGTAAAAAGAGAATAGAACAGAAGGCTGGTATGGGACATAGAGGAAGAGGCACTCCCCACTCCTTCCCACAGATTAGATTCCCTGCCAAACACCCCAGCTACTCACAACCTCTTGCCAGGGATGTAGCCAGGAGATCAGCCTTCTGTAATCACTGCATACAGCCTGTAGTGGAGAGATGCAGTTCTTTTTTTAGGTTAACACAGCAGCCACGCTGTACATGCAGCTCTTGTCGCGTTTTCTAGCCAGGGAGCCGCTCTGGAGACAGGGAGCCCGCGCTGTTAGGCTCCGCCCCCTTTCTCTATGCCCTAAGGGCTAGAAAATGGCTGCCCCCGCCTGCAGGATCCTCTCCCCTCTGTGCCAGCCCCGCTGAGTAGGAGCCGCTAGCCGCGCTCATCAGCGGGGAGAGAGATTACTCAGTGAGCAGCGCTATCGCGCTCTATCAAGCCAGCGCCAGGCCGCAGGACAGGGGACTGGGGATGCGCAGATGATTTATACTCACTGCGCTCCCCTCCGGACGGCTCCTCTGAAACAGCACTCACAGGATCTTCTTTCTTCCGTGTGTGTGTGCTGTGTGCGGCAGTAAGGAGCTGTCAGATGCTTTTAGTGAAGCACTGCACACTCCTTCCTGCAACCCAGAAGGTTAACAGGGTGCCAGTAACCCGGACCCCACCTTTAGAGAGGTGGCGAAGGGTACTAAGAAAAGTAGTGTAAAAGATGTTAGAAATAATAAAATAAAAATAAAGAAATATATGTTAAATACAAGAAATAAAAAAATTGACTTGCTGGAGCACAGCAGGTTGTGACCAGCTCCAAGGCACATTTTCTAAACTGAGGGCTGGTGGGGCATAGAGGGGGAGGAGCTTCACACTTCTAAATTATTTAAAGTGCCGGCTCCAGCTATCCACGCCTCTATACCCCAGCGTAAGCACCTCCAGTGTCCCCTAGTGGATGAAAGAGAAAAAGAGAAAAGGAGATATGGTGGGAAAAGGGGAAGAGGCGGAGATAGGAAGGGAATCGGGAAATAGGGGAAGGGAGAGAAGGTGCAGATAGGGAGAGAGGCGTGGAGAGGGAAGGAGAGGTGAGAGATGCAGAAAAAAGGGGGTTCGATAGAGATGGGGGAGTGATAGGGGAAAAGATGCATGGTGAGTGGATGGGACAGATAGAGACAACGTGGAAAAGAGGGTAAAAAGAGAGGGGGTAAGCGAGAGATTTTTTCTTTCTAACCCTTAAATTGCTAATAATGGGCCTGATTCAGAGGTGGATGAAAATAATACATAGGACGCAAGAGCTGAATGTTTTACTTATGCACATGCGTCTCTATGGTTATGTTCAGCGAACACAGTTTGGAACTGGATGCAGTTTCAATAGGTGGTCCTGGGTGGAGATGGGTAGGTGGGTGGCTTTATAGACAACCCTTCAGCTGTAGCATTAGCATAATACCGCAGTAGTGGCTGCGACAAAAGTTGCAGCTGTTACTGCTTAGCGTCCATCTCTGAATCAGGCTGAATATCATTAACCACATTTTCCGGCCTACTACCTACTACAGGAAATGCATGTATTAAAGTGATTAATACGATCTGGAGATGTCCGCCACATCTACCTCTATTCACTAAATGCGGCCAAGGCTACAGGTCTGTTATTACACGCTTCTACGTGGTGTTGCACAGAGCTGATAAGTTAAAGTCTTCTTTTGAACCATAAAGGAGCATAGGAAATGAATACAAACGTTTGCATATACTCTTATTACTAATTGAATGGTATTAAAAACAAAATAGAAAACATCTGCTTGCAGTCTCACCTTAGCCAGACTTGCAGTGAACAGGACACATTCAAACATCTCTCCCATACGCTTCAGGAACTCATCTACATGAGGTCTCTTTAACACATACACCTAGGAACAGAAGAGAAAGAGATGGCAGTGAATAAAAGTCACCTGTTTAAGGAGATTAAAGCTCTTGAGTCTGGGAAATAAAGTGTTCTTGTCGTAATACATCTACAGAAGGCTCTTGTACTTCCTGGAGGCAGATTTCGTTGCACATGGTTGGCGCTGGCCACAAGTTATCAAGAATAGGCTGAAAGAAGACAAAACAGCCTATCCTGGATTACTTGAAGCCCGCACTAGACCAGAAGATGAGATGGAGTTCCGGCCGATTCCAATAACAGTCGCTCTTTCAGTTGTTCTGCGTTGACTTGAAGCTATAGTATGAGATTATTGCACAAAATAGAAAAGAGAGCAAACTGGAATTAATATTTACCTGATGAACCGTTCCATCAATCTCAACAGGAATGATAAAGTCAGCATTGTTGACTGGCTGCAAAACAAATATAATTATTAATCTATGCGGATCATTGTCTTTGTATCCCACTAGCCTCTGCTTCAGTCAATACACCACCACTAAGGAGCGTCCAAGGAAACCTTGGACCTACAGAGAATGCTCAGAAAAGAAATACAGGACTACAGAGTTCATTAAATAATTTAAGGCATAAGACACACACTGCTGCTATCCAAAGCAACCAATAAGAGGTCAGTATTCATTAGTCTAGCACACTTTATACTAATCTGTGATTGGCTATTAATGGTTACAGCAAATAATATCTGATCTGTACACAATCCTGCTAATGTAAGAGAAATAAGATAAGCAATAGCATATTATGCTTTCAAGAACAGTAAATTACCTTAAACGAACTATGAACCAAAGTTTCATCCAGGTCAATGACCACGCAGATCTTTCCAGCGTCCTGGGGCTTCACCTCTGGCAGAAGATACTTAGTCGCCTTAGAAAAAAGAGACAAAAGGTTTCACAGTTCCTCTCAGATGTGTTTGCATCAGTCATGCAGATTACTAAGCACCTCGATGTACTGTATGCTCATTCTTGTGAAATATGAAAAAGAAACTGGTCTCTGAGTTTTGGGGTCACATAACTCAAACAGAATTACAGAATGCAATCATACTTATCGCCAATAAACGCCTTCCTTTTCCAGATTGTTTTCCTGGAAATCTTGATTGGTAAATGAATATAATTATCTGTAGCTCTGTCACTAACTGGTCAGAGGTGAAATACACAATGTTGGCTTATGGCTGTAAAAAGACCTAAATGTTTTTAGGGCAAAGATCACATCATTGGTCACTATCCCTTTTTGGTTAGATAAAACCACATTTCTTTTTTGAGTTAGGTTCATAGTTAAGACGTGGATTAGAGTCTAAAGCTGGGTACACACCTGAACAACATGTCGATCTAGCAATGGTCCGATACAATGCAACAGTATATCATGCACACAGTACATGACCCGCCGTGTGATACACGATATATCGTTACAGGGGTAGTGGTAACACACAGCTTCGTACATCGCATCATCCCATCTGACGTGCAGCACATTAGATACAGTAGAAAGATGGGACCCGACAATTAATCAAATGATGAATTGGGGGTTACACACTATATGATGATGTGATTGCATATCACAAGATTTTCCTATATATTGTATAGTGTGTACCCATTATAAATCCATATTTAGGACTAGCATTAATACTGTTAAGTTAAGCAGTATGACTTTACTTTTTAACAGAGCAGCAGTGCAGTATTAGGTTAAAATATAAATGTTTTAATGGTTTTACATTTATTGTTTAATTATGTCTGATTCAGTTGTGGATCAGTGACAATTGTGGTTCGCAAGCAGGCAATGTTTTCAGTCTGCGCATGTGTCAGAATCGGACAACGCATGCATCCCAATTGTTACTGCCAGGGGACGCAGATTGAACTTGGGACACAGTGGGCATTCCTGGGTGGTAATGGGGGCAGGAGGTTCCTAGCTTTCTGAGAATCCATAGAGTTGCTTTCGTGCTGGTGGGTGTCTCTGTTTAAATCAAATCGGCTGCGGCATTAACATAGACGCAGACACGCTATATAAGATAACGTAGTCGAGGCTGCATTACCATCCACCTCTAAATCAGTTAATAACTTGATTATTCTCAAAATTTATTGTATTTTGTATTCAATAAGAACGCATATAACTTAATAATCTTTTATTCTTCCTTGTCAAAGTTTTTCCTGAAGATTTTTTGTATACAATTGGGTGCAAGCTTTTTATTTTTTCTGAGCGTGCAAATTTTTTTTGCGCACCTTCAGAGCAAGAATAATTTTTCCTAAAATCGTTATTTTTAGAAAAATCGTTGGGACTTGTTTTGGAACTCCTAACACCCCCCTCCTCCATGACTAATTCAGCACATGGAGATTTCCAATTAGCTTAATTAGTCCAATAATTACATGTCATTATTGGTTGTTAAAACCAATGACCCCAAAATCAACTTAATTACTGCACCCAAAATGTAATTAAAGCAATTATTTCAACAATAATTTTTTATATTTTTTTTTTACATTTATATTTTATTTTTTAATTGGCCTAAAATTACCCCAAAATCACCTTTTTTTTTTTTTGTTTAAAACTAACCAAAAAGTTTACTTTTTAAAAAAAAATTTTTTTAATTGACCTAAATTTACCCCAATATTGCTTTTTTTCTAGTTTTGTGTTATTTTTTTGTTGTTGTTGTTTTATTTATACGAAACTAAACAAAAAAAAATGAGTTTTCGTGCAGGTATACTTAAAAAAATAATAATTTGAGTACGATTTTTTAAAATTGAATACTGCGAGCATCGGGAGCGCACATACCCGCGGTAATCTACAATTGGTTGTGAGACACTGCTAACAGATATAATTCCAGGGCAGTAGACATATAATTCCACTAGGGGGCACTAAATGCATGTGCACAAAGACTTTTTATTAATTAATAATTTGGAAAATACCTCTGCAATCTAAAAAGTTAATTAGTGTACTAACAAGGATTTAATTACAATTTCACTAATTTACAGATCACCCCAGATACATGATATGATGCCTACGGTTAACTCCTCTGCCTTTCCATTTAACATTTTTAATGCAAAATTTTATATTAACAGTCATTTTACAAGCACAAGAAGCTTGAAATGACTCCCTATCCAGTCTGTGTCAGAGACTCGCATTCAGACATCTGGAGTAAGGATGTACACGTGTGTTAATGTTCTTAGTGTAATTGACAGATTTGTGGAAAAGGATGGATGGGACAGGGACAGCAGCGGTGGGTGTAATGTCTACTAGGAGCAGAAAGCTTAGTAATAATATAAATAACATAGATGCATGTCAGGTACAGAGATTCCTGTGTCATGGCTACACCACAATTCTGTTCTGCACTGGGTACAAACATATCCATGTGGGAGAAAAAGACACCCAGCCTGATGCTATTAGGGCATCTCAGTGGGCACTTGGCAAAGCCAAGAAATAAACTCATGTGAAAGTGGAAAACGCTCATTTTAGAGGGTGTAATTATTTTAGTATAAAAGCAAGAAAACCAAAGAGATCTAATTATTATACACTCAGCTGCTCATTCATTATAGTCGTTATCCCGTGTAGTTAGAAAATTGGAGTTATAGGACTAGCAACTGAAGACCACAGTAAATGTATCTGTGAGCAAACTATATTTCTCTTGAAAATAAAAATCCTGTATTTTTTTGTCTTAAGCTGGGTACACACTACACGATATTGTTAACGATTTTGCCGATTCCGACGCATCTGAATGACAAATTGTTAATATCGTGCAGAGTGTTTGCACTACATCGTGTAGTGCGCACTCCCATGGGGTCGTCATCCGTATCACCTGATCTTTTGTACAGTAAAATCAGGCGATATGGCTGACGATCCCATACAGCGCTATGCGGCGGGGGCCGGCATGTCAGACAGCCGGGCACCGGATCGCCCATTTTGTACAGACCGCCCGATATGTTGGCCCGTCGGCACCTGGGTCGTGTGTCGCATAGCTGGGTACACACAATGTTTAGTGGGTACTCAGCTTTAGATCCCAAAGCTCAACCTTTTGGCACAGTTCCGATGATTTCCTTCCCTTCTTCAGAATCCTATTGTTTACTCCCCTGTCAATCTGAGCGTGATAAACCTTTTAAAGGAGTACCATCTCACATTTAACAGTCACAACACAACTATCAGACAGTCCCACTTTGTATATTTACCTTAGCAACTGATCCATTTTCCTCCACCAGAAGGGGGGCATTGTTATTGACAGGAAGGGGTTCCTCATCCTCTTGACACAGACAGCAGAAGAGGGTGTGGAAGATGCTTCGGTTCCGAGGTTTCTTGGACGACGTTGAGTTGTGAGCACCTATAGATGAAGACAAGCAGTTAATCCAAGAGTGCAGACATTCACTGAATCTTTGGATGGGTCATTTAATATCTATTTTTTAAAACCTATAGCGGAATTAGGTAACCTGTGGTTTGTCAATGGCTGTGGAAATACAACTTCCAGAAATTTCAGTCTATCATCTTTGTCAGGAAAGCTAAGACGATTAAAAAAAATTTTATTTGGAGACGTCAGCCCCAAATCCACCATTTTTCTCTGTGCCCCATTCATTTATAACTGCTTTCTAAATAATTCATAGCAGTTAAGGTATGATAATTGGCTTTTGACAAAAAAAACAACAACCCTAATGTACAAGTTGGCGTGCGTATGGTAGGGAGTATAGGTACTAAGCCTTGGAGAGAGATAAAGGGGTCTATTCACTAAGCATTGGAGAGAGATAAAATGGAGAAAGATAAGTCCCAGCCAATCAGCTCCTGTCAGTTTACAGGCTGTGTTTGAAAAATGACAGTTAGAAGCTGATTGCCTGAACTTATCTATCTTCAAGGCTAATGGTGCGTACACAGAGTGATTTAAAAGAATGATTGTAATGATAACGATACTGTTATCATTACCGTTATCTTTCAAATCGTTCTATTAAATGGACCCTACCAACTTACCATCGACCAGCGATGCGCGGCCACGTATGGACGATAGCGATATCGTCCATCGGCTGTGCACGCCGGTCAACTTGCTTGATTTCGAGCAAGTTACTACAGGGACCCGCGATCGTCGCTATAGTTGTCGGTAAGTTGGTGGTGTGCTGGATGATCGATACTGATCATCCAGCATACCAGGGAGGGTGCATAACGATCTGCCAGCAATATCGTATCCCTGGCAGATCGCTTCGTGTGTACGCACCATTAGTAAATAGACCCCAAAGTAACAACCAATCAGCTCCATACTGTCACTTTGAAAAATGGCATTTGAAATATGGCAGTTGGGAGCTGATTGGTTGGTACTTTATCACTTTTCAAGGCTTAGTACCTAGACCCCTAAGGGTCCACTGGCGTAGGGAATTATGAGAATGCCTAATATATTATCTGCAAAGTACTATGTTATGTTTGCGCTATATAAATAACTGGTAATAAATATATTTTGTAAATAAAAGATTCATTATATAGTTTTGCCCTGTTATAAGACACTTCTTCTTATTATTATTACATTATTTATATTGCTTATTTAACTCTTTGGGGGGGATTTAATTAGCCCCAATAATTTTTTGCATGTAAAAACAGGATTTTTTTTCTTACATTTTATCACCGTTTTTTTGTGCACAATTCAATTCAATCTCGTTTTTAGTGTGCAGAGATAGTTGGGAGTCGCACAAAATCACATAGAATCTGTGATAAATTGGCATCATCGCAAAAACGGGCTATTTATCGTGGACTGTTCCTTGGAAGCTGCTGAGGCCCAATAATAGCTTCACGCAGCCGTACTTCGGGGTTAATTGAATAGCCCCGGGGGAACAATTATTTACAGCGGGTAATTGAATTCCCCTTTAGTCTCATTCTTAATTTCATTAAGTATTAAGAGTTGTGTAAATCTGATTTGCTGCTATTATAAATGAAGAAACTAAAAACAATAAGTTGTTTGAAATCTATTGTTGCAATAGTCCAGCAGTGCGTCAGGGAACTGAGAGGTGGCATCACTGAAAAATCTTTTAATTTTTGGACACTTCTTTCTCCTCAGGGTTAACTACTTCTGCATTGTGGGCCTGATTCAGAGTTGTAAGCTAATCCCGTCGCAACTGCTTTTTTTAATACAGATACTGTGAGATAATATGCAAATGCTGCAGCCGCGGGGATATGTATGGAGAAACCCACTGGTGGCTGCAGCATCAGTGTCAGATCAGTCTACTTGGCCATTCTAAGTAGCTGACTAACTTTTCAGCCCAATTATTATACAGTATGTACCCAGCTTTAAGCTCAATAAGTGGGTAAATATGTCTTTAAATTAGTGAAAGGTATCTCTCAAACTCAATGTAGGAGCCAATTTCCAACTATGGCATATTGAGCCAACTGACTATATCTGATATGGCTGTGTTGTACTTTAATGTGTCTATTGGCTGATACTGTAGCAGATGCGCTGATATAGGTAATTGACCAACAACATATTACATTCTGTCAAAAATTTGTTCAGCCCACAAGATGGTTGCCTTCGTTCTGTACAGGTGACAGAGCCACTTAAAGCAGCTTTCCATTTGAATCATTGATAGAGGAGACAAAATTCTACAAAGCATTTTCTCCTCATAATGGGACTCTTGTCCAGTTGTGTGTATGTCTGTGTGCTTAGCATAAAATATACAATATATACAAAAAAAATTAATAAATAACATATGCTTATGTCCATACAGGCAAAACAGGACAGGGAAGGGGTGTGCAAATCTAGAATGGGTACTGTGAGGGCGTTCTAACGTAACTGTGAAACGTGGCAGACATTTATAAGACGGATATATGCTGTATCAATTGCAGGTGCGTAAATGGCATATTTATCAATTATTGGAAGAGCGGTCTCCTCACTCCTCTATTGGCACTCCTTCACATGTGCGGTCTACTTACCAGGCATGTATGATGGCCACTGCCAGGGAGGGTTCCTGTAGAACCCTCTCTAAGTAATTTTTTTCAAAATGTAGCCCATAGGCTACTATAGGATAACGCCACCCGGATACTAGCTTGGTAAATCTGACAGATTTGCAGCCCCCATAGAAATCTAAGGGGGCTGCGGTTGCTGTCGGAAATGGAGTGTCTACAGCAGATATTGGAGATCTCTGCTGTGTTCCCTCCATGGTCAATTCAGGTGATGCTTCATATTTGTGGGTATACACCAAAAACGTCTGTTATTTTGATATATAGGCCCCTAAATCTAGGTATACTCTGGTTGATATTTTGGACAGATCGAAATGACAAACTGTTCAAATCGTGCAGCGTGTACCCACTATGCTGGGCGGTGCGCGCTCATACGGGGTCGTCAGCCGCATCGTCAGGTCAGCCTTACATGCAGTTCAATCTGCCGATGTGGCTGACGACCCTATGCAGTGGGCTGCGGCAGGGGCCAACATATCGGACGGATGGGCACCGGATCGTCTAAATGTGTACCGACTGCCCGATATATCGGGAGGGGGCTTGTCAGACGGATCGCTGGGTACACAAATCATTTAATGTGTACCAAGCTTAAGACTGGTGCAAATACACAGTGATAATGATGATGGTCACCAGCTTTAGATAGCTGATTCTGATTGGCTGATTGTGGATTCACCTCTGAAGCTTTCTTCAGTGGTTATGCATATATTATATGAGTTTTGAACGTATTCATAGACGGAATGGCAGATTATACCTGCTGTATTATAGAAGGTCTTTTATTCAACCTAATTGTGAATGTGTTTTTTTACTGCTAAAACATGTTAAGAAACTTAATTTGCATATAAAACCCAGTTGGGTGTATGTACGTCTGATGTAAACCTGGTGCATATGACACTGAGACATCTGAAGATATATCCAGCTCCTCGCCAGACTCCTCTTATGGGGGTAAATCCTAGTTTTCTTATATAAGTCTTTTTAGAGCTTATATTTTGGATGCATATACAGCCAACTCAGCATGAGCACCAATATGTTCAATGGTTCTAATTTTATGGTTCATATGGACCATTGATAGTTTGGTAATGGAGCAGAAATCACACATACGGTAGATGATACAACCATATTTTTCCTGTAGGTTCTTAAACGGGTTGGGTATGAAATACCAGCAGCTGACTAGCCGCCGGTTCAAATCCCGACGCCTCAAGCTCGAACATACAGAATCCCGACAGCAGCAGTAAGTACATTATTCCCTCCCCTAACCCTCCCTTAGTGGTGCCTAACCCTAACCTCCCAGGGGTGCCTAACCCTAACCTGCCCCCGGTGCTGCCTAACCCTAACCCCCTCCTTCCCGCACCCTAAACCTAACCATCCCAGGGGTTGCCTAACCCTAACCTCCCCTCGGGGGTGTCTAACCCTATCCCCCCTCCATGCAGCATAACCCTAACCCTCCCCTGGGGGTGCCTAACCCTAACCTCCCCTCGGGGGTGCCTAACCCTATCCCCCCTCCATGCAGCCTAACCCTCCCCTGAGGGTGCCTAACCCTAACTTCCCCCCGGGAGTGCCTAAACCGATCCGCCCCTTCCCCGGGCTAACCGCGCATACTTACCCTGATCCCATTCGGGATAGCGGCGTCTGCATTTTGCCAGGTGGCGGGATTCCGGCGGCGGTATATCGATGGCCTGGCATCCTGTTCGCCGGCATATTGACTACATCCCCCTTGGCGGGATGTACTAAGCATCGCATCCACGATGCTGTACGTTCCGCCACTTATCGAGTACATACCGGCGATAATATCTCCGGTATATACCTAGAAAATGACAAAGTACAGCTCTCCTGATAAGAGCTGTCCTTTGAGATAGAGGGACATCCGGGTTTATGACCCATAAGTCCCTCTGGCATCCTTCTGTGTATGCGCAGACTGACGCATGCGCCGTGAGAGGTACTGCTATTGGGTAATGCCATCTAAAGATGGCGTTACCCAGCGAGTCCAAGCTCCGGGAATGTATCGCATTCCGGTGCTTGGTATATATGGAAATGTGGCAAAAACTCCAAAAACGGGGTTTTTCTGAGTTTTGACCGAATTTCACGCGTTAGTACATTCCGCCCTGTGATTTTGTGTTCAATTGATCGCATCTCACAGAGTGTAGAATTCATTTCCTAATATGCTAATGGTGCCCTTTTGGATATAGCTACACATATGTGTAAGTTTATAGTCAAATGTGACCTGGCCAAACAGGCAAATAGTTGGGCTGATTGACCCATTTATACCCATTTATACAGAGTTGAAATATAAACATTTAGGTTCGGAGTCTTATACTGCTTCCTATTTCTCCAGATCAGATGATCCTGACTAGCCATGTATGTGACCACATATTAGCCCCAGCATGAAAGAGAGAAAAGTATTCTCTAGAGATCAGCAAGGATTATCGTACCTTAATCTTCCTGTAGTTAACAAGATTTAATTAAATAGGGGTGATGTGGACATGATTTAAGCTGGCAGGCAGATGTCAAGCAATACTGTATATCAAGTCTGTTACTGATTACCTACAATAATAATACACCATGGTGCTAGGCATACTAGGTTTTAGAGCTGTAAATAGAAAATGTGTTTGACACTATAATCTCATGCTAAGGTGGGTCACCTGCAAAAAATCCTAGGTGACCAATCGCTGGAAACCAGTGCAGTGTGCCGGATTCTGGAACCCTTGCTCAGCAGACACAATAGGTGGCCCCAAACCTCATGGCTTTGCATTGAAAACACGTTTTCTACCTAACCTTCTACAGAACCTGCAGAGCAAATTTTAGATAACCCCTAACTATGCCTCTAATCTAGATGACCAGATCAGCAACATACCTCCTGTGACATATACTGCATAAATATATATATATATATATATATATATAGCTGCAGAGCAATTAAATCAGCTTTTACTGTGTAAGTAATGCAAACAGAGCAGCGAAGCTATACAGCATGTATATTTCACATGTCCAGATGTGAAATTCAAAGAAAGTTGCAGCGCACACCTAAGCCCTGCCTTGACCGAGATACCTTGCCTTGCTACACCAGTATAAAAAGGTATATATTATATTTTAAACAATAACATAATAAAATAATATAAAAACTAAAAACATAAAATTAGCATCCAGGATTTGCGGTTCCGGATGAACAGACTTTTGGCTTGTTTGCTTATTTCTTCTGTACAAACACAATTGTGTGTCAGTATTTATATATATAAGCATGTGTATGTAAATACAGTATCTGTTACTGTGTGCGCATTCATACATATACTACTGTGTGTCAGTCTGTGTGGTTTGGACTAGTCTTTGTGTGTAAAAAAATAACAACAGTTAAGGCATCTCATGGGCCAGGGCATCCTAATGTCCATAATATACTGTACTAAGGGCCTGATTCAGAATGATTGCTAATGCAGCCGAGATCGATGCCACTCTGGCAGAAGCTGCTGCGGGAATATGCAAATGCTAATCTCAGCCTTCTCTTTGTGCTGGATGGTGAGACACAGACTTTCAGGCTGTGTAGTCTGTGTATTTGCAATGTAGATATTAAACACACCAACATCGACACAACATCGGCCACACTATCGACATATGCAGCAGCCTACGGTCTACTCTAGCTTCTCTGCTGTAATCTAACTAAACTTGGCCTCTGAAGAATTGGATTTGCAATTGAGAATGCAGCAGCGTTCCCAGACACACCAGTGACACTCCCCTAACATGCCCATAAAACAGACTCTTTATGCGACCACTTTAGATCACCTCCCAGTTTCCACCCTGATACACCCTGGGATTGCAGACCCCCTCTCAAGTGTTAGTGATTTGGTACGTAATTGCGAACGGCATTGCACACATTGCTTTGCACATGGGCATTAAAGGTTTTTGAGACTTTTCTTGCATGTGCAGAACAAAATATCGATGAACTGCGTAAATATCGGCACTGCGGCCATCTCTGAATCAGGCCCTAATTTATTTACAGGGGAAACGGTCCAAACACTTGGCCATTGCGAACAATAAAATTGACCCCGCTAACTTAAGGAGTGGCAAGGATATGGAGCTGGTAACAGATTTAGGAGTCAGTCTGTATTCTGCATCTAAAAAGGAATTTTACAGTGGGCGTACAGATAAAAGAAAACAGCGAGATAAGTATGTTGTTTTTAAGGTCACAGGGTTGAATGCAGTGCAGCACTCAGAAAACTCAAAACAATGTCACCCCTCCCAGGAATGTCATTGCAACACTGGTTAATGCCTAACATTAGCGGCTTAACCCTTTCCTAGCTACAGTTAGCAATATATGGCCTCTGGTGCAAAATATGGTTAATTGCCTTAAGTGTCCATGCTGCCCCTACACAGGTGAGAGTACCAGTATTATTATTATTATCCTTTATTTATATGGTGCCACAAGTGTTCCGCAGTGCCTCACAAAGTACATAAACAAAGGAGCAAACACAAAAACAGCAACTTATGCTGCCCATCCACTAGCAGACTATAGAAACACGACAGCACGATTACGATATTGTAATCGTGCTGTCGTTTCTATGTCTGTGATAAGCCTACACTGAACGAGCAGACGTACAGTGCAAGCTCATCAATCATCTGGCAACATGCTGAACTTGACATTATCGTCAGGTTGACCAGCATGTTTGCACGATGATAGATGTCTAAACGACCAGAGGGCGCGCGCATCGCTGGTCGTTTCCGACTTTAAAGTGCCTGATTTGCGGACGATTTGCAAGCGATTGCACGATAACGACGTCGTTATCGTGCAATCGCCTGTCAAAATCGTCTAGTGGATGGGCAGCATTACAGTACACAACAATGCAGGACAAGGATATAGGGCCTGATTCAGAGCCAGACGCAATTAGCGCTCGCTCGTCCAGAAAATAGGGGTGGCTATTCAAATGAACCGTTCGCTGTTTGCGGTCTGTTCACGCCTCTAGGTCTGAACGAGCGAACAAAACTTGCGGTCGTTTTTTGGGAAACTACGCCCCCTGGCTGCTCGCATCCTACGTCATGTCCGCTATTTATTAGATTAATCGAGTACATCGACCAGGGTATGAGCTGCTCGCTATTCTTGTGGTTGGTTTTTGCTACCACAATTTTGCGAGCAGTTCTGGCTATAAAATAACCCAGTGACGTGGTCAATGACGCTGCTGTTTTAATTATGCACACCCATAAAACGCCCGTTTTGACCTTTAAGCACGCCTGCGATCGGATCTCCACTCCCCGTTTTCAAGCACCTTCCCCTGTTACCACCCACATACGCCTCTTTCTGTCACTCAAATTATCAGGCATTCGCTATTTTGCGAGCACATGAATTCGACCGCACTGACTGGTTCGCGCATGCGTATAACGATCCGTACGCATGCGCAGTTGGGCAAACTTCGCTCGGAGCGAACGAGCGGCCGCTTACGAGCGGCTCTGAATCAGGCCCATAGTTTATAAACATTGCTGCAATAGCAGTCATAACACACAAAAATAAGCAGCTAGGCTACAGGAGGGCTAGGGTTAGGCACTAGGGAAAGGGCTATTGTTAGGCTGCGGGAAGGGAGGTTAGGGTTAGGTACTAGGAGGAGAATTAAGGCTATAGGTTAGCCATACTTACTGCCGGAAGCGTTGCAGAATCCTATGGAAGTCATTCATTACAGACCACTTCAACTGAAATTTTTAAATATTCTACACGTGTAACTAAATGGATCCTCAATAAATAGTAGATATATGTGAAATGTAAGGATAATGATAATTGTAAATCAGTGGACATTTGTAATAGTAATAATATGTGTTGTTTTTGCTTGATTGCACATGCTCTCTTTTTCATCCCAGCGCACTATAAAAATTTACAGGGCAGTGTCTTTCAAAAATGTGATATCTTGATGTTATAAAGATCTCAAGTCAAAAATTATTGAGCATTATAAATCAGTTTTTGCAAAGCTACTTTACCATTGATCGCTATCCTTTTGAGACTTTCCTGCGAAAAATGTCTAACGAAATGCGATATTTGCCAATGTGATGCAGAGTTTATTGCATACTTTATGCAAATTATGATAAATGGACCCCTGAGTATATTTGAAATAACAGAAAATGAGAATCTTAACTCCACCTGAAACGAATAGCTTGCGAATTAAGTGTGAAAATGGCAAAGGCCATCGAGGAACTGACAGATCAGGTGAACGATGGCTGCAAGTTTTATTTTAAACAAACTTAGGGCCTGATTCAGCAAGGAGCCCTATTCTGCTAATACACACACTACGCAGTTGCTAATATCAGCGGTGAAATGCAAATGTTTGTAATCGCTTTAAGATCACAGCCTAACATGAGGACGCCCACTTCCCCTTACACACACCTGTATACTTGGGCAACATAGCGAATTATCGGTAACATCGGACCCATACGAATAGTTAAGGCAGGTCAGACCTCACTCAGGAATTGCTAACTTCAGCGCACGCTATGAGGCCTCAGGCTGCACTTCCTGTCAATCACTGTGCTCTGGGTCTGCGTACCGTCTGCAATCGCAGTTGGGATGGCAATTGCTGGTTCGCGCACTGCGATGCATATGCATGCACATTACACAACAATCGACTGATTGCGTGCGTGTTAGCAACTGCGTTCCTTGCTGAATCAGGCCCTTATATCACTACAGGGGACAGGTATACAAAGGGGGAAATAGCAGAATTAGGGGCTATGCAGAATTGCTCACAATTGCTGCCTAGAACATAGGTGTAAATTGCATTCTCTAAAAATGAGAGTTATGGTGAGAACTTACCTTTGTTAACTCTCTTTCTTCGAAGTCCATAGGGTCCTAGGGGGTATAGGTGATGGAACGGAATCCTGGCACCACGCAGTTAAAGCTTTCAGCTCCAAGGATGCACTGGGTCCACTCTTCCTATACCCAGCCCCCCGAGCCAGAGGCACCTCAGTTGGTAACAAGCCAAAGGCCGGAGGAGGATAAGAGAGAAGGAAGACTGGTACACTCAAGAATCACATTCTCACACAGAAGGAGATGGAAAAACGGTGACCAGCAATATAGACCAAATGAAGCCACGTGCGCCAGGGTGAGTGCCCCTTGGACCTTATGGACTTCGAAGAAAGAGAATTAACAAAGGTAAGTTCTTACCATAACTTTCATTCTCTTCTTCAGGGTCCATAGGCTCCACAGGGAGACCTTGTGGATGTCCCAAAGCAGTCCTTTTAAGGGTGGGGACGCTACTGCGCTGAGAGGAGAATCCGGCGCCCAAAGGAAGCATCCTGAGAGGCGAAGGTATCAAAGGCATAGAACCTTAGAAAGGTCTGGCAGAGCACGTGGCCTCCTTACACAGCTGAACAGCCGAGGCACCACGGCGAGCTGACCACGTGGGACCCACAGACAGAATGAGCATTAACAGAAGTTGGAACATGCAGGTCCGCCTGCGTGTAAGCTTCTGAGATAGTCATGCGAAGCCATCTAGCCAGTGTTTGTTTGTTGGCTGGCCATCCCTTCATGTGAAATCCATACAGCACAAATAAGGAGTCTGATTTCCAAAGGGAACTGGTACGGTCCACATAAATCCCAAGGGCCCGGACCACTCCAAGGAGGCCTCACCTGCCCAGAGGTCTGGTGATTGAAAGGCCGGTACAGTAATCTCCTGATTAATATGGAAACTAGAAATGACTTTAGGAAGGAACTCAGGGCATGTGCGAAGCACAGCCCTGTCCTGGCAAAATATCAGAAAGGGAGAACGACAGGAGAGCGCTCCTAATTCTGACACCCTCCTGGTAGATGCAATAGCAGGAAGAAAAAAAGTCTTAGTTGTTAACCACTTAAGTTCCACCGAATCTAGTGGTTCAAATGGAGGACCCTGGAGGGCCCGAAGAACTACTGCCAAATCCCAAAGAGCCACTGGGGGGACAAAGGGAGGTTGAATCCGGAGGACACCCTGGAGGAAGGTGTGAATATCCGGGAGCAGAGCAATTCTATGTTGGACCCACCCTGACTGTGCAGAGGCATGCACTTTCAACGAGGTCAGGCGAAAGCCGAGGTCCAATCCAGCTTGAAGGAATGCCAGAACTCTAGAAATCCGAAACACCTGAGGGTCGTAATCTCCAGAACGACACCACCAGAAATATACATGCCACACTCTGTGGTATCCTGGCAGAAGCAGGCTTACACGCTCTAAACATCATGTTGACGACAGAGCTAGAGAATCCTTTGGACCCTAGGAGGGATGTCACAAGAGCCACGCCGTCAAAGACAGACGATCCAAGTCTGGGTAAAGGCAAGGACCCTGAGGCAACAGGTCCAGACGTTTAGACAGCAGGAACGGAGTGTCAATAGAGAGACTCCGAAGATCTGAGTACCAATGACGTCTGGGCCAAGCTGGAGCCACCAGCAGGACAGTGCCTCCGTCTTGTTTGAACTTCCAAAGAACTCGAGGAAGAAGGGAGACTGGAGGTAGGAGATACTCAACTGGAAGGTCCACTTCACTGACAATGCGTCTACAAAGGTTGCCTCGGCATCTCTTGTTCTGGATCTGTACACAAGCAGTTTGTGACTGTGTTGGAAGGCCATGAGGTCCACCTCTAGGAGACCCCATCTGTTCACTAGGAGTTGAAACACCTCTTGGTAAAGCGACCATTGCCCGGGATGCACGTCGTGACGGCTGTGGAAGTCTGCTTCCCAATTGAGGACTCCTGGAATGAATACTGTCGAAATGGTCGGGATCTGACCCTCGGCCCATTTCAGAATGCAGGACACCTCTGTCATTGCTGCCTGACTTCGAGTACCTCCTTGATGGTTGATGTAAGCCACTGTTGTGGCATTGTCGGACTGAACCTGTACAGGTTTTCTGTGAAGTTTGTGCTGGGCCAGGTTGAGGGCCCTGTAAACAGCTCAAAGTTCCAATATGTTGATTGGCAGAGTTGATTCGACCGATGTCTAACTGTCCTAAAAGGAGTGCGGACCGGTCACTGTGCCCCAGCCCCGAAGACAGTCGTCCGTTATTAGGATTACCCAGTCCGGGATCCAAAAGGGGCGACCCTTGGTTAGACGAGATGTCTGTAGCCACCAAGATAAAGACAGATGCACCTAGAGAGCACCATCTTCTGAGCTTTGATCTGATGGGGTAACCCGTTCCACCAGGTGAGGATCAGCCTTTGCAAAGGCCTGGAATGGAACTGACCATATTTCACCATGTAGAAGGTGGACACCACGGATCCCAGAACCTGCATTGCTGAGTGGATCGACACTCAGCGACCGTGGAGACATATGCTCACTTGTAGCTGAAGTGAGGAGACCTTGTCTGATGTCAGCAAAATTCTCTGATCCTGAGAATCCAGCAGGGCTCCCAGAAGAATCATACCCTGTGAGGGATTCAAGGAGGAATTTTCCCAGTTGATTAACCATCAGTGCTTGTGCAGGAAAGCAATGGTTAGCTGCAGATGGCGGTGAAGCACTTCTGGGGATCCTGCTAGGAGCAGGAGGTCGTCCAGATATGGTAACAGTCGGACACCCTGACCACGTAGGTGGGGCACCCTGATAGCCATAATTTTGGTAAACACCCGTGGAGCTGTGGACAGTCCAAAGGGCAGAGCCTGAAATTGGAACTGTTGCTGTATAGTAAACCGGAGATATTGCTGGTGTGAGGGCGCCATAGGTACCTGTAGGTACCTGAATATCCAGAGATGCCATGAAGTCCCCAGGCTCCATAGCTAGGATGATGGAGCGTAGGGTTTCCATCTTGAGTACCCTGAGGAATTTGCTCAAGGATTTGAGGTTGAGGATAGGCCGAAGAGATCCCTTCGACTTCTGAACTAGAAAGAGAGTAGAATAATAACCAGTCCCTCGCTGAAATAGTGGGACTGGCACAATTCCCCCTGCTTGCAGCAAGGACTGTATTGTAAGGCCTTGTTCAGGTCTGAAGGAGGGTCTGTGTAGAAAAACTGGGGGGGAGGCCGTCTGAGAAATGAGAGGGTGTACTCATGAGAGACCACTTCTCTTACCCAAGCATCCGTGGTGGTTTGACACCAGCACTGGGCGAATTGAAGAAATCAGCCTCCCACTCTGGGATATCCCAGAGGGAGGCCCGTCCTGTCAGGCTGAGGGTTTATCCTGGGGATTTGAAGCAGGGCGTCTGGTGTTCCAGGTCTGCTTGGTCCTGGGTTTGGCGGCCCTAGTGGAAGCCGACTGCCTAGGAAAGGACTAACCTTAAGGCTTTCCCTGAGGATGAAAGGACTTAAATGATGTACAGTGATTGCGTTGAGTGAAAAAAAATGTGGATCCCAGGGACCCCTTACTTTAGCAATTTGGGTCCTAATCCACTGTTTCTGGGTCCCATCACATATTATGGGGGGTGAGGACAGAGCAGTTGTGACAGAGCTGGGGGGCAAGAGGGGGCGAGGGGCAGGCAGTGCTGGGGGTAGAGAGGGGGCAAGGGTAGATAGCAGCTGGTGCAGTACAGGGAGGGCAAGAAGGGGGTTAGGGGCAGGCAGAACTGGGGTTAGGGAGGGGGTCAAGGGGAGAACGCAGCTGGCACAGTAGTGGGGGTTAAGGGCAGGAAGTACTGGGGGTAGGGAGGGGGTAAGGGTAGATAGCAGCTAGGGCAGTACTGGGGGGGTATAAAGGGTGTTAGGGGCAGTGCTGGTGGGAGAGGGGATCAGGATAGGAGCTGGGGCAGCACTTAGGGCAGGGAGGGGGTAAGTATAGATAGCATCTGGGGCAGTACGGTGGGGTAGGACGGGGGCATGGCTAGATAACAGCTGGAGCAGTACTAGGGGACATGGAGGGTGTTAGGGGCAGTGCTGGGGGTAGGTGGGGGTCAGGATAGGGTTTGTTTTGATTTTTCAGCCTAATGATGGCTTATTTCACTGATAGTGACAGCTCTTTGGATCTCATATTGAGAGTCGACAGCAACTGATTCCAAATGCAAATGTCACACCTAGAATCAACTCCAGACCTTTTACCTGCTTAATTGATAATGAAATAATGAGGGAATAGCCCACACCTGTCCATGAAATAGCTTTTGAGTTGATAGTCCCATTACTTTTGGCCCCTTAAAAAGTGGGAGGCACATATAGAAACCGTTGTAATTCCTACACCGTTCACCTGATTTGGATGTAATTAACCTCAAATTAAATCTGAAAGTCTGCAGTTAAAGCACATTGTTTCATTTCAAAGCCATTGTGGTGGTGAATAGAGGCCAAAATATGAAAATTCTGTCAATGTCCCAATATTTATGCACCTGACTGTATATAGGTATGATGGCCCTGCTCGCAAACTTACAATCTTTAAGGAAATAGGCATTGATACACAAGGATAGGTGCTATATATTGCATTTTGGTCGAGCCAGAATGCACAGTTTCTTGGTGGGCTGCATGATCCAGTCACACCGGAATGACGGCCAAATGTCATGAGGATGTGTGAGACAATGTGTGAGGTTGTGTGGACTATGAAAGGGGATGTAATTAGATATGGACGCTATGAGGTTATGTGGGTGGTTCCGGAATCTGATAAGCTTGCCTGAAGAGGTAGGGAGAAGGTTAGGGTAGCTAAAACTTGGGGCAGTGGTTACCTCTTTTGCTTCTGCTGGGAACCCTTGGCTGGGTCACTGTTGTTCGCCTGCAGCTCCCTTCTGCCCCATGCGCTGTCCATCTCCCGCCTCCTGTGTACAGAGAGCTCAGCTGGATGAAGGAGTGCCGCCTGCTAGAGTGTCCCGGCACCATCGACAACGCTGCTGCAGCCAAATTGCCCACGGACTTCTGGCGGGGGACCCACTGCACAGCGCTTGGCTGGGGGTGACAGTGTAGCGTGGTGAATGGTTGGGGGGACTCCGCTGCACAGCGATTGGCTGGGGGGCCAGTGCCACGTGGTGAATGGCTGGGGGAAGCCCCTGCACAGCGATTGGCTGGGGGGGCAGCGCCACGTGTATGGCTTGGGGGTCGCCGCTGCATGGCGATTGGCTGGGGGGACAGTGAAGCGTGGTGATTGGCTGGGGGAAGTCGCTGCACAGTGATTGGCTAGGGGAGCAGCGTCTCTTGAATGGCTGGGAGGACGCCGCTGTATGGCGGATGGCTGGGGGGACGGCGCCATGTGGTGATTGGCTGGGGGGAGCCGCAGCACCGTGATTGGCTGGGAGGACGGCGCTGCGTGGTGAATGGCTGGGGGCATGGCACCCTGTGGTTAATGGCTGAGGGGACCCCGCTGCCCGCTGATTGGCTACTGGAGGTATACACAGCTCCAGCGTGTCCTCCAGGACCCGATCAGTTATAAAATCTGGGTCCCAAGTTTCCTGTAGCGTGTAAAAATGCGCTAGAGCGCGTATTTTGCAAACCCTGGATGTAGTCCGAGGCCGAATAGAAGTAGTTGCAGAAGGCAGAAATGTAGTTTCTGATGCTGACAACGTGGTTACAAACTTGTCAAGGTCTGAGCCAAACAAGATCTCTCGATTGTAGGGGAACCCTTTTAGGCCTTTCTTGGAATCCGCATCTGTCTTCCATGAGCATAGCCACAAAGTACGGCGGGCAGACACAGCCACGGCCGAGACTCTGGAGGCTAGGAGACTGGCATCCAATGTCGCTTTTCCAATATAGGAAGCTGCATCTCGAATGTGAGCAACAAAAGAAATTGGATCCCTAGAAGCATCTGAGGGAAAAGAGTCTTCAAGTGCGTCAGCCCAGCTCTCTATAGCTTTAGCCACCCATGCAATAGCCATGGTTGGACGGGCAACAGCCCCTGAAAGAGGGTATATCGATTTCAGGCAAGCTTCCACTTTCCTATCCGTAGGATCCTTCAAAGAAGTAAATGTAGGAATAGGCAACTTAGCGCTTTTATTTAAATGCGTAACATGTGAATCCACCGCAGGGGATGTTTCCCATTTTGCACAATGAGCCACACGAAAAAGGTAACATGAGGTCAGACGTTTTGTGGTTGAAACCTCTTACCAGGCAATAGTCAGGCTGCAGTCCTGTGTCCAGCTATTTGATCCAATAGAGGGAATTCTGCTGAAGCCACTTTCTGTCATTTAAACAGAGGGTGCTTGGATTTAGCAGCTGGCTTTTCATCTTCTTTTAATAAGATGGATCTGACAGCTCGTACCAAGGCAGGAATATTAATTTTTGACCGACTCTCCTCCTCCTCCAGAGGGGAGTCAGGGTTAGAGAGATCAGCATCTACTGTCTCCTCAGATGAAAATTCAGAATCTGAGAGTTGCGTGGACTGTGACAACAACACAGGACGCTAAGGGCATACTGGGTAAGGGCTTCTCACCTTGCAACAAGACATTAGATGTAGCCATTAGACTCTATACAGAGTTAGAGAGTACGTCTACCCATGGTGGAGACACAGGAGGCCTGTATCGCCTGAACCTGTTGTGGCCACCCCAAAGAGTGAATTACGGCCCGCTGTGATAACCCCATAGGAGGAATGACAGCCGGAACCGCCAGGCAGTCCGCAATAGTGGCCGGAACCTGAGAAAATGAAGCCATGGGGGGCTCTTTTGTACAGGCGCTGGGTTGTCTGATGGGCTTGCGGAGTATATTACTACATAACCCATCTCAAATCCTTCTCACTTAAGCCTGCAGCACATAATTTGTCTGATAGCAGTATGGGTGCAGATGTCTGTTCGTTACTCTTGCCTTTGCTAGACATAGCTGCAGAACAATATGGCACACAATATGGCACTAGGTATAAAGCAACCACTATGTACAGTATGTAGGATACTACTAGGAATGCAATATACTGGTCCTGTCTTTTGCTTGGGTAAGCTGCAACAATCAACTGTATGTGACAAACCTCACAAATACTTAGTACTATATATGTGAGGTACAGGAAAACCCCAGATTACACCCGTATGTTAGGGCAGAGTCAGAAAAAAAGGGAACGATATATGCTGACAGTAGAACAGAAAACAGACAGGCAGTGCTAGCATTAGTCACATACGATGCAGAAATAACATACAACTGCAAACTGGCACTACAATCAACTATACAGACTGCGGGGTAAATTTACTAAAATGGGAATTCTATTTAAGAAGTGATGTTGCCCATAGCAACCAATCAGATTCTACTTCTTATTTATCTAGCACCTTCTACAAGATAATACCCGGAATCTAATTGGTTGCTATGGGCAACATCACTTCTTAAATAGAACTCCCATCTTATTAAATTTACCCCTCAGTGTCTGGTAGGCAATAGTGCTACATACGCTGACCCTGGGGAGAGGTATGCAGGGGGACCGGGCCACGCGTTGTCCTGGGAGAGCTGCTACTGCATCATGAGAAAATAGCTGCCGGAGACCTCAGAGGGGGCATGGCCGGAGAAGGATAGCAACTCAGGGAAGCCAGACCGCAGTGGAAAGGAGCGCTGAGCTGAGGGGAGGAGCCGCTTAAACAGTTAAGCTGTCTTCCCTGGCCGATTATTAACCCCTGGGACGCTGGTTTCCCACAGCAAATTGTCTCTGGTGGTCCAGTGGAGCCCGATGGCCGGAGCCTGCTTCCACACTCAGCCACCTCCGGTCTGTCCCCTGAGACCGGAGGTATCGACTGCCATAACGCGAGGGTCACCGCAAGCGGCGATCCGTCTTACCTGTCCCCTGATGTCCGGGTGCAATCTGTGTCCTCTCCGGGAGCCCTGGCTAGCGCTAACCCCGGAATGCCAGCCAAGATCCCCAGATCAGTACTAGCGTCGCGGCACCGGAGGGGTAACGGAGCGGCAGCGCAGACGTCCCACGGACAGTCTGCTGCTGCGCGCTATAGTTGTAAAGATAAAATAAAGAAGTCATAAAACGAAATAAGCTTGAAATCATAAAATCATAAAAAGAAATAAGCCTAAACAGCCCCCCCTGCAAAATAGTGACCCGACTCTGGCCGGGCACCAATTAAACTGAGGTGCCTCTGGCTCGGGGGCGGGGTATAGGTAGAGTAGACCCAGTGCATCCTGGGAGCTGAAAGCTTTAACTGCGTGGTGCCCGGATTCAGTTCCATCACCTACACCCCCAAGGTCTCCTAGTGGAGCCTATGGACCCTGAAGAAGAAAAACAGCTTCAATTGCACATATTTCTAAAGCTACAGTGGTTCACTACTGCTGGGACTTGTCCTTGACTACCTTTAAATAATACAGGTATTCACAGGGGTTGGCATGCTAGCGGCATCCCGACAGCCAGAATCCCGACACCCATAGCAGTGAATGGTAAGTAATTTTCTAATCCCTACCCAAACCCTAACCCACCCTTCACGGTGCCTAACCCTAACATCCCCCTCCCCGCACCCTAAACCTAACACCCCCTCCTCGGTGCCTAAACCTAACCTCCCCCCCTAGTGCCTAAATCTAACCTCCCCCTCTCCGCACCCTAATACTAACCCTCTGTCGAAGTCAAATAATTGTTTATGATCGTTTAAAATTATTATCTGACGATCTAGTCGTTTATGAGCTGATAAAGAGTAAATCGGACACTACTCTGTGTCGGTAGCAAGCCGATGCGCACAAATTCGTATATATATATATGTTATTCAAGGTTTAGTCAAGTGTGTGATAAGCAGGAGTATGTCTGTGACAAGAAATTAAAAATACACAAAGATACTTTGAGTGTTTGCATATATTTTGAGAAGCTCCGCATACAGATACAGTATGTCTGTGGCAATTGAAGTGTAGCATAGACACTGAAATGTTCAGAGGAAGTGTTCTGAATGTAGAGTTAGAAACAATTGTCAGAAGTTTGATCATCATTAGCAATTGTATGCCTTGTGTCCAATGCTGATGTGGTTAAGAAGTACTGACAATTGTATTCTAAATAAGCATAAGAAAGCCTTTGTTAAAGTTATCAGACTTCTTGACTATGGCCAAGGCTTGCCCCACCTGTGAGCAGGACAAACTTCATTTTATATGACCTTAAGTAATTAGATTCAGATGGATATAATATCAAAAATACCAGTTACTGGATAAAGCTATATATATATATATATATATATATATATATACACAAAATTTTAATCCATGACACAAACACTAATGCACATTTGCACACACATAGACAATCGCATTTGTATCCACAATGCGAACACATAGACGCTCTTATGCTTACGCACATACCCACGAACATACCCTGTATCCATTTTAATATGAAGACGCACAACGCACATTAGCGTATGTAAAATAAAATGCACAAACACACAGGGCATAATTGCGTTGTGCACAATACATACACGCACCGCAACATTTGCGCTGTGCTCAGACGCACAACGCATACTTATGTATTTCTGTAAATATCTCACTATTACTTATGCAAGCACTTATAGAAAAGGTTTTATTAGACAATCATTATGGTATAAAGTGTGCATATATGATATTTAAGGTATACAACATGGTAGACATGGCATGTTTGGTACTATATCGACACCCTGTTTATTTCCAGATATTCGAATCTATCAGAGAGGGAGTCGAATTATACGTTCACTGGTTATGGATTATAGGAAATTATTGGTTAGAATGTATACTCTGTATGTAGTGTCTTAAACCAGTTAAAGAAAGACAATGTAATCTCAAGACATTGTTGGAGAATTGGAACATACCCCTAGTGACAACATATGAACTGCCCTATGAACTACAGCGTACTACAAAGACCAAGAGCAAGAACCAATGGAATTATGTTTGTCTGTCTACATTGTTGTTATCATGATCTGTAGGGTATATAACCTGCGCACCGGTCCCAGTCAGAAGCCTTTCTCTTGGATGACCACAGACCTCAGGACTGACGACTGTATACTGGGACCGGTGCGCATGCGTATGTATCAAGTTGTACCTTTTGTATTTAATTGTCTACGCTAATTGTGATAGATCAAAGCGTGTAACTTACTTTTTGTTGCAATAAGAACTTTTTGTGCTTTGGAACCACAATCAAAGTCTGGAAAGCAATTATTTCTCTCTAGCGATTTAGGGGTAAAATCCCGGTGCCTAGCCCAAACCCTTCCTAGTGCCTAACCCTAACGCCGCTATCTAACGCTACCCATGCACCCCGATACTCACCTTCGGTATGCCGAAAGTCGGGATACTGGTGCCGGGATCCCAACCTGTCGGGATTTCGGCGCCGGTATTAAGACCGCCGGCATCCCGCACGCCGGGATGCCGACTACATCCCATTCACAGACGTATATGCAGTTGGAATCAGAATGTTTGACCGCCGGCCGGAAGACCGTCAGTAGTGAAGATCCCGACAGGGGATTTTGGCAAGTAATACTAACCCTGTCCCCCCCTAACCCTCACTTAGTGGTGCCTAACTCTAACCTCCCCCATTGTGCCTAACCCTCCCAACTAAGTGCCTAAACCTAACCACCCCCGTCCCCGCAGCCTAACCCTAACTTCCCACTGAGGGTGCCTAACCCTAACCCCACCTTCCCCTAGCCTGACCTTAACCCGGGGGGGTACCTAACCCTAAGTCCCCCCCCGGGAGCGCCTAACCTAACTTATCCGCGCCCGCCGCCCGGCTTACCTTCGTTCGGTATACCGGGCTTCAGGCTCCCGGCGTAGGGATAAATGAGAGGCGTCGAAATCTATCATTAGATCCCTGCCGGAATTAGGCAGTCGGGAAGCTAGCGGTCGGCATTCTGACTGCATCCCATGAAGTTGTGTCCCGGTTTGCATGTGTTGGCAATTGCGCAAATACACACTTAAGATGGCTACACCTAAATTATCTTTCCAGCCAGCTGGTTGGAACGAACATCTGGTAATGTATGGGAGCAAGCAACAACTGACTATTAGCTCCCAAACACTGAAAACCTGACAAAAAGGTTGTTGATACAAATTGGTTAAATCCCTTTGATTGAAATAACTTGTCTGAACAACTGTTATTGTCCATTTTCCAGTATTTGAGAGCAAAAGGTTGAATGTCATTTGCTACCATACATCATAATTGCCAATGCTCCCCTCCACGCGGCTGCTGCTTTGTGTGTACGGGCGGTCTGCAGACATATATGTCCATCGGCTGTGCAGCACAGCCAATGCGATATGTCGGTGAACGCCGACGTTCACCGACATATCGCGGGTACACACTGGCTGACAGGCAGCAGATATATTGGCCGATCGATTGATCGGCCAATGTATCTGTCAGTGTGTACCCAGCATTGGTGTGTTTTTATCAACAAGTAGATCTCACTAACTGCTTTCTGGCTCATTAACATTTGGATGTAAATCCATTTTATGGTACACCTCTCAGATGTAGCAGTACATGTCCACTTTACCGCTGCGCTCGTAGGTGTTGCTTTCACAGTCTCCCTGAAACGCTTTTTCAAAAGTAGGCAAGTGTACCTTACATTACCAGATTTTTGCTCCAATCAGCCAATGAGTTAGGTGGTTGGTAAAATAATATTTAGATGTATAGCCAGCTTAAGTATACCTGGCCTGGGTTAGGACACAGCTTCCCAAGAAGATGGCTAACATATTCATAAGGTTATTACTGGAAGGATATATTATGGAAGTTAGATTAATTTCCAATCTTAAGAAATACATGAAACTCTCCTGACTTGTATTTTTATCTATGTGGCAGTAAAACAGTTACTAACATCAGTATAGCTGAACAGTTAATGATTAAACCAACCCTTAAGTCAATGTTTTGGTAAAAGGTTAACATTTATACCTATCGGGCATGAAAACACAATCCTGGGCCGTCTGCTTTTGCCGTGACCACAGACAAAAAGGATCATTATTCATTTCCACATCTGCAGTACCCTAATTTGCTACTATACACCGTTTTTTGTATGGAAAACTCTGTCACAAGATTTGTATAACAGGGATGGATATTAGTTATATTAAATATGTGTACCTAATACAGAAACGAGGACATGTCATAACCCCGTCATGTTGAAGGTTTCTTGCATTGTTCAGCCACTGCCTGCATAATACCCTAAGTACAGCCAGTAGGCCCCATCGAACGTCTTTCCTGCCAGAATGCCCTGCTGTCAAAACCAGACTACACACAATACGATTTGGCAAACGATTCAATCTCGTTTGCGATTTCCCTTGAACTCTCCCCGGCAGCTCCAGTGCACGATGTGCAGCAAAAGCTGCACGATGTACTCCAGATCTATCATGCACGATCTAATGATTTGCATATTCATTAGATCGTGTGCGACAGCAGATAGATGCATGCACGGATCAGAGAGATCCGTTATACGTGCATCTGTTTGTAAAAAATTGAACACAGATGCACGGACGGGATCAGTGAGATCCGTCTGTGCAGCTGTGCTAAAAAATTAAAACCTGTGTAAAGATTTTTTTAAAACAACGTGCCCCCCGCCCGCCAAAAAAGAACAACGTGCCCTGGGATTTGGAGACCCAATGCTGGTTGTGCTAAATTCAGGGAATAAATGACGGACAGATCCCTGTATTAAGCACAACCAGCACCAGGCTATTCAGAACCAATCCTGGTTGCCAAAACACAGGGGACAAAAGAAGTAGGGTAGGAGTCCCCTGTATTTACCGCAACCAGCACTGGGCTCTGATCCGGTCCTGGTTTTGGAAATACAGGGGAAAAAATGCGTAGGGTTCCCCTGTAAATTCCAGAACCAGCACCAAACTTTTTCTAGCAGGGGGGAAGGGGAGCAATGCCACAGCCAGGGGAACCCTTTCACCGGGTCCCCTGGCCAGAGCATCAGCCCTGACCGCTAGTCAGCCCAGGCCGGGGATCCCAGGGGAGCTGGGGACCCCCCCAATAAAGGGGTCTCCTCTCCAGGGCACACCAGGCCTAGGTTGATAGCCCGCGCCTATCCCTGGCACCCCTGGAGCGGTGGGTGCATGTTTGAAGGCGAGTCTTCCGCCTCTCAGCCAATGAACGTTCCCACCATTGAAGTCAACGGTGAGATCCGCAAAAGTAACCTTAAGTAACCTCGAGGTTCTCAACATTGACTTCAATGGTGGGAACTGTTCATTGACTGAGAGGTGGAAAGCTCGCCTCTCAGCTAATAAGCGCTCAGCACCAGGATTTCTATAGTGAAATCCCGCCGCTGAGCCGTCATTTGGGAAGTACCGTCCTTAGAGGACGGTACTGTGTTTGATAGTCTGGGTAATTGCGTTTTTTTGTTTTGCCAAGCCTGAGGATGCTTACATGGACACTAGAGGACGTGATCCACGCATAGGAGGCGAGAATTTTTTTTTTACAGGTACTCGTGGATGCTACTTGGAGAAGAGGACTGGCTAAAAAGAGGAATAGCTTCAGGGATACATAGGTGAGTATGTGTGATAGTGAGTGTGAATGTATGTTTTAATAAACTTTTACTTTCACAGGTGTGTGTGTTGTGTGTTTTTTTTATATTCAATAATTTTTATTTCAAGACTGCATTATACAGATTATTCTTTCGCAAGGGTATTACATTTATATGCATATTTTATCCTGTTTTTACATAGTTATTTTATGTTCTTCACAGTTAACATTCTGTAATCTTTACATACTTCATAACATATTCATACATCAAAATATTTCCTCCCCTATTTGTATATTTTCTTCCTCGTACCATTTCATTTGTCTAACTTCTCTTCTTAGCGCATTTTTAACTTGTTCTGTTAACTGTCTGATATATAATACCCATATTGCTAAAAACCCTTTTACTCTTTTTTCTTTGTCATTTGACATTTCTATCCATTCTACTCTGAATAAGTATGTAACTCTTGTATGCATTGGTGTTATATCTATTGGATTTTTCGATATCCATTGGGCTAGTATTGTTTTTTTTGTAGCAGCTACAGTATAATTTTACTCATCCATTTTTTTCCCCGTTTGTCAATCCATCTTTATGTTTTCTATTTATGACATCCCATATTGCCCATTCTGGCGTTATCTCAACTGTTTGCCTAACACTGTTTTAATATACAATTGTACTCGTGTCCAAAGTGCTTTTACGTCGCTACATTCCCATATACAGTGCATTATCCCCGCTTCGGGTTGATTACACTTAAAACAATCAGAGTTTAAAGCCAATCCCAATTTATATTTCAATTCCGGAGTTATATATGCATTATGTAGTATTTTAAGATGCATCTCAGTGTATGATGCAGTTGTAAGTTGTTTGTTTAATTTTACTATATTTTTAATCATATTTTCTGTGGTTATATCTGGAAATATCTCCTTCCATCTAGCTACTCCTACCTTTTAAATTTCCATATTTATTATACTACGTATCTGACTATATAGTTTTGTTGTTGAAATTACCTGTCCCGAGCGGTGGAGCAGCATGTCATCTAACCCATTTTCTAATCCCACATATATTTATTTATTTTGCTGGGGAACTATTGGTACCAGCAGGCCATTAATGCCCAGCCAGCATGCGGGAGGAGGCTTGCTGATCCGTCCGTGCGTCTGCGTCATTGACACACAGATGCATGTAGCACAGATCTCCCTGATCCATCCTTGCATCTGTGGCATTGACACACAGATGCATGTAGCACGGATCATCTTGATCCGTGCAGGCATCTGTGTCATCCATGACATTGTTCAGCGTGCATACACACGGAACGATGTCATGCAAATCGTGAACGACAGGTCGCTGATCTTTCTAAATGTTGAAAAGATCAGCGACCACGACGAACGACCCGCGGGAGCGCGCATGCATCGTTATCATGCCCACACACAAATTTTTCAAACAATTTGTCGTTCCAATAGATCGAAAACGGCCAAATCGTTTAAAAAATCGTACCATGTGTGGGGGCCTTAAGACAAGGGCTGCAAATCCCACCACTCCTTGTTTATTAACCATTTGCAGTCCAAAACACACAAGGAAAGGTGTATTAAGCAGAACTGTTATGTGACATAATACCTTTGATGGATGTTTTTTTGAAAAATAAATGTTTAAAACTGGTGTTATGTTTAAGCTGAAAGTGCTTCCAAAGACTATATATATATATATATATATATATATATATATATATATATATATATATATATATGAAGAAGTTTATTTGTTGGCGAATATCTTCAACAGCTCTCAAGGTAAAGTTGCCAAATCTTACACAGTTATTTAGTATAGAAATAGTAAGTTATTAGACCACATACCGACGTGACAATGCGACAAATCTTATATATAAAATTCATTGGTCTGTTTGTTTTTCTGTCCGGTTATGGATTTGGACTCCTCTGCACTGATTGAGATGAAACCAACGCGTGGTGGTCCAGTTGGATTCTGGCCAGGTTTTAGGGGGGGGTTTAGGGTCCCGGTAAGACCGCCTGTTGGTGTACGCTGGGCATAACTTTGACCCGGGAAGCCTGTGCTGGGCCTTCCACTGGATGGATTTGGACTAAAACTTCACAGAGTGGATTCCAGAAAACATACTAGGGGGTTCAGGTCCCGGTCTGACCTCCTGTTGGTGTACACTGGGCAGAGCTTTGACCGGGGGACACTAGAGCACAACTTTGACCTGGTGAGCCTGTATAGGGTCTTCCACTGGATGGATTTGGATGAAAACTTCAGAGGGGTGGCAAGTGGTCTGGGATGCCTAATGGACTGGTTGGGGTCCCGGTCGGACCTCACGGCGGACTGTGCCGGGAAGAACTTTGACCCAGGAAGCCTGTTCTGGGCTTTCCATTGGATGAATTTGGACGACATCACATAATAAAACTTAATGACTTAAAAATTTAAACCCGGGCAATGCCGGGTACTTCAGCTAGTATAACACTAAAAGGTAAGCAACATTTAATGTGCTAGCACTGATTTTAAAAGGTCTTTTTTGAAAACATATAACATCTATACTATGTACAATAGTTGATTACACTGTGTAAAAGAGAGAGCAAATAGCATTTTGCGCTACCCAGATCAAACTGTAGGAGGTGGTGGTTTTATATCGAATTATTTCAGTAAAGGTTAGTGTTAGGTAAAAAAAAAACAGTAAAAGTGTATCTAGAAAATGGTTATATATACAATAAGGGTTGTATGGAATTTAGCCCTTAAAAAGGTCACTCTGAAACTTATATGTTTATGTATTTGTCCTGTGCAGTCATAATACAGCACACACGGAGGGCCATATGTAATAGGGTGAGAGTTTAGAAAATGTGAGAGTAAACTCTTTTTAAACTTGTCATAGAGTCCGAGAACATGCAAACTCACAGACTCAAAACCTCTCTCGATTTACACTCTCATCCAGATATTTTCCCATTTTGAAGATAAAACTCTACCAATGTAATAGTGTGAAAGTTTACTGCTAAACTCTCACATTTTTTAAACTCTCACCCTATTACATTTGGTCCGGAGGCTGAAAAATTAAAAAAATTTTACAAAAACTGTACGGAGTTGGACAACTGTAAATCCCACCATGTATGTAACTACACGTCTTGCTGTGAGCTAGTACTCCCTAAGCACTCACTCCACCATGCTAAAATGATGGAGGAAACAAGAGAATTAATGGTGCGTAAACACGGTACAATCAGTCAGCGATAACGATATCACTGACTGATCGTCCGGCACCTTCCCGATGTGCTGGATGATCGTTATCGCTCATCCAGCATACCACCAACGTTGGGCCAGCGACCCGCGATCGATTAACCTGGTAAATATCGACCAGGTTGGCCTGCATGCACGGGCGATGGTCGATATCGTTATCATCCATACATGCACGCTCATCGCTGGTCGTTGGGCACCAAAAAATGAATGATTTGAACGATAACGATATGGTCAATATCGTTATCGTTCATATCATGCATTATTACCGTACCATGCGTACGCACCATAAGAGCAATAGCTTTAGGGACTAGCCATAGTTTTGTCAATGCTATGAATAACAAATGTCTATACAAGAATCACTACGAGAACCTACTGGCAACTTCTCCACTAATCCACTTTTTCACTGTTTGATACATCACCCCTTTGTGCCTCATGCCTCAGTGACGTCACTACATCCAACTGAAATGATAGGCCTCATTCATATGAATATTGAACATGCCTCATGTGTGAAACCACTAATGAGAATAAACACTTCTATGGACTAGGAAAGACAAACCTGTTCCTTAATATTTAGAACCTGATTCAGGGGTGAACACAGTTGCAGACTTTTTACGCATTCACGACTTCGCTAATCCATCACTGCGTGTATTAAGGCGCCCCATCGGAGACTGCAACTCAGAATCTCCGTCTGAACATGGCCTCCTGTGTCTGCGTACTACATCTTTAGAAGCAGTTGCTGACCACGACCTACCTGCGTCTGGCTAGTCATCCCCGTTACCTCCCTGATAGACTCACTGAAATGTTATCTCTCTGTGAGCAATTCGTTCTGCATCCAAGAGTGGTAACCATTGTGCAGTGCAACTTGGAAGCGTGCGCAGACTTAAAACATTATCCACTTGTGTGTGACACTGACATTGCCGTGCAGCTGTGAATCAGGCCCTTAGGCTCCCGCACTGCCCCAGGTTGATGGCAATGCTATAATAATAATAATAATAATAATAATAATAATAATAATAATAATAAATGTGCATCTTATTATAATATTGTTGTTTATGTCATGCTATTTAGCTCTGTAATATACTGTACAAAGGTTAATTTGTGATCTCTAAACTTATATGGAAACGTTAAAGGAGAGATGGTTTTGGAAATACAGATCTACAGTAGCACTTTAGACAGCAGATCAGTGTAACCCCACAGAATACCTTTCCACAGAATCAAAATAAGAAGCTTTTCAGTCCTTGCGGTGGAAAAATAAGTCTAATGTTATTTCTAACCTACTTGTAAGCTGGATATTTCATTCAATGTATAATCTTGGTTCTCACATCCACCTCCCTTCCTTATCCCTACAATGGAACTTACAGATAGTCAATGTTGCTACACACTTCCATACAGTGGGGGTGGGGGGGTGTCACATGGATGCTTTTTAAATGTAGATCCTCATGTAAAGAGCAGCATCTTCAAGCTGAGTAACAGTTCTAATAAGTTCTGGATGAAATAGAGAGGATGTCAAAAAAGACCTTTAACCTGTGGTTTTTAAGCCTTTAATATCCTGCACACGTGTCCAAAGCGTTCAATAAATATTCTCTCCAACAGAAATTAATTTCAAGTGCTAGATAAACACTGTGAGGTTTAGAAGCGATTCAGCTGCAAGACAAGTGCTATAAAAATAAGGTGTGAACGATTCCAATAGGGCAGCAAGCAAATTCAGGCGAATTCAGTGTTGAGTCGGGCTGCGAAGGGTGCGATGTGCCGGCCCGTTGCCGGCGTTTTAATGCCGTTGCCATGGCACATCGCACCTAATTGGATCGAGCCCTAAGCTGCATACACACTATGAGATGTGTACCCAGCTGGCGGAACAAAGCAATGGAGCGATATATCGCGCCGCCTATACATACTGCACGATCCGATGTACGACTGCGCAATATATCGATCCATGCTGCATATAGCAGCATGGCGTCGTTCACCACATCGTTCCAACTGCTATGCAGCACAACTGATGGAATGATGCGATGAATGACTGCTGTGCGTACACACTGCACGATCACTGCTATATATCGTTGCGATCCCTGTAAGAATTATATATTGTAGAATATATCTTATAGTGTGTACCCAGCTTTAAAATGAAGTGAGCACAAGATTTTTCTTTTTTCTTCTATTTACAGTATAGTAGACGATAATATTCTGTGTGTGTGTATGATAGAAGTTACTATGCATGAACTACATGAGTTTATTGAGCAAAAGTAGCAACATTTATCTACTTAAAATCCTATCAAGCTGTGCAAATATATAATAAGCAAGAAAGTGTGCTTGTCTGTTTGTCCTTTGTGCCTGGTCAAAGTTTTGTACCTAGCTCTACCAAATTTGGCATGGTGGTGTAGTTTGACCAGGATTAGGTTTTTGCCTAGGTTTGAACTTCATCTGTCACACAATCCCATAAAACCAGGATATTCTTAAATTACACAGGTTCTGGGGTTGGCTTCATACACACATTATCATCTTTTCCAAAGTGTTGTGTTATATCACTTTTCCAACAGCTGCATATATGAAATAGTCAGCCCTTTGCGGTTGCATGATAAACTTTGACATTAAACAATGTGCATTATTAACGCTTAACTCACAGTCTCATCTTACAGCAGCCACCCTGAGGGTCTTAGCAGAGTGCCTGACCGGCTCATGAGCAGTTCAGCACACGATACATTCAGACTGTGCCAGACAGCATAATCAATCCACAATCTGTAATTATGGCAAAGCTTAGCATAAGGAGTTTACAAACAGCAGAGGAGATTAATCGCAGCCACACAGTGCCACTGCAGGTGGGCCCGCTTCTACCCGCAAACGGGACTCTAGTTTCCGCATTCATTCCCCCCCAATGGCAGCCCTGCTAGACTTACTCTTCAATGTTAGCCTGCAGAGTGATTTCACGTGGTGATTCAGCTGTGGAAGCAGTGACAGGGATCAAACAGATTCCCAATTCAGAGAAATTATGTTTAGAGAATTACTGAATCTACCAATCTTTTTGCATATATTCACTTTGTGGAACTTAATTGGTTGAAGTTCATCAGCTCAAAGCTACATACTCCCAACCAAACCGTGAACTTTTTCATTTGGCAAAGATTCTTTTCTTCTATCTGTGTAGCTTCCTGCTGCCTTCAATACTCTCATCACATCATGTCACTGCCCCTGTCACATGTAGCCCTATTCTCACTAAGGGGGTCTATGTACTAAGCCTTGAAGAGAGATAAATTGAATGGAGACACTGTAACAATCAATCAGCTCCTAACTGTCATTTTTCAAACACGTGACTCATTGGCATATCTATAATGGGTGCAGGGTGGGTGGTGTACACGGGCCCCAGGGTCCAGGGGGGCCCACACTGCACTCATGTTTAAGATTTACCTATCCGGAGTCCAGAGTCAGCGCAGCAGCACAAATCACCGGAAAAACGGTGTGGTGTCCATTTTCACTAAGATTTGCGCATGTGCAGTAGAGAAGTCTCTGGGACCATGGCACGGACGCCATGTTACTGGAGACCTGCGCATGTTCAGTAGACACTGGCACAATTCCAGAGTCTACTGCACAGCAAAGAAGATGGGGCCTGAACAGAGTCTGCACATGGGCCCCCGCCTCTCTTAAACCGCCATTGACATGATTCATATCCTGATATACTCTGTGCTGCCTGAGATCCTGTTCCTCCTGATATATAGCTGTCTGTGGCTTCATGCTGCCTTCATTCTCTTCCTTGCATTATGACACTGCCCGTCACATGTTGCCCTGTCCTTGCATAAACTGCCTCCCACAACATCACAGACACATACGCCTCTCCTGAAATGTTCTGAGCTCAGGACCTGATTCAGACCCACTCGCTAGGCTGTGTTCGCTAGTAGCCTGCCGATGTTTGCAATGTGCGCATGCGTATAAGTCGCAGTGCGCGAACTAGTCCATGCAATTGGGAAGCGTTCGCTCGCTGCGCATAGCCACCTCGCTAGAATGAGTGACAGGACGAGCCGTTTATGGGTGGTGACGGGATGGTTGATGAAAACTGGGGTGTGGTGGTGTGAACGCAGGCGTGTCTGAGCGTCTTAACGCCATTTCAGAGGCGTGCATAATTAAGACGGAGTGTCATAATACACGTCACATGGCTGAATTACACACTGAAGCACTCGCAGTGCTTGCAGTAGGGTATGGTCAGCCGTTACTCGATGTTACCGATTGTTGCATACACTACCTGGAGATGACGTGGGAAAGTGGGTGTCTTAAGACAGGCTGGTGGGCGTCTGAATACACGCCATGATTTTAAAGCCAAGACATAGTGGGTGTGCTAGTGCCTTGCCGTGTGATTGCAGGATTTGCATACTTTGGCTGCGTGCGAATGCATCTAGCGAGTGGGTCTGAATCAGGCCCTCGGTTTCTGCTGGACTTCTCAGAGATCTGTGTAAATATATCATAGAAATTTCCAGATTTTCTAATAAAGAAAAATAAATTTTTAATTTGACTCCAGACTAATGATTCTGATGCCAAACCCCCCAAAAATCTTTACCTAATATGCAATGTGTATCTATCACTTACACATGCAGAAGAGAGGCATCCTGTGAGTTGAATCGATATTTATGAGGATGCAGCCTAACAAATCTTAAGCATTGGTGGCATCACTGAGGCACTTTCATATTAATGTTTTAGTGTGTAGTTTTATTTTCAGTTTGCTGCAGAAACAGATCATAGATGTAAACAGTCTGGTATCACTGGACATACACCCAGGAGATGCTGATAAGACTGATGGAGATTCAGCATTTGGGAACTTTCAGTGCAGCTGACAGTGCACAAACAGTTACAGGATCCACAGAGCAGGGGAAACGGGCCTCCTGTCTGCTTCTCTCGCACCTCCCTGCGTGGGCAGCAGCAGTGTACACGTCCGCCCCACCCATATACATGCTGCTGGATACAGCTCTACTACTGCCCTGCCAACCATATACAAATCTACATGACATTATCAGACACTGCTGAAATACTTACATTATTCCATAACCATTGGGTCGGATATTAATAATCCCTATTCCAGGCTTACAGTGCACCAGTCACCAGCAATTAAGATATTATGACTTAGTTTAAGATTAAAAGAAAAACAATGGTTTCTACGCCCCAGCAATACTTAGTTATTTACGCATTATAAATAAGTCTTCTGCCTTTCCAGCCAATGGCAGCAGTATGCAAATCAGAGGGAGGAGACTGATTCAGCAGCCTCTTATGCTGGGTACACACTAAACGATGTGTGCACCCGCTGCATGGGGTTGTCAGTCGCATTGTCAGAGTGAGCTGCATGTAGGGCCAACCTGACGATACGACTGATGACCAAATGGGAGTGCGCATGGCCCAACATAGTGGATATATATTAGGCGATTTTGACAATATGTCGGCCCGATCCGCCGGTTCGGGCGAAATATCATGGTCTAATGTGTACCCACCTCTAGTAGTATAAAAAGATGAGTCCTGTGATTTGGAGATAAAAGAAATAGCACATACAGTAACATAGGTTAGGTATTGGTTCTAAAAACATAATCATTGGTTTGTTAGTAAATACACTAGTGAGGCTTTATGAAGGATACAATTGATATATTCTTTGACGTTCATGTTTCTGTTGCACTTCAACTCCCAAAAGATGATGGGAATAGTAGTAGTGCAGCACAGCATATGGGACGATGCGATAAACGACAGAATGGAACTACATTGCATTGTGCAGTGTGTACGGATGGTGCAATGTATCATGCCGTTGCATCGTGCCGTCACTGGATACACAGATCGTGTAGTGCGTACCCAGCATAAAGTTTATCGTGCAACTTTGCAGATTTCTGAGGGTGTATTCAGGACCTTGCCACCAACTATGAAAGGTATTTGCAAGTTAGATGTTTTTAAATGATTCTTCAAACCAATCAAAAAATAACATATTTTCACAATGTAATATATATTATATTTCAGTTTATGTAGTATTATCCTGATACCTTTGCCACCCTAAACAAGCATAGTGCCATCCAGAATATACTGTAAACAAGCTGTGATCACACATTGGAAATACACATTGCTGGCAGCAGCCAATCACAGATCTGAGTCAGCATCAGCTGCTATCTGCATCATCCTTGCCTGCTGTGTGTGCCAACCTCTGGGCACGTTCCTAAACAATGCCACGAGACTAATATGTGATCATCACAGGGTAGATATGATTATTAGATCCATACCTTGGTCAGGGAGAGAAGAATGCAGCTGTCAGATCTCTGACCCAAAATACCCTCCCCCCCATTCCCACAAAAAAAAAAAAAAAGGTAGGTTACCATAAAAATGTTCTTAGTGGTAACACATCAACATGTCTCACTAGAAGATTACTTAGGGACAGTTGCTGACAGTTACAAACAACAGTGATTTATCTTTCCAGAGATAAGTTTGTGGCAAGTTTATATCCGGCACTAAAGATACTAGCTAGAATTATATCCTGCCAAGGCATTTACACAAACTTTAATATATTAAATAACAAAGCAGGGTAGACTATGTAATGACAATACTGTAACCCCTTCAGTAAAACATACAAAGTAACTCAAGTGACCTGTGTGCTTTTATGCAGGTGACTGCCAATATCATTAAATTAATGTACAGTAAGGCATTAATTCTTATAATATACAAGGGCCAATTTGAGACTAACAGCATGTTGTTTGTGTAAGACAGGGGTGGGGAACCTTTTTTGGTATATATAACATTATTTGCGGGCCCGATGCAGGCCACGCCCCCCCGTGTGATGTCACATTGGGACGGGGCCACAATCACCAGTGATTACAGCAATGCCTGGAGCATCCTGAGGATGCTCCGGGGAGCTGTAAGGGCAGTGGTGTGACCGTCCGAAGTGTCCTAAGGACACTCCAGGTGGCACTGCTGCATAGATTCTGGCTGCAGGGTGCCATTATAGGCACACTGCTATCCAGATGAGGCTAACAGAAAAAAGCTCAGAGGGCCAGAGCAAATGATTCCAGGGGCCTTATACGGCCCCCGGGTCTGAGGATCCCCATCCCTGGTGTAAGGGGTCATAATAACTAGGTAAGTTTTACCTTCACTGGTAATTCTACTTTCACATTGGGTCATGTGACAAGTAACATCACTGCTCATTAAAATTAATTATACTTGACATTAATGAAAATCATTACTCACCAAATATATGTGTATATTAAACAGGATATAGCATTCATCAGTACAAGCTATTTTTTTCATTGCTGATCTATACTGACATAGATTACTGAAACCTCTATATACAGAGTGAAGGTAAAACTCCATGAAAATGGAAATATTTTTCTGTCATTCCCTACATTTTTCAGTTTCGTACACAAACAGCAAAATTAGGTTAATGCAAGAGGTACATTGATGTTTATTTGCATTTATCAATAAAAGTCAGTGATTTTAACAGTGGGACAGACATTCACACAAAATATTTCATCATGCACTGTGTAACCAAAAGAAATGTTTTGGACTGATTACTTTTAAAAAAACAAGTGTTACATGTAAACCTGTATAATGTGCTGTAGCCAGTATGGTTGGTAAAAGGGCAAATTTTTTAATTGATTATAAATTATACCCAACCTGGAAGATTTAATGTCTGTAAACAGCTGTTTTAACAGTTCAGGAAAAAAGTTAAAAAAGATGGTAACCTAATGGCATTCAGAGAAACCTGGCAATTCCCTCATTTTGCAAAATTCATTGTGTACCACTAACAAGTTATTTGTAAATATTTCAAGATATTTTGTATAAAATGAGAGGGAGAGTTCTGCACTGCATATTCTACAATCCAACATGTCAGATAGACACTCGGAACGGAAAGAACTTCTATTCTCAGCCCTCTGGCATAAAAGACATTTTTTAAAGAAAATAATTTTACTTTCAGTTTAGAAGAACTAAAAAGAAAATATAATGTCTCTAAATTCTTGCTCAATGTGGAGGTGAAATAAAATATATTAATACAAAAGATCCTAATACTTGAAATTGAACCTCTAATGGTGCATACACACGTTCAGATCAGATGATAAAGATATCATTGTCTGATCGTCCTGCATGTGCTGGATGATCGTTATAGAACATCCAGCCTAGCACCAACCCCCAAACTACTAAACGACCAGGATGGACTGCATGCACGGGCAATTGTCGTTATCGACCATACGTGCCCACGCATCGTCCGTCGTTTGGGGGTTGAAAGGGGCCAAAAATTGAACGATATTGACGATATAATGATTCCGTTATCGTTATATTGTCCTACAAAATCTGACCGTGTGTATGCACCATAAGAATATAGTTCTGATTCCATCAATTTTCAAAACACAAAAAGTGACTAAATAGAAATCATGTTCTGTTTATATAATGCACATAACAATGGAAATAAAATGATTGACAAGTCAGTAGTGTCTCTCCAGGTTTTGCTTAGGGCACCTAATAGGGTCATTCGCTCATTCTATTAAGAGTTAGTTGATGCTGCAACTGTATCATATGGCAAAAATTCCCTTCATGTTTTGTTTGTGGTGTTTATACAGGTTTATGTGAAGCATTTGTTCACATTATCATCACGGATTATTAAAAGATACAGGCAGTGCTGGTACAACAGGGCGATCGCCCAGGGGCCCCCAACATATCCCCAGTATGAGGGACACTGTGGTATAATGTGTAACGGGGACAGTAATAGTGTGTTCAATACATTTGTAGATACTGGGAGTATTTCCATATTATACTTCTTCAAAATATTGCCAGTATATCATTTTGACAATTTTATTACTATTATTGGGGGTCTCCACAAATGAGTTGCCCTGGGGCTCACACAAACCGTAATCCGGCCCTGGATACAGGCACAGGTTCACCTGGATTATTCCAGAGGGTCATTTTCACGCAGCGCAGAGGATTATTAATAAATGAAAGCGGTCAGGTAATAAATGGTCTGATATGGAACAATTTGCCATTCTGTAAATAACAGGTTCAAACTTGCTGATCCATAGTTGTTACCCAAATAAGTCATACCTATCATCCTGGGCAATATCAGAGGATGCTGTGCCCAGTTCAGTGTGCCAGCCCAAGCTACAGGCCAGGGGGGTCCACGCTATGTGACATCTATACTGCCCCGCCCCCTATCTGTCAAACCCCCTTTATAACATTCTCAATTAAATACCCGCTATAGAAGCAGGGGTACAGGCATGCCTGGCACAGGGGTTGGTAATGCATGACCCTGCACTGACATATTGGGGTTTCCGGAGAGATGAAGGGGTGCACACCTTCAATTGCAGACACCCAGGCGCCAGTAGCAGGACATCAACACAAAATGTTCCCTACGATAATGTATCTGATGCCAGCACACTACAGCCCGACATCTCCCCCAGCACCTGGGCCCCGGTCCTCACCTTTCTCTTGCAGGGGGGAGTTCACATCTTCTCGGCTGACCTGGGTGAATATGGACGGATTGTCCATCACACCTCTCCGGACCTAGATCCTCCAGGAGTTCTGTGACTTCTTCTTCCCTCTGGGTTTGGGATTTAATGTAGAGATGAGGAATACAGGGCGGGAAGGGGACAGGACAGGGGGCATGGGGGGGACAGACAGAGAACGGGGGGAGGGAGAAAAATAAAATAAAAAAAACAAAAAGGGGAGATTGCTGCAAACTTTGTTACAACATGGAGTTCTCTGCTCACAGCTCGGGTACAAACATGGAGCCCAGCGGCGGTTTCAAGGGACCCCATTAAAGCGGCGATTCCTCCCGCTCCCGCTGGGGGCCGCTCGCTCAGCCTAGGCTGGCAGAATGTTGTTATTGCTGCTTGGGTGCGAGTGCGAGAAGAGTTCTTCATACCTCAGACCACCGGGGTCATGGGCCGTGTGTGATAGTGAATGGAGGCTCAGCTGGAAGGACAGAGTTGTGAATCAGCAGCTGAAGAACATCCTAATAGAAGGACAGGGTTAGGGAATCGAGGAAGAGGGGGAGGAGGCTCAGGTGCTGTAGAACATCCTTGGAAGGACAGGGTTGTGGAATCAGCTGCTGCAGAACATCCTTGGAAGGGTTAGGGAATCCAAGAACAGAGGCAGGGGCTCAGGTGCTGCAGAACATCCTTGGAAGGACAGGGTTGTGGAATCAGCTGCTGCAGAACATCCTTTGAAGGCAGAGCTTGCCCAGCCAAATTAGTGCCCTAGGCAAGATTTTGGGTGGTGGCCCCCAAACATGGGATCCTGAATAAAGGGGGGTGGCCTCATGGAAGCAGTATGATCTTTCTATGCTGTGGCCCCTTCCCCCCTTATGCTGTGCTCCCAGAACAGATCACATAACCCAGCACCACTCTCTCAGCACATCACAGATCACAGCATCCCTGACCCAGCACAGCACAGATCACAGCACCCATTACCCCTCTCACAGGACAGCACCCTTCACCCCTCTCAGCACAGATCACAGCACAGCACCCCTCACCCAGGACAGCACAAATCGCAGCACTCATCACCCAACACAGCAGACCATCTATCACCCCTCTCCCAGCACATATCACAGCACCCATCACCTTTCTCCCAGTATAGCACTCATCACACCGGCACTCACCCAGCACAGCACCCCCCTCTCCCAGCACAGCAGGGTGCCAGCACCAACCCTCACCCCTTTCCCAGCAGAGCACCCCTGTCCCTGCTGTAAGCACCACAGCACTCCGGCCCTCTCCCAGTTCCAAACTTACTTTACTTGAGGGCAGGCTGCAGAGCCGCCCGACTCGAAGTACAGCAAGTTGTAGGCAGTGGACCCGCTTTTTCCCGGCTCAGGCTAGCAGGCTGCATCCAGGTATATGCCGCCCCCGAGCCAGCCCAGCGCTAACCACTAGTTGCCTCCAGGAGCCCCGCCCCTGCAAACCGCAGCTGTTTCTGCTGCTGCCCGCTCACTGGTTGTTGCTGTCAGCTGAGCTCCAATCGTTGATGCTGCACAGCAGCAGTAGTAGCTGTCAGAGTCTCCGTACAGCTGACTGTGCCTGCCCCAAACTTCAGTCGGCCCTAGGTGGGCTTGGATGCCCCTAGGCGTTTGCCTATGCCGAGGGCCGGCCCTGATTGAAGGACAGGGTTAGAGAATCAGCTGCTGCAGAACATCCTTGGAAGGGCAAGGTTAGGGAATCGAGAACCAAGAGGGAGGAGGCCTCGGCTGCTGCAGAAAAACCTTGGATAGGGTTGGGGAATCAGCTGCTGCAGAACATCATTGGAAGGACAGGGTTGGGGAATCAGCTGCTGCAGAACATCATTGGAAGGACAGGGTTGGGGAATCAGCTGCTGCAGAACATCATTGGAAGGACAGGGTTGGGGAATCGAACAAAGGGAGGAGGCACAGCTGCTGCACAACCTCTTTGATAGAGATATGAAATCTTGAGGAACCATGAGTGGTGGCTCAGTTGCTGTAGAGCCTTTTAGAAGGAGAGAGCTGGGGAATCAAGAAACATTAAGCGTGGGCACTTAGCTGCTGCAGAATCTTTAGAGAGGAACAGGACTGGGGTATTATTATTATTATTATCCTTTATTTATATGGCGCCACAAGGGTTCCGCTGCGCCTTACATAGTGCACAAACATAGTACATAAACAGTTGAGCAGAACAAGAACAGTGTCATACAGTTTAAGACACTACAAGACAAGTACATGGTATATAAACACTGCTGCAACATAAGCAGGATGGCAAAAGTCACGGGTTAGGTGCTTTTGAGTATAGAGCAGATAATATAAGTAAAGAAAGGATAAGCACAAGAGGAAAGAGGGCCCTGCTCGTGAGAGCTTACATTCTAAAGGGGATGGGCAAACAGACAGGGGTGACACAGATGGGGTAGACAGTGAGCATGGGACAGAGGGTTAGGATGACAGATGGGTGGATTCCTATTTTACAGTATGTGAGGAAGTCATTTGAATTAAGATTTATGCCACTGACATTCTACTTTAAGAGGCAGTATTTGTAGGTGTCTGTGGAAAGCCATGGCTGTTATATCAGTTTACGTGAAGTCTGACGGGTGGCTGAAGCGACTTCATGAAGGGCTATTTAGAGAGTTTGGTTAACGTGTGAACCAGCAGTCTCAGGTAAATGTAGAAATTGGTGAAAGTAGTTATTGTAAAGAGATGTTCAGATGTAAAATAATAAGTTGTGATCAATTGTGAATTCTATAAGGCACATTTATTGATTTGGAGGGTGATGGGAGACGTGAGGTTTGCAGGATATTTATTCCATAGTAAATCCGCTGTATGTGTGTGGGGCCTGGATTTGGTGATATGTTACCAGATAATAAAAGCAGGAGGATGGAGAAGTAGATATAGTTGTAGGTGTGTAAAAGTTTTTTATATTGACACAATGAGGCTGTAATTGTCAATTTTTGAGGTAGTCAAGGAGCGTAGGAATGGGGCAAATGCTGCCTCCATTTAAGGACAGGACTAGGGCATTGAACAACAAAGTGGGGGCTCTGCTGCTGCAGAACATCTTGGGAGAGCAGGGTTGCTGAAACCTTGAAGAGCTGTGAGTTGTGTTTCAGCTGTTGAAGAGTCTCTTGGAAGGACAGGGCTGGGGAATGTAGGAACTGAAGGAATGGGCTTAGCTGCTGCAGAGTCTCTTGGAAGTGCACGGTTGTAGAAGTAATGAGGAATTGTTAAAGGTGGCTTAGCTGCTGTAAAACCTCCTGAAAGGTTAACTGGCAAATTATGTGTGAAATTGGAGGTTCAAGATAGAATCATGATGAATTGGGTGTTGGCCCTCTTTAAGAGACTAGTGGGTATATTTACTAAAGTGAGAGTTTTCAGTAGTGGCTTCGACGTCAGTAGCTGGGCTGCCCCAGCCCTCTTCCTGTAGTTAATGGATGCCGCACACATGCGCGCTGCGTCTATTCCTCTTTTCCGGGGCCGGCACCGCCGCACAGTTGTGGCCCGTGGGACGAAGTGGTACAGCGGGGCAGTTCCCGAAAAACGGGGACTGTCCAGCTGAAATCGGGAATGGCTGGGAGGGGTGTGCCCTCTATGGGGAAACTCGCTCCGGAGCTCTCTACAAAAGGGGCGGCTGTCAATGTTGATCGACAGCTCGCCCCGTTTTGTAGGCGGGGCGGGAGGAGTGGTTTCACAAATGGAGGCGTTCCTGACGGAGCGCCTGCCGTTTTGTGGGCGGCCGCACTGACATCATCAATGATGTCAGTGGGGAGCTTCCTGCTCGATCACAGCAGGACGCTCCCTGGGGCTTGCGGTTGCCGAGACCCAACCTTAGGGCCTCGTCGCAAGCCCCGATGGTCGTGAACCTGGTTGGTCGCTAAGCTGTGGGTAGTAACCCACAGCTTAGCTAGCGACCAGGAGGCCGCACTACAAAAAAGGAAGTGGCCGCCCTCATTCAGAGAGAGCGAGCGCTTCTTGCGACCGCCTCTGAATGAGGGCATCTGTGTGCTCACTGCAATCGCTTCCCAATCGCTGTGGCCGGTTCGCGCATGTGCACTGCATCTTATACACATGCGCGGAATGCAAACATTGGGTGGCTGCGTACGAACGCAGCCTTGCGAACCAACCTGAATCAGGCCCTGTGTTTGGCTGATAAAAAACATGCTGAACATTGCAGGGATTCGCATGAGGCTTTTTTCAACCCAAATCACAGATTTACTAAGAATTGTGCTTGCCTGACTATTTTGATCTGATGGTGATACTGATTGTGTTGTATTGTGTGCAAGTTCAGTTGTGTTGGCTAGGGTTGGACATCAGAAGCCTGACATTGAATACTTGCCGGGCTTCCGACATCAAATCATGCGACGGCAACTAGCCATCGCATTGCAATAATTTGATACTATAACCATCTCAATGGTTAAAGTACCTGCCAAAAAGGGGGTGGGACTTGATGGAAAGGGGCAGAGCCTCATGCCCACGTCATGTCTGAGATATTGGGCTGCCTCAAGACTCCCCCTATCCAGAGAATAGATGCTGTGTGCATGCGCACAGTATCTATTCTCCTGCTGCTCACCAGGGGTGTGTGCTCCCCCTCCACAGTGAGCCATTGGATGGGCATCGTAAAGCCTCATCCAATGGCTGACAACCATCGAATTTCCAGTATTCGATGGAAAAAGTACTCATCGAAACAGAAACATTGATGGTTGCTAACCATCGGCTTCCGATGTCCATCCCAAGTATTGGCCCAATCTCAATAGATTCCGCTGAGCACTGCACAAATCTGTGCCAGGGCCTGATTAAGGAGAGGCTGGTGTAAAAGGACAAGAGCCGCGGACCACGAGAGCACTGCAGCAAGGTAAGACTGGCTGGGGAGTGGGGGCACAGAAGGGGGCCTGCCGGGACTGTCTGGGGAGTGGGGGCGTAGAATGGGTGCTGCTGGGGACTGAGGACATAAATGGCTGTGGAGTGGGGACATAGAAGGGGGTTTGCTGGGGAGTGGGGACATAAAAGGGGGGCTGCCGGGGCAGGCTTGGGAGTGGGGCCTTAGAAGTGGGGCTGGCCGGAGACATAGAAAAAGGGCTGCTGGGGCTGGGGACACAGAAGGGGAGCTGCGGGAGCTGGCTGCCAACTTAGAAGGGGGGCTGCTGGGACTAGCTGGGGATACAAAAGAGGGGCTGCTGGAGCTGGGGACACAGAAGAGTAGCTGGCTGGGGACACATAAAGGGAGCTGGTTGGGGATAGGGACACAGAAGGGGGGCTGGCTGGGGACACAGAAGGGGGACCACTGGGGACACAAAAGGGGGCTAGGGACACAGGAGGGGTGCTGGCTCTGGACACAGAAGGGGGGCTGCTGGGGGTGGAGACGCAGAATGGCGGCTGCTGGGGACACAGAAGGGAGGCTGGCTGGGGATGACTTCTGGTGATGGGGACACAAGGGGAACTGCTGGGGATGGAGACACAGAAGTGGGACTGCTGGAGCTGGCGATAGAGAAGGGGGCTGGCTGCAGGGCTAGAGTTGCAGAAACATGTGGTGGGGGGGTCTGCCCTGCATTTATTACACTTATATCAGGGCAGCCAAGGAGATCCGCCTTCCTTAGTTTCCCTTCTTCCTCAGCAGAGTCACGTCAGGGCAGGCTGCTGGGGGCGATACTACAGGGGCGTTAGTTTGAAGGTAAGCAGTTTGCTGGTGCTGCACGTGGTGATGTGAGGTGAATTTTGAAGGAAGGGTTAGGGTACTGTGATGTGAATAATGAAGGAATGTGGGTGGGTGTGCTGTGATATGATGAAGGGGGGGAGTGCATTGAAGTGGGGAAGTGCTGTGAGGAGAGCATTGAAGGGAAGGGGCACTGCATCCAGACCTGCCTACTTGTCCTGTCACCCACATCATCTGCCCCACATACACTCACCCTATCACCTACCAGATCTGTCCCTATACACTTACCCAGTCACCAACAAGACCTGTCCCCGCACACTCACCCTGTTGCGTACCATAACCATCTCCGCATACTTACCCTGTCACCTACCAGACCTGTCCCCGCACACTCACCCTGTCACATACCAGACCTGTCCCTGCACACTCACCCTGTCACCTACCAGACCTGTCCCTGCACACTCACCCTGTCACCTACCAGACCTGTCCCCGCACACTCACCCTGTTGCTTACCATAACCGTCTCCGCACACTCACCCTGTCATCCGCCAGACCTGTATCCAAAGATTCTCTGACCCTGCCAAACACCATACATATGCCGCCCACTGTTTCTGCTACTAACAGGTTAGGTTATTCGTCTGTTAGGGGGCTGGGGTATATTATTTTTTTTCCTGTTGGGGCCAATGTATGTGTTTTATTCCTGTGGGGCCAATTGTTTTTTCCTATGGGGGCAAATGTATTTTATTTTATCCCGTGAGGAGCAATGTGTTTGTTTTTTTTCCCTGTGGAAGCCAATGTTGTGTGTTTTTTAATATTAAAAATAGTAAAAGTATTAATTATGGGTGGATGGGGGGCGCTCAAAAAATGTCTCACACAGGGTGCTAGTGAGTGCTGTGAGCTGGACATTGGATGGGCCGAGGGGGTGCTGTGTGGTGGAGAGGGGAGTGCTGTGAGGTGGGAGTGAAGGGGGGAGTGCTGTGTGTTGGACAATGAAAGGGACAGTGGGTGCTGTTAGGGGGGGCAGTAAGGGAGTCAATGAGTGAGCTCTGAGGGGGTCAGTGTTATATGGAAGGAACAGGCAGTGAGACAGCTATGGAGGGGACAATCAGGGTTATATGCAGGGAGGACTATATGAGACAGCTATGAAGGGGGGCAATCAAGGTGATATGCATGGGCACTGAGACAACAATGGAGGGGGTAATCAGAGAATTATGGAGAGAGGGGGCACTGAGGTGGCTATGGAGGGAGCAGTAATATAGATATTGGCAGGGAGAGGGCAATGAGAGAGATCCATGCATTCTAATGCTTTATGTTGGCAGTTACAGATTCATGGGGAGTGATCTACATTATTTGACACTTTTAAATGCCGGTATTTATTCACATTCTCTTTTCCAGCAGGTCAGAAACTTTCCAAGATTTAGACAAAACACCACCCACCCCACACCTTCCCTTTCCCCTATCGTGGTGCCCATCCCTATCAGTTCTGGATCTGCCCTTGGGTGTAACCCTGCCGAGAACAGGTGTCCAGCGGCACCTGTTCCCGGGTGGGGGCTCAGCTGCCGTGGCTGTGTTCCACAGTGAGTGCTGCAGCATACAGCACAGAGCAGTTCCCAAGTCCTTTCATCAGCATCACGTGACACATCACAACGTGATGGTGATGAGGGGACTCACGGGCAACTCTGGGGACTCAGGGGCAACTCTGCTGGAATCAGGAGGTCAGGTGAGTAATCGGGCGGGGAGAGAGGTAGTGTGTGTGCTCTATGTGGCTTGAGCAGGGGGGAGGGGGCGGGTAGGCTCTGTGTGGCTTGGAGAGGGCCCCCACAACTTAGTTTCCCTGGGGCCCCCACAAGCTTTAATCCGGCCCTGTCTGCAGTGCTTTTGTGTATGACTGTAAGTAAAGGGTTAAAATTAAAAAAAATAATAATTGTGGGGTTACCCCCCAAAGAGCATAACCAGCCCGAACATCTGAGCCCATTCTGGTACTGGAATTTTTTTGGAAAACGGCATGGAGCTTCCCCTGTATTTCTAGTAACTAACACCATGCTCACCCAGCCCTGGGTAATGCTATAACAAGGGGACACACGTCACAGAGGGTCCCCCCCCCCCTGCCATCATATTAACCAACCCCAAACTGGTCACCCCAGCCCTGGTGATCCTTGGAGAATGATGACCCTCCCCCAAGAAAAAGTGATCCCCCTCTCGAGGACATTAGGCCCAGTAGCACCTGTACCCCCACTGTAAATAAAATATTTAAAAGACACACACCCTTTATTACCCACTCACTCGCTCTCACACTACATACCTACGCCATGGTGCTGGTCAGTCCCCTTCTCCAGGTAGACATTCATGGGGCTTGGCAAAATAACAAACCGTAATCCCGATCCCACGGACACGCAAGCACTGTACGTACAAACACCGATTCCCAGAGAATTACAGGACCACATGGTTTCCTGCACCTTAACGCTGATTGGCTAAGAGTCAGGCCTCTCCCAGCCATTCAGCGGACTGTGCCATAGAAACTGCCCGCTGATTAGCTATGGCCTTACCGTGCTGGTGGTTTAGCCTGTTGATGGTTATGTTGATGGTTACTGGAAATACAGGGGGATCCCGCCCAGTTTTCCTCCCAAATTTCCAGTATCAGAACGGGCGCAAAGATCCGAGGATGGTTATGCTTTTGGGGGAATACCCCATGCCGATTTTATTTTTTTACCCTTTATTTACACAGTTGCACAATAAAAGCTTTGGCAAAACACGCAGCTCACAGGCACTTCTATGTCATTCTTCTATCCTGCTCCACATTTTATCATGTTTTGAAACACGATTCTTAGTAAATCTGTGTGTTGTATACAGTACCTGTCTTTGGAAAGTACTCTCGTGTTGGTTCGATGGTCTATTGACTTCTATTTGCATGTTTGGTCGTCTGTTTCTGTGTGGGATCGTGTTTTTGCACTCGTGTTTGCCTTTAGTAAATTATTGAGTTGCAAAATCAGAGAATTTACCCAGAGGTGGGAGATAAGCTGGTTCTGTACCTTTTGAAAGTTTAGGACTGGAGAATAAAACAGAGTTTACCATATTTTCATTTACTGAGAAATTCCAGGAGAAAATACCTGTCAGAAGCAGCAGGTAGGATATTGCTTATCATCTGCTGTAACCAGCAGAATGCACACTATCCCTCCACATAGACCTTATAGCAGCCTGACATGTAAAAGTGGAGCGTTTTTTTAAAGTATGGATAGATTGTTATCTCTTGTGAGTCGTGTTTATATCTCGTGTAAAATGTGGATGGAATAATACAAAATGTAGCTTCTAAAATATACAAAAAGGGGTAAATGTAAGGGGTAATCATTTGTTTGGGGGGGGGTATTGCTTGGAGAAAAATAATCTCACAATTTTATCTCCAAGCTTCCATGAATACCTCCCACAACCACTTAACTAACTCATTGCCCCCCGCCCCCCAATAAAAAAAAAACAAGAGATATGGTAAGAACTTACCTTTGTTATCTCTGTTTCTACGAAGTCCATAGGGTCCACAGGGTGACCTTGGGGTATAGCTGGATCCTCGGGCACCACGGAGTTAAAGCTTTTAGCTGCTCCCAGGATGCACTTGGGTCCAACCTCCCCTATACCCCGCCCCCGAGCAACAGGCACCTCAGTTGGTAAGCAGCCCAGGCCGGAGGAGGAGACGAAACAGAGAGAAGGAAGACTGGAACACACAACAACCATACTCACAGAAATGGGAGACGGAAAACCGGTGACCAGTCACAGAGCCCATATGAAGCCAGGTGCGTCAGGGTGGGTGCCCTGTGGGCCCTATGGACTTCGTAGAAACAGAGATAACAAAGGTAAGTTCTTACCATATCTCTTGTTTTCTACTTCAGGGTCCATAGGGGTCCACAGGGTGACCTTGGGGATGTCCCAAAGCAGTCCAACTAAGGGCGGGGACGCTCCTGTGCTTATAGGAGAACCCGGCGCCCAAAGGATGCATCCTGAGAGGCAAAGGTGTCAAACGCATAGAACCTCAAAAAGGTCTGAATGGAAGACCAGGTGGCCGCCTTACAGAGCTGAACAGCAGAGGCGCCACGGCTAGCAGCCCAAGAAGGGCCCACGGACCGAGTGGAATGAGCCTTAACAGAGGCTGGAACAGGTAAACCCTCCTGCATATAAGCCTCAATAATAACAGAACGAAGCCAACGGGCTAGAGTCTGTTTGTTGGCAGGCCAACCCCTCTTGTGAAAACCAAAGAGGATAAACAAAGAATCCGACTTCCTCACAGAACTAGTCCGGTCCACATAAACCTGGAGTGCCCGGACAACGTCTAAGGAAGTCTCCCCAGCCGAAAGATCAGGCGACTGAAAGGCTGGTACAACAATTTCCTGATTAATGTGGAACCTGGAAACCACCTTAGGCAGGAAATCAGGACGAGTGCGAAGCACCGCTCTGTCCTGATGAAAAATCAGAAAAGGGGGACGACAGGAAAGCGCCCCCAAATCTGAAACCCTCCTGGCAGAAGCAATTGCCAAGAGGAAAACAGTTTTAAAAGTTAGCCACTTGAGCTCCACTGACTCCAAGGGCTCAAAAGGAGGACCCTGTAAGGCCCGAAGAACCACCGCCAAATCCCACGGGGCCACAGGTGGCACAAAGGGAGGCTGGATTCTCAAAACACCCTGGAAAAAGGTGTGTACATCCGGCATAGCAGCGATCCTGCGCTGGAACCACACCGACAGAGCAGACACGTGTACCTTCAGTGAAGAAAGACGTTATCCTAAGTCCAAACCCGACTGAAGGAAAGCCAGAATACGCGAAACCCGGAACACCTGGGGATCATAGTTTCTGGCCTCACACCACTGAAAGTAAGTGTGCCACACTCTGTGATAGATCCTCGCGGAAGCAGGCTTGCGCGCCCTCAGCATGGTGGTAATAACGGAGCTAGAAAAGCCCCGAGACCTCAGGACGGCTGTCTCAAGAGCCACGCCGTCAAAGATAGTCGACCCAGATCCGGGTGAAGACAGGGCCCCTGAGACAACAGGTCCCGCCGTTGAGGTAGGAGGTACGGAGCGTCGATGGACAGGCTCCGCAGATCGGAGTACCACGGCCTTCTGGGCCACGCTGGGGCCACCAGGATCAGTGTGCCTCCGTCCTGTTTGAACTTGCGCAGGACCCGAGGCAGCAGAGATATCGGAGGGAACAAGTAAGCCAGTTGAAACAGCCATTTCACCGACAGCGCGTCTATCAGACTTGCGCCTGCGTCCCTTGTCCTTGACCCGTACACAGGCAGCTTGTGATTGTGACGGGACGCCATCAGGTCCAGCTCTGGCAGCCCCCACTTGTCCACGAGTAGTTGGAATACCTCTGGATGAAGCGACCATTCCCCGGGATGCACGTCGTAACGGCTGAGGAAGTCTGCCTTCCAATTGAGGACTCCTGGGATGAAAACTGCCGAGAGAGCTGGAAGATAGCGCTCCGCCCAAGCAAGGACGCAGGACACCTCCGACATCGCAGCTCGACTGCGAGTCCCTCCCTGGTGATTGATGTACGCCACCGTGGTGGCGTTGTCTGACTGCACCTGAACGGCCCTTCCGTGAAGAGCGGTGCCGCATGACTGTAGGGCTCTGTATACTGCCCGCAGTTCCAGGATGTTGATGGGAAGAATCGCTTCCTCCGCCGACCAACGACCCTGAAGTGACAAGGAGCCTGTCACCGCCCCCCAACCCCGGAGACTGGCATCTGTCGTGAGCAGAACCCATTCCGGGATCCAAAAGGGGCGCACCTCTAGGAGATGAGCTGTCTGCAGCCACCAGGCTAGGGACAGACGCACCTCCGAGGACAACACCAGCATCTGAGAGCGGATCCTGTGCGGCAATGCGTTCCATTCCGAAAGAATCAGCCCCTGCAGGGGCCTGGAATGGAACTGGGCAAATTCCACCATGTCGAATGCCGACACCATGGACCCCAAAACTCTCATCGCTGAGTGCACCGACACTCTGCCACTGCTCAGACAACTGTGAATCCGCAGCTGTAAGGAGGAGACCTTCTCTGGAGTCAGAAAAATCCGTTGCTGACGAGAGTCCAGCAGGGCCCCCAAATGAACCATCCGTTGTGATGGGATGAGGGAGGATTTCTTCCAGTTGATTAACCAGCCGTGCGCCTGTAGACAAGCGACCGTCAGGTGGAGATGCTGGATCAGTACCTCCGGGGAGCTTGCCAGCAAGAGGAGATCGTCTAGATACGGTAGCAACCGTATCCCCTGGCTCCGAAGGTGAGCCGCCATGACCGCCATCACGTTGGTAAATACCTTTAAGAGACCAAAGGGTAGAGCCCTGAATTGGTAGTGGTTGTGGAGAATAGCAAACCGCAGAAACCGTTGGTGCAATGTTGCTATAGGCACATGGAGATAGGCGTCCTGGATATCCAGGGAGACCATATAATCCCCCGGTTCAATCGCCAGTATGATGGAACGCAAAGTTTCCATCCTGAATTTGGGAACCCTGAGAAACCTGTTCAGGGACTTCAAATTGAGGATGGGGCGATGAGAGCCATTGGGTTTCTGCACCAGAAACAGCGTAGAGTAATACCCCATCCCACGTTGAGACTGTGGTACGGGTATAATGACCCCCGCCATCAGCAAGGCCTCTATGGCTTCCTGAACCTGCAAGGCCTTGGTTTTGTCCTGAGAAGGACTTGTGCAAAAAAACTGGCAAGGCGGCCTGTGCCGAAAAGACAGGGCGTACCCCTGGGAGACCACTTCTCGCACCCAGGCATCCGTGGTGGTATTGTGCCAGCACTGGGCGAATTGAAGAAGTCGGCCTCCCACTCTGGGGTCCCCCAGAGGGAGGCCCGTCCCATCACGCAGAAGGCTTATCTTCTGGCTTGGAAGAAGGGCGCCTAGCACTCCAGGCTTGCTTCTTTGGCTTTGAGGCGGTCTTGGGTGCAGACTGCCTCGGGAAGGACTGACCCTTTGCCTTGCCCTGAACCCGAAAGGAACGAAACGCCGAGCTCCGGACCTTAGCAGGTGTAGTAGCTGAAGGGAGGAAGGCTGACTTGGATTTTGCCAGGATATCTACTATTTTGTCCAGGTCCGGACCAAATAGTAATTCCCCATTAAAAGGTAAGGCCTCCAAGCCTTTCTTTGAATCCGCGTCTGCTCTCCAAGACCGCAACCACAAGGATCTACGAGCAGACACTGCTGCCGCCGAAACCCTAGAGGTCAACAGGCTAGCATCCAAAGATGCTTCTCCAATGTAGGAGGCGGCATCTCTCATCTGTCCCAACAACGCCCTCTGGACGTCCGGAGATTCATCCGTAAACGTGTCCTCCAAGGCGTTGGCCCACCCCTCAATGGCCTTGGCCACCCAGGAGATGGCCATGGACCACCGGGCTACAGCCCCTGAGAGAGAATAAATAGACTTTAGACAAGTCTCCACCTTCCTGTCCGTAGGATCCTTCAGCGAGGATATAGAAGGCAATGGAAAAGTAGCACTCCTGATGAGGCGTGTTACATGGGAATCGACTGCAGGCGGAGTTTCCCATTTCTTACAATGTGCTTCCGGGAATGGATAATTGGACGCCAAGCGTTTCTGTGGCAGGAAACGCTTACTGGGCGTCTGCCAGGCCACCGCCATGTGATCAGTCAACTGATCAGACAAGGGGAATGCTGTAGAAGTAACCTTAGCTTTTTTAAAACTAGGATACCTTGACTTGGGAGCGGGTGCCTCATCCTCAATTAGAAGAATGGCCCGCACCACCTTAACCAGAGCCCGCACATTGATGGAAGACTTAGTGTCTACCTCCTGGACTGAGGCATCTGAGGCTGAGTCATCCTGCACCTCACCATCATCCGAGGACCCCTCAGAATCCGAAAGATGCGCAGCCTGTGCCATGACTGAGCGTTTAGACGCCCTGGAGGGCACGTCATTGCGCAACATCGACTGAAAAGCCGAAGATGCTGCCGCCAAATCTTGGACAGTGTGGGAAAGCGCATCCACCCAGGGTGGAGGAGCTGTCACAGGAGCCTGAAACGGCACCACAGCCGGCCGTGCCACAGGGGTGGACTGAATATACATTGGCAACCCCGCATAGGGACCAACAGGCTGAGACCCCGGGGGAGTCTGCAATAATTGTGGGACACCCGGGGGATGGCAGGCTGGGGCAACGCCCTAGTAGGGGCGGCAGTCGGGACCGACAGACGGTCCGCGATGGACACCAGCACCTGGGAAAACATCGCCCATGGTGGCTCCTGCGACATGGGAGGTTTAGATGTACCAGGGACCGCCTGGCACCGTCCAAACAGGCCGTCCTGTGACAAATCCTCCCTATCCACTCCTGCAGAACAGCGCCTGCAGGAGAACAATGCCGGAGCCCCGGAGTGCTCAATCTCCTCCTCAGACATGACTTAGGAAGAAAACGTGCGCACTCACCAGTGTGCTGAACAACAGCCCACAATATGGCACCGTGTAGCACACAACTGTATGTGACGGACCTCACAAATACGTGATCTATATAAGAGAGGTCAGTAGAAATGCCCTTCCCCCGCACACCTGTAGGGCTTGTAGGAGAAGGAAAGGGAAAGGTAAAGGCTGACAGTAAGTAGAAATAAGCACAGACAGGCAGCACTAGCAAAAGTCACATACCATGCAGGAAGATATACTCACTGCACCTTTCCACTACAATCAACCTCCCAGATTCAGTGTCTGGGAGGGCTATAGTGCTGTGTACACTGTCCTTGTCGGGGGAGAGGTACACAGGGGGACCGGTCCGCGTGCTCCCTGAAGATCTGCGCTGCCAGTAAGAAAATGGCCGCTGGAGACCTCAGAGGAGTGGCCGAGTAATCTGCAGCTCAGCGACGCCAGACTCCGAGCTGAAAGGCGCGCTGAGCTGAGGGGAGGAGCCGCTGACAGGGAAGGCTTCCTCCCCTGGCTAGCATATTTAACCCCCAAGGTTGCGGCATCCCGCTTGCCGCTTAATTTACCCTAGTGGTCTGGCGGGGTATGCCTCCGATGGAGGGGGGGCCCGCCGCCACCGCTAGCGCCCCCGGTCTGTCCCCTAGACCGGGGGCATGGGACTGCATACAAAAAGGCATTACCCGCGCACCAGCGCTAATCAGCGGTGCGCGGCTTACCTTAAGCTCCCCGGCGTCTTCCGGCAGCAGTCCCGGGGGAAACCAGAGTCCGGCTAGTACAGACTCTGGCTTCCCCCGCCGCGATCCCCAGTTCAGTGCTGGCGCCGCGGCGCCAGCAGGGAGAAGGAGCGGCAGCGTGGGCGTCTGTACAGACAGCCCAGCGCTGCCGCTCTGGAGAACAAAACTAATGTAAAAATAAATTTAAACTAGTTAAATAAAAAGCTTTAGGGGGCTGCTCCTGCAGCCCCCCCCGCAGGGTGACCCGACTCCGGCCGGGCACATCTCAAACTGAGGTGCCTGTGGCTCGGGGGCGGGGTATAGGGGAGGTTGGACCCAAGTGCATCCTGGGAGCAGCTAAAAGCTTTAACTCCGTGGTGCCCGAGGATCCAGGATCCAGCTATACCCCAAGGTCACCCTATGGACCCTGAAGTAGAAAAAAAAGTTTTCTTTAATGTTTTTTATATTTAAAAATATATTTAGATATTTTATTTAAAAATATATATACCTAGGAGGTGTTTTGCACCCCCACATGTCCTTAGGCCAGGGCTCGACAAATCCCGGGGGCCAGGTCACCATGGCTACCAGATTTTGTTGCCTGGCTACTAGATTTTGCAGTGAGGGAGGAAGCAGATTGTCATCAGCTGTGGCTTAGATTCGTGCCTATAGTATTGCGGTGTTCATATCATGCACAGGAGTACATGTGCTGAGTGTCGCCTGCGGTGACTGCTGTGCCTCTGTCCGTCCCGGCATGCACTGACGAGTGTCTACTGTCTCCTATCTCTGGCTGCATATAGCTCTCCGGTAGTAGGGTCTATGCGTGGCCAGGGATTGCGGAGCGGCTTCAGAGGGATAGTGATGTGACCATGAGGGGCAGGGGTTTTGTTGTACTTTCTGGCACCATTATTTTATGTGAAATGTGTATACAATAGAAATATGTAGCGCTCAACTTACTGATACCTGGATGTTTCCTATTTTACCCTCTATCTACAAAAAATATGTTATTACTGATTAATTAATTTACAATGGGTCTATTGGATAAAGATGCCGGTAATACTATTAACCACACTCAGAGTGTGTGCCATAGACCATATAACACCGAAGTATAAATGCACATCTGTAAAACAACAACAACAACAAATAAACAGAAAAAGTATGGTGTAGCACTATGACCAATTTATTGTTGATAAATCGGGGGAAAAAAATGTGAAAAATAAAAATAGTTAGAAGATAGTTCGGATACTGAGTCTGTTAATGGAGAAGCTCAATGAATGCCAATAAGTCAGACTAGCAAATACTCAGCAGATTGCGGCGTCCCGCTAACCTGTTTGATGTAAGTAAGTGCACATACCGTTGCAGCTGATGGTGTGATGATGGACGGTGGTCGGGGCTCCGGGTCAGGCTGGGTGTGGCTGTATCTCCGGTCTCAGCGCCAAGCCTGGTCACAGGCCTATCACCGGGATCAGGAGCTTCCAACTTGCCGGCTAGGTCTTATGTGAAATGTGGTCCATTATTACTGGAGGGTGGGGGCTGGAGCAGGGGACCTGTGCAGAGCAGTGAGGGGGCCTCCATTTTACTGTATCCATTCAACTGTGACCATTTTGTGGACTAGTATAGTGTGTATAATAGTTGCATAACACACAGAGCTGTGCTCCTCACTCACTCCTGTAACTTTTTTGCGGAGACGGTGGTCTGACTCCTACACTTTCACCTGGCTCCTGGATTTTAGAAAAATTTGTCAAGCCCTGCCATAGGTCCCCATTATAAGATCACTTCCCCCCCCAGTGGAATTAGTCCCCCATGGAAAAAAGATCCTCAGTAGTATTGCACCTCCCACACTCACCTAATGGTAATATACGCCAGTGGCAGAGCACCAACCCCCGGAGAAAATGATACCCCCTCCTAATGTGCCGTAGCCCCACCCAACTCACCTTATTGCAGAAAATGGGGCAGGGGGGACTAATCACCCCTGCTGCAGCTGATCTCTGCACTGCATATGTGTGCTCCTAAGGGAACTATGTATCATCACACTTCTGTTACGGCACATGCCATTCGCACTGCCTTCTTGGGCAAGATTTCAGGAGTGATATTGGTGGTCGAAGACCGCAACATCACTCCCGAGGGGTCGGAGCAGGAGGAGGAAATACGTTCCGCACATGTGCAGAACGGATTTCCTCCATAACAGATGGGGGTGCAGTGGATGGCACGTATGCTTCCAGCATAATTTTTGGGAGTGTAGAAAGATTCTGGAATATAAGTATCTCCTTCTTAAAATCATCTTTTGGACTCTAATTACAAAATGACCCAATTCCCATCTTATGTTGTAATTTTGATACCTGGGTTCGGACCTTGCCCAACATTACACCGCTTCTGACAGTTATTTTGACAGTGGCCAAAAAAGCAATTATTCGGAAATGTGTCTTCACAAATTGGGAGCTCCCTGCACATGGTATACAATTGGGCAGCCGGCTTCCCGACTGTCATATCCCGGCGAGGGATGAAATGCCGGGCGTCTAGACGCCTGACATTTCCCCGACGCCGGGAGACAGGCGCCCGGTATCCCGATCGAAGGGATGCCGGGCGCCGCAAGGGGGGGGTTAGGTTTAGGGCACCCGGGGGACTTAGAGTTAGGCACCCCCCCCCCAGAGGGTTAGGCTAGGGGGAGGGAGGGTTAGGCACCCCTGCGGGGGGACTTTGCGTTAGGCACCCCCCCCGGGGGACTTAGGTTTAGGCAGCGGAGAAGGGGAGGGTTAGGCACTTAGGCCCTCATTCAGAGGCGGTCGGAGGATGCAAGTGGTCTCTCTGAAACTAGGCGGCCGCTTGCATCCTGACCGCCCGCCTCTGTTTCGGTCGTTAGGCTGTGGGTTTACACCCACAGCTCTAACGACCGCTAGGGTGATGGTCGCGATGGTCATAGACCATCGCGACCATCGGGGCTTACGACGAGACCCTAGGGTAGGGTCTCACTTGTCGTAAGCCCCGGAGAGCTTCTGGCTCTGTCAGAGCCGGAAGCTCTCCACTGACATCACTAGTGATGTCAGTGGGGCCTCCCCCAAACGGCAGGCGTTCCCATGGGAACGCCTCCGTTTGGGCTGCCACCCCCCCGGCCCGCCTTCCAAACGGGGCGAACTGTCAATCAACATCGACAGCTAGCCCCCTTTGGAAAGAAACCCGCTACGACCGATAGCGCCATCGGTCGTAGCGGGTCTCACGCATGCACACGAAGGAGCCGGCTCCCTCGTGCGCATGCACACTGGACTAGGGGAATGGTTAGGGTTGAGCACTGGGGGGTAGGGTTAGGTTTAGGGTGCAGAGAGCGGGAGGTTAGGTTTAGGCACTGGGGGGAAGTTAGGTTCAGGCATCGCGGAGGGAGAGGGACGGTTAGGATACCTACCAACAGGTTTCGGTATCCTAACTCTGACGGGACGCCGGCGTCGAGATTTTGACCGCCGGGATCACGAGCGCCAGGTTCCCATACCCATCCCCTTTAACAAACTTCTTAAGAGTCACAGGGCTGGTTCTAGACCAAGTGGAACCCAGGGCAAAATTCTCTTTTGCCCCCACCCCAACAATGGAAACAATACATCGATGGCTCCAATGTTTTATAATTTGATACCCATCCCTACTAGTAACTGTGATACCTCTCATATTCTTTACCTCCTCATAACTCTGTGCCCCTTATACTGCATTCTTCGCCTCATAACTATGGACCTGATTCAGAGATGGATGCAATTCACATTGCTACTGCATCTTTGGATGCAGCAGCAATGGGAAAATATGCTAATGTATGCAAACCATCATATATATATATATATATATATATATATATATAGTATACTATTGCACAAATGCACCTGGTTTACAGAATAACATGGATTTATGGGTAAAGAGGGTATTGTATGCATACATAGAAAAGTCTGTAACTTTCGATTGGGGGGAGCTCCTATCTGAATACATAATAGGCATAGTTATAATTTACTTTTAGCATGATAAGATTATTTAAATTAGATAAAAGGAGCTCAGAGGGCGTATTTAGGGGACTAATATGAAGCTCATTAAATATCATAATTTTTTTGATGACTTGATTGTCCCTCTACAGCATCTGTAGCCCATAAATTCTGTTTGATACCTAAGGCTCCTTTAGTGTGGTGCGGTTTTGTTTGCTGGTAGTTGCAGAACAATAGATGGAAAAGAAACACTGATGTATGCAGAGGTAATAAATGTTTGTCAGTGCAGAAAGAGAAGTTGCGGTTCATAAAACAATGGCACTGGGAGTGGGTTGTCCCCATAATATCACAGGGAACCAATGTAGTAGATAGTAAACACATTGCTCCACCGGATATTCTTTCAGGAAACAATTCTGAGAATTAGGGAAGATGCAGACAAATTGGCTGTGAAACTGAAGGCAACATCCATGCTTGTATGCACAGGGCAAAAGAGACTGGTCAGTCAGTCAGGAGTCGGTTAGCGGTGTATGTGGTCACACGCATACATCGCTAATGTAAATGTATGGTCCAGGTGCCGTTTTGTTTTTTTGCCAAGACCCGGGGATGCTACGAAGACCGGCGCCAGGATGGAGGTGAGTATAGGATCTTTTTTCACAGGTACTCCCATTGGATTTCTACGTGTAGAAGGGGACCGATCGTCAGGCAGCAGGTATGTGTGAGTGGGGTAGGTGTATGTAATAAAATTATACTTTCTACGGTGTGTGTGGTTTGTGGTTTTTTAACTATTTTTTGTTACATCGGGTGTATGGGTGCTGGCCACCTGCTGGCACTTATAGTTCCACAAGTGCCAAAGGGCAGGCATGGTGGCACCTGTAGTTCCAAACAATAGTTTATTACTATTCACATTACTATTACCTCTGTACCTTCAGCCCAGGGGTGCAGCGAAGAGCACCGGGCTTCAGACTAAGCCTGGGGTGCACGGGAGAGGGGGTCCCCACCTCCCCTGAGATCCTCGGTTTGGGCTGACCAGCTTGGGGTGATAATGCTTAGGCTGGGGTGACCTGGTGATAGGGTCCCCTAGCTGTGGCATTACACCCCGGCCAGATTTGACTTCGGTGCTGGTTTTAAAAACAGGGACCCTTACACAATTTTTTCCCCTCTATTTTTAAAACCAGGACTGGTCAGCAGCCAGGTGTTGGTTCCTAAAATTCGGGGGATTCTTTAGAACCAGGACTGGCTAAGGTGCCCTGGGCTGGTTAAGCATTTTGGGGGGGGACCCTACGTCATTTTTAAAAAAAATATCCTTTTTTTACAGGTACAACACACAAGCAGCCTTCACATATCTCACTGATATGTGCAGGCTGCTAGTTCGGGAGAGTTTGGCAGAGAGAAAACACTACAATCTCGGGTGAGTAATCTCTATCTTAACTTGCTACGCGGGGGAGATATCTCGATCTGCTTCACCATCGGCCAACTCGGTCACAGCTAAATTCACTTCTTAGTAAATTTTTGTGTTTCAGAAGCATCAAATCACCTGAGATTCGGCGATGCATATCGAGTGGAATGAAAAAACTCGATCAGACTTGATATCGAGTGGAATGAAAAAACTTGATCAGACTTGATTCTTTGTAAATTTACCCCACGGTGTGGGGTGAGCCTGAGATTCACATGGGAGGGTGAGGCTGAGAGACACAGGGGGAAGGGATGAGGCAGTAATTAATTATGTTTCCTAGACAGTGTACTTTATTTTATATTTAATTTTCATTTTACATGCTCCCTGCGACTTTATTACTTATGAATTACATAGCCATGTACTGTATTAGTGTGTATTGCATACTGCTTTCAAAAATTCTGAAATGCATATTACATTTGTAAACAGTCATCAATGTGCTTCAAATTAGCTCCCAAAACACCAACTTTAAACTGGCCATACACATTACATTAGTGTAAGCTGATCATGAGTTAGGGCCTGATTCAGAAATGACGATATTCTCGCAGTTGAGTGATTATCGGTACTCTGCGCATGCGTCTGAGTCGTTCTGCACATACGACAAGTTTCATTACCGTTTTCACTCATCGTGAGGATTTAATTGCAAAGTGATTGATAGGCAGGGACCACATGTGGGCGATAACGGGGGTGGCAACTAAAATGCAGATCGTTTTTGGGGCGTGTATCATCCTGCTACTGTGATGGCGTAAGCAGTAAAAATGGCTTTGGTGTTTCAGTTCTGGTGGCCATTTTGAGTTACCACAGGGTTACTCAGAATTCTGATAATGGACTGATCTGCGACCGATGCTGCGTCATTGTACGCAGTCGCTTGGATTTGCAAAGCCTCCTATGGGTGTCTCAATACAAACCCCAGCAGCTACATTTGCATATTTTTGCACAGCCGCTGTGTACAAATTCGAAGCAGTGGTGACATTAGCGTACATCTTTGAACCAGGCCTTAGTGATGTGTTGAAAAACCAGAGCTGGGACCCCCACAAATCCTGATCCCCTCACATATTTGCTATATACTGTATACAGGAGGTGTAGCTATATACTGTATACAGGAGGTGTATCTATGTACTATAATGCATATGCATTATAGTACATAGCTTATCAGTGTAATTCATAGGTATATATTAATTTTCAGTTGCACAAGGAAATGAGTTAATTTTCTACTTACCTACCCACAATAAGGGATTTGTTTCTGTATTGCAAGCTTTCTTGATTACCACAAATATATATAAGGAAATAATTTAGATTGTATTCTCCTTTGAGCAGGGTTCCCATTTCTATTGTGTCCCTATGTTCTGTGATACACTTGTGTAATTGTTATAGTGGCCTCTATGCATATATTGCAGCCTCTGTATAGACATTTGCATTGTATGAATATGTAATAACAGTACAGTATAACTCATTTTGTGGAAAGACAATTGATTTTATTTCTGATTATGATGTCTGTCACCAGCGTTTTGTAAAACAAGCATTGCATTTTCCTCCCATTATATACAGTATCCCTCCTTTTTTGACTTGAAGATTGTGTATTTGTATTTTTTCTAAAAAAAAATCATAAAAACAGCTGAAATCATATAATTTGGGCCTGTTTTTGTTTGTACAGTATTATTAACCTCAATAACATTTATTTCCAGTCAGTTTTGACCACCTCACAGCTCACAATATTGATTTCTTCCAGTTTAGGGCAAAACGTTTCACCAAGCTAGCTAGCTGACTAAGCTAAGCGGTATATGTTTAAGATGCCGGCGGATGGGATCTCGGACTTTGATATACTGTACCGACACCGGAATGCCAACGCCCGGCATAATGCCGATGCTGCAATGCCGAACATATAAGCATACCGATGTCCGGCATCCCGAAAGTCAGGCTGCGGCCGGCGAGGGGGGGGTTAGGTTTAGGTACCTCCCTGAGTGGGTTAAGTACCCTCCTGGAAGGGTTAGGCTGCGGAGAGGGTGGGTTAGGCAACATCGGTGGGAGGTTAGGGTTAGGCACACCCCAGGGAGGGTTAGGTTTAGGGTGTGGGAAGGGGGAATTAGGGTTAGGCACCATTGGTGGGAGGTTAGGGTTAGGCACCACTAGGGGGAGTTTATCGTAAGGCACAACCAAAGGAGGGGGGAGGGTTAGGGTACTTACTTTACTCTGCCGGATTTCTGCACGATCGAGATGCTGGCTTCGGTTTTTCAACCACTGGCATCTCATACACCGGCATATCATACCCAACCCACTAAGCGACAGCACTGGGCATCACAGACGTGGCAGTTCAGCTTCCAACATGGCACATCTAGGAAACAAGAGTGGCACAGCAGTGGCAGACAGTATGGCAGTTTATTAAACTATACGCCTTCATAGAGAAACCAAGAATGTTTTTATTAATCAAGAACTAGATCAGAGACCCGAAGGAGATGGAGTCTGTTTATGGAGGTGAAGGTAGGAAAAGGTAGGAAGTATTGATTAGTTTGTAAATATATAAAAAAAAATTTGATTATGAAGAAAATGCATGAGGGAGGATCAATGTAGGATCAAGTTCCTCAGTTCCTGAAAGACATCTTTGATCTGGAGAAGGTTCGCTATTTGAGTGTGGAGAGTTTGTCAGAATATATTATACAGTGTCTGCATCATTGCACATGCTTGGGGCGTATATGGGAGCAGCTTGGGGCATATATGGGAGCAGGCTCACTGAAGCCCACTTGTGTCCAATCCTATGTGAACCAACCACCTAAAACCTGATCACCTGAGTGACATCTGTAGAGCACCTGTCACTAACACACAGTGAGGGCAGCCATATTGTGCCACACTCTGATTGAATATTGATTCACCCCATATACGCTGTATATTTTGTATACATCTAATATAAATGCGGTGGCCTTGTTTGTGGAGTTGCTAAATAGTACACACTGTAAAAAGACGTTTACTTTGTGCTCAGGGATGTTGTTGGGGATAATGGGACCAAGACTTCCTGTTTACATCAGAGAAAAGCAGCCTGTAGCTCTTTGGCTGAATTACAACGCCCAGCATCCGTGCTGTTTGCCAGGCCTGCTTGAGGATGTTTTTCAACAACGCGTGGAGTGCCTCAGGATACCTCAGCATGCTTTACGCACAGTATGTACCATGTAAATATTTATGTATGTGACCAATATACACAACTAATTTTTGTATTCAACGTATTTGCATTTTATTGCACACATCCTGGCAGGAAGATGCTCTGTGCTGCGGATCATATTTCTGGTCTCTCGCATGCAGTGGCGTCACGCAGGGGGGTCGAGCAGGACGTGTGCCCTGGGTACCGTGGGGGGCACCGCCGGCCACGGTACCGGCCCGCCTTAGTTAGGCAGTATAGCATCGACCGCAGTGTGTGCAGTGAGCACTACACATTTACACAGGACTGGCACTAGGCTTCCCTGTGCCGGTCCTGTCCTACACAGCCAAGCCCCTTCCCTCCCCCTGAGTGCTTGCCCAATAGTGTCAGGAGGAGGGTGGGAGGTGGGCTCAGGCTGTGCTAACACACACAGCGCCGCCAGCCCGGCAGCGATGTGTGTTTACCAGCAGCCAATGAGAGTCAGACGACTCTCATTGGCTGCTGCTGCTGCACACACATCTCCGCCGAGCGGCAGCGATGTGTGTGTGAATCAGCAGCCAATGAGAGTCAGACAGACTCTCATTGACTGCTGCAGTACCCACTGCAAGAGCCGGGCTGGAGCTCACTCATGAGCTCCGCCTTCCGGCTCATGCAGTGGGTAATGGGAGAGACGTCATGACGTCTCTCCCATAATGCTGAGTGCGCCAGTCTGGGAGGACTGACTTGCGGCGGGAGCGGTGTCCAGAGCCAGAGCGTGGATTCAAGTTAGTGTTTTTTGTTTTTTTTTAACGTGTATGCATTAATGGGGTCACAAAGGAGGAGGGGTGGCTACTACTGGCGGCACCATTACTGGAGGGGTAACCTCTACTGGGGTGGGGCACTACTGGTGTCTACTACTGGGGGCACTTCATCAGGAGGGGGAACCTCTACTGGGGACTACTACTGGGGGGGGGGCACTATATAAGAGGCTTACTACTAGGGGCACTGCACTGGGAGGACCACTACTGGGGGCAATAATAGGAAGGACCACTACAGGGGCATTGGATAGGGGTGATCACTACTTTATAAGGGGCACTGTATAAGGGGGAACACTACAGGGGCACTGGATGGGGGGGTAACATTACTGGGAGCACTGCATGGGGGGGACTACTGCTGGGGGCACCACTATATAAGGGGTTACTGCTAGGGGCACTGCACTGGGGGGAAAACTACTGGGGGCACTAAATAGAGAGGACCACTACAGGGGGCACTGGATAGGGGAGATCACTACTGGGGGCCTGCATAAGGGGGACCACTACTGGGGGCACTGCATAGGGGGAACTACTACTGGGGGCACTGCATAAGGGGGGTACCACTACTGGGGCACTGCATTGCGGGGACTGCTACTGGGGGAACACTACTGGGGGCACTTCATAGGGGGGACCACTACATGGGGCACTGCATAGGGGGAGACCACTACTGGGGGCACTGAATAAGGGAAACTAATGGGGGGCTGTATAAGGGGGACCACTACTGGGGGTACTGTATAAGGGGCACTACTATGGGCCTGCATAAGAGGGACCATAATTGGGGACAATGCATACTGGGGGTACTGTATAAGGGGCACTACTGGAGTTAAGGTGCATATGGATAGGAATGTTCTGAGTGACGATAAAGGCGTGTGTGTCATGTTGACATGCCCATTTTAAAGTGACCACAGCCATTTTTCCGCACAAGAGGGGGGGGGCTTCATTTTCAAATTTGCCCTGAGCTCCAAATACCCTAGTTACTCCACTGCTCGCATGACACCCACCGTCTACATTATCCAGTTATTCCGCTTAGAGTCACCTACATACAATGGAGGCAGGCGTTTATTGAGCTGAACTGTTATTTGTACCAGCCTTTCAATTCACCAGGGTCCTGAGGCAACCGGTAGGGGTGGGGGGAGAGGAGCAATTAAAAAAAAACTGGATAAATTGGAAAATCTATAATGTTTTGCCCACCCAATCAACTTGGTGGTTCAAAAATTCAAAAAAAAATGAAAGGGGCATGCAGGAGATGCTGTCTGTGTGCCATAACAATTTCTGGACATTTTTGGGATTCATCAACTGCATGTAGAAGATTTCAGTGGCTGTGGCACTGCAACTTCCAACATGGCACATCTAGGAAACAAGAGTGGAACTGCAGTGGCAGACAGGATGGCAGTTTAATAAACTGTAAAAATGTTTGTCGTCTATACAAAAACACATTCAGCAATGCCCCAAACAGTGCACAGTACTTATATGGATACACTGGGGTATGGCCTGCAGCATCACAGTACTTATATGGATACACTGGGATACGGCCTGCAGCGTCACAGTACTTATATGGATACACTGGGATACGGCCTGCAGCGTCACAGTACTTATATGGATACACTGGGATACGGCCTGCAGCGTCACAGTACTTATATGGATACACTTATATGTTTTTTTTTAACTTTTCTTTTTTAATGTTTTTAACACTGGAGCAGATGGACAATGGATAGGTGCGTCTGTAGCACTGGAGCAGATGGACACCAGACAGGTGCGTTGGCAGCACTGGAGCAGATGGACAACAGACAGGTGTGTTGGCAGCACTGGAGCAGATGGACAACAGACAGGTGTGTTGGCAGCACTGGAGCAAATGGACACCGGACAGATGCGTTGGCAGCACTGGAGCAGATGGATACCGGACAGGTGCATCGGTAGCACTGGAGCGGATGGACACCGGGCAGGTGCGTTGTCAGCACTGGAGCGGATGGACACTAAACATGTGCGTCGGCAGTACTGGAGCAGATGGACGCCAGACAGGTGCGTCAGCAGCACTGGAGCAGATGGACACCTGCGTCGGCAACACTGGAGTGGATGGACACTGGACAGGTGTGTCGGCAACACTGGAGCGGATGGACACCGGACAGGAGCGTCGGCAGCACTGGAGCAGATGGACACTGGACTAGAGACCTCATTCAGAGTCGGTCGAAGCGGCCGCACGGTCGTACGCCACCGATGTTCGCTATACTGCGCATGAGTAAAGTTCGCAATGCGCGTGCGCAAACTAGCTGCTACGATCAGAAATTTCTCTCTCCTTGAACACAGCCAGGTCGGTAGTTTGAGTGACAGATGGAGGCGTTTGTGGGTGGTAACAGGGGAAGGTGCTTGAAAATGGGGGAGTGGAGATCCGAACGCAGGCGTGCCTCATTATGCGAACGGCGTTTTATGGGAGTGCATATGGATTACGGGAGTGCATAATTAACAAAGTAGCGTCATGGCACATGTGACATGGGAGATTTTTACACTGACATGATCGTAGAGCTTAAGAGAGGGTAACCTTAAGCTCTACGACCAGTTCCGATGGTTCCCGATGGTCTCGATTAATCCTTATATGCCCGGAGATGACGTGTAATGCGTACGAGAAGGGGGCGTATTTTTTTGTCTTCCGACCGCTTCCTCCCCTTGGTCGGTCAGTTACCGATTCAAACTTAGGGACGCTACTTGCGAGGGAATCATGTGCATATCCGGCCCCTTTTCCCGTACGACCGTGCGGCCGCTTCGACCGACTCTGAATGAGGGCCTATGTGTGTTGGCAACACGGGTGTGGATGGACACAGCACAACACTGAGCACAGTAGCAGCCACTGGAGTGTATGGACGGAGCACAGCACAGCCCTTGGACGGACACAGCACAGCCACTGGACGGACAGCACAGCCCCTGGATGGACTCAGAACAGCCCCTGGATAGCACAGCCTCTGGACGTACGCAGCACCGCCCATACAGTACAGCCGGAGTGAAGAAAATGGCACCAATCACCACGGGGTGGGCCTTATATGCAATTCAAAATCAGCGAGAATCCAACGCGGGATTGATGATGTTTTGCCTCGCTTTCGGATCCGAGTCAGGCGGGAAAACCCGAGCCCGACTCGGATCCGGTTAGTATTTGCAATGTTCGGGTGTGTTTCTGGTTCTCAAAGAACCGAACCCGTTCATCTCTAAGATTGAATCCACGTGAAACATAAATGAGGCTCATACCAGTCGTATATAGTAAGTAAAATGGGAACATTTACATGAATGAGTAAAAAGTCAAATATAAGTAGGGGTGTGCATCGGCCACTTTTTGTGTTTTGGTTTTGGATCTGGATCTTTCTTCATGATTTGGATCTGGATTGGTTTTGCCAAAACCACCCTTCCGTGTTTTGGGTTCTGGGTTTTGGATCTGTATTTCTTTTAAAAAAAGCATAAAAACAGCTAAAATCACAGAATTTGTGGGTTTTTCTGCTCCTATGCTATTATTAACCTCAATAACCTTAATTTCCACTCATTTCCAGTCAATTCTGAACACCTCACAATAGTGTTTTTATGTCCAAAAGGTTGCACCGAGGTAGCTGGATGACTATGCTAAGCGACACGAGTGGGCGGCACAAACACGTGGCCCATCCAGGAGTGACACTGCAGTGGCAGACAGGATGGCAGTTTGAAAAACTAGGCCCCAAACAGTACATAATGCAAAGAAAAAAAAGAGGTGCAAGATGGAATTGTCCTTGGGCCCTCCCACCCACCCTTATGTTGTATAAACAGGACATTCACACTTTAACAAACCAATCATTTCAGCGCCAGGGTCTGCCACACGACTGTGGCTGAAATGATTGGTTCGTTTGGGCCCCCACAAAACAAGCTGGCAATTAATCTGTCCCTGCACAAACTGACTCTACGGAGGCAAGATGTCGTCCTCATCCTCCTCATCCACCGATTCCTCACCCTCTTCAGTGTTGTGTATATCCTCATCCTCACAGAGTATTAATTCATTCCCGCTGGAATCCACCACCACAGGTCCCTCTGTACGTTCTGGAGGCTGGTCTCCCTGGAAGAGTTGATAATTAATTTTTATGAACATCATCATCTCCACATTTTGTGGAAGCAACCTCCTACTCCTTTCGCTGACAAGGTTCCCGGCTGCACTAAACACTCTTTCAGAGTACACACTGGAGGGGGGGCAACTCAGGTAAAATAGAGCCAGTTTGTACAGGGGCCTCCAAATTGCCTCTTTTTCCTGCCAGTACAGGTACAGACTGTATGACATGCCTACTTGGATGCTGTCACCGATGTAAACCTCCACCATTCTGTCAATGGTGACAGTATCATATGCAGTGACAGTAGACATGACAGAAATTCTTGCCAGGTCCTTCAGTCCGGACCAGATGTCCAAACTTGATCCTGCCTGCCCTGCATCACCGCCAGCGGGTTGCTTAGGATACCTGAGTTTTTTCCTGGCAGCCCCAGTTGCAGGAGAATGTTTTCACCAGCAGGTCTTTGCACCTCTGCAGGCTTGTGTCGGCCGGAAAGAGAGACACCACATAGGCTTTGAACCTAGGATCGAGCACGGTGGCCAAAATGTAGTGGTCTGATTTCAACAGATTGACCACCCTGGAATCCTGGCAAAACAAATGAAGGGCTTCATCCACAAGTCCCACATGCCGAGTGGAATCGCTCCATCTTAGCTCTTTCTTCACTTTCTCCAGCTGCTTCTGCAAAAGCCTGATGAGGGGAATGACCTGACTCAAGCTGGCAGTATTTGAACTGACTTCATGTGTGGCAAGTTCGAAGGGCTGCAGAACCTTGCACAACACGGAAATCATTCTCCACTGTGCTTGAGTCAAATGCACACCCCCTCCTTTGCCTATGTCATAGGTGGATGTATAGGCTTGAATGCCCTTTTGCTGCTCCTCCATCCTCTGAAGCATATAGAGGGTTGAGTTCCAACGCGTCACAACCTCTTGCTTCAGGTGATGGCGGGGCAGGTTCAAGAGTGTTTGCTGATGCTCCAGTCTTCGGCATGCAGTCGCTGAATGGCGAAAGTGGGCAGAAAATTTTTGGGCCACCCAAAGCGTCTCCTGCACGCCCCTGTCGCTTTTCAGAAAATTCTGCACCACCAAATTTATTCTGTGAGCAAAACATGGGACGTGCTGGAATTTGCCCAGATGTAATGCCCGCACAATATTGGTGGCGTTGTCAGATATCACAAATCCCCAGGAGAGTCTAAGTGGGGTAAGCCACTGTGCTATGATTTCCCAATTTCTCTAAGAGGTTGTCGGTGGTGTGCCTCTTACTGAAACTGGTGATACACAGTGTAGCCTGCCTTGGAACTAGCTGTGGTTTCTGAGATGCTGCTACTGGTGACGCTGCTGTTGTTGCTGCATAGGGTGATACATCTACCCAGTGGGCTGTCACAGTCATATAGTCCTTAGTTTGCCCTGTTCCACGTGTCCACATGTCCGTGGTTCAGTGGACATTGGGTAAAACCGCATTTTTCAGGACACTGAGGACACTTTTTCTGACGTTTCTGTACAGTCTCGGTATCGCCTGCCTAGTGAGGTGGAATCTAGACAGTATTTGGAACCGGGGACACACTGCCTCCATCAATTGTCTAAATCCCACTGCACTAATGGCGGATACCGGACGCCCGTCTAACACCAACATAGCAGTCAAGGCCTCAGTTATACATTTTGCTTCAGGATGACTGCTGTCGTACTTCATCCTCCTCGCTAAGGACTGTTGGAGGGTCAATTGTTTAGTAAAAGTAGTGGTGTTCCTACTTCCTCTCTGGGAGGATGAACGACTCCCAGCAGCAACAGCAGCAGTAGGTGTAGCAATGCAGGATCCTCCGGAGGAATCCCAGATAGGAGAGTCAGTCATGCCAGTGACATGGCCTGCAGGACTACTTCCGATCCTGACTAAGGAGGAAATTGACGAGGAGGGAGTTGACGGTGTGGTTTGCAGGCGCTTGGATACAACAGGACGAAGGGACTTAGGTGTACCTGGACTGCTTACGGTCTTAGCCAAAGTTTCTGAACTTGACAGTAACTTTTTATGAACGCGCTGCAGGTGACGTATAAGGGAGGATGTTCCTAGGTGGTTAACGTCCCTACCCCTACTTATTTCACCTTTACATATGGTACATATGGCAAGACAGTTGTTGTCCAGATTTGGATAGAAATATTGCCAGACCAAAGATGTGGAATGTTTGGTCTTCTGCCCAAGCATGACCGTGATGGGCTTTTTCATCCCACAGACAACACTGTCTCCCCCGGAGCCTGATTTAAACAAACCACATCACCATCAGAATCCTCCTCGCCAACTTCCTCCTCAGTGCCAGCTACACCAGTATCCTCATCCTGTTGTACTTCAACAGTGTCATCTTCAATTTGCATATCAGCAAGTGGACTGCGGGTGCTCCTTCCAGCACCTGCAGATGGCGTGCAAATAGTAGAAAGAGCCACCTCTTCCCGTCCAGTGCTGGGAAGGTCAGGCATCGCAACCGCCACCACACTTGGTCTCTCCTTGGGGATTTGTGATATCTTCTTAGAATGCACAGTTCTTCACTGTGCTTTTGCCAGATTAACTCGTTTGATTTTTTTAGCGGGATGAGGGCTTCCATCGTCATGTGAAGCTGAACCACTAGTCATGAACATAGGGAAAGACCTTAGCCGTTCCTTGCCACTCCATGTCGTAAATGGAATATTGACAAGTTTACGTTTCTCCTCAGATGATTTAAATGTTTTTTTTAAGGTCATTTTCCTGAACTTTGTAATTTGGGATTGTGTATGCCCTCTACTATGACATTGGACATCGGCCTTGGCAGACGACGTTGATGGCATGTTATCGTCTATGTCATGATTAGTGGCAGCAGCTTCAGCACTAGGAGGAAGTGGTTCTTGAACTTTCCCTATTTTATTTTTATCGGAGAAAGTTTGGTCCTCCATTTATGTTATATTGATATATATGTGCAGCTAAGGCGCACACAAACACAGAAAATATTTTTTTATTTTTGTTGTAGACTAGTGCACTTTGTGGGTTACACCACCCTTTAAGAAATGAGCCAGCCGGCTCTTTACTTATGGGACACAGGTGCACGCTTGGCGCTGCTCCTTTGTTGATGCACGTGCAGCTACAGTGCACACAATTCACAAAGACAGAAAAAAAAATAATAATTTTGTGGAGCGCACTTTGAGGGTTACAACACCCTATAACAGACAGACGCACGCTTGGCGCTGCTGCTTTGAGGATGCACTTAAAGTGCAGACAATTCAGAAACACAGAAGAAAATGTTTTTTTTGTTGGAGTGCACTTTGGGGTTACACCACCCTTTAACAGACAGACGCACGCTTGGCGCTGCTGCTTTGAGGATGCACGTACAGTGCACACAATTCACAAACACAGAAAAAAAAAAATATTTTTTGGAGTGCACTTTGGGGGTTACAGCACCTTTTAATGGACAAGCCAACCAGCCCTTTACTTATGACACAGGTGCACGCTTGGCGCTGCTCCTTTGTTGATGGACGTGCGGCTACAGCTCACACAATTCACCAACACAGAAAATATTTTTTCATTTTGTTTGGAGTGCACTTTGGGGGTTACACCACCCTTTAACAGACAAGCCAGCAGGCCGTTTACTTATGATACAAGCACACGCTTGGCGCTACTTTGTTGATGCACGTGCGGTCACAGTGCACACAATTCACAAACACAGAAAATTATTTTTTATTTTGTTTGGAGTGCACTTTGGGGCTTACACCACCCTTTAACAGACGAGCCAGCCGGCCCTTTACTTATGACAAAGGCGCACGCTTGGCGCTACTTTGTTGATGCACGTGCGGCCACAGTGCACACGATTCACAAACACAGAAAATAATATTTTATTTTGTTTGGAGTGCACTTTGGGGGTTACAGCACCCTTTAACGGACAAGCCAGCTGGCCCTTTACTTATGGGACACAGGCGCACGCTTGGCGCTGCTCCTTTGTTGATGCACGTGCAGCCACAGTTCACACAATTCACAAACACAGAAAATATTTTTTTATTTTGTTTGGAGTGCACTATGGGGGTTACAGCACCCTTTAACGGTCAAGCCAGCCGGCCCTTTACTTATGACACAGGCACACGCTTGGCGTTACTTTGTTGATGCACGTGCGGCTACTGCGCACACACTTCACAAACACAGAAAATAAAAAATTAAATTTTCGTTGGAGTGCACTTCAGGGGAGTACCCCTGATGCACAGATCACCCCCTGGACAACACTACAGCACCCCTCTAGGACTACAGCCTTTATGGGACACTGCACAACACAGTCCAGCCAGCCCCTATAGACTTTGGAGTGGACACAGCCCCTATGACTGCAACTGACTGCACAACACAGCCCAGCCAGCCCCTATGACAGCAGCATAACACAGCCCAGCCAGCCCCTATGGACAACAGCAGCACAACACAGCCCAATCAGCCCCTATGGACTGAGTGGTCACAGACCCTATGGACAACAGCAGCACAACACAGCCCAGCCAGCCCTAGCTCCCACCCTCCCTCTTCACTGTAGACAGCCGGAGTGAGAAATGGCGCCGACGCGGGGACCTTTTATAGAATCCAAAACCTGCGAGATCCGGAAGGCGGGTTGATGACGTTTTGCCTCGATTTCAGTTCCGAGTCAGGCAGGGAAAGTCGAGCCTGACTCGCATACAACTCGGATCGGGGGAGCTCGGGGGAGGTTTGGATTTCAGAAATCCGAACCCGCTCATCCCTAAATATAAGAGATAATTATATATAGAAGTTTTTTCTATCATCAGTCTCAAAGCACTTCACAGTTTTCAACAACATAACGGGATGACAGTAACTGCGGTCACTAGCAGTCATTTGCGTTACAAAATAAATTAGTTTTGAGTCTTCTTTTAAACACTGAGGGGCATATTTATTATCATTTGCAGCCAGCAACAGAAGATAAAGATTCCTTATAGCTCAATAAGAAATCTTTATTCGTCCAGATAAACCATTTCTGAGTCACGGGGACAAGAGCTCCGACTGGAGCCCGTCCCAGCAATCAGTAGGAAGTAAAGTGATAGCATTGCGATAATTTTATTCCCTGCTTTTCCTCTTCAGCGCCACTACTGTACATGCACCGACAGATCACTGAGGAGGGATACTTCTGACCCCTTTCCGGAGAAAAATGCAGAAAGGAAGCCTATAGGCTACTATTGGATAACACAATCCAGAGCTTAGTATATCCGGCAGCACAGTAGCCCTCATAGAAAGCTAGTAAGGCTGCTGATGCAGACCCTCCAACATGACCTGTTCCACCAGGTACACAATGCTCTACTCCTGGACTTCCCACTTAATTTATGATTGCAGTCACCTGTGTTGAACCGACTAATTGAAAAGAAGCAAGTTTTTAACACAGGTGACTGCAATCATAAATTAAGTAGGAAATCCAGGAACCATGCCAAATATCTTCATATTTGTGGTACTTAATATTTGCACAAAATATACTGAAAATATACTTTCATAAATATGGGGTCTATTTACTAAGCATTGGATGGAGATAAAGTGAACTGAGATAAAGTACCAGCCAATCAGTTCCTAACTGCCATTTCGCCAACTGTGTTTTTAATATAAATAGGAGCTGGTTGGTTGGTACTTTATCTCCATCCAAGGCTTAGTAAATAGACCCCTATGTCCTTTAAGATAGCAGCCACATCTGACAGAGGAGGAGAAGGGGTCTTTAATATGGAACAGCTTGGTAATACCCTGAGATGGTGAAGGACTTTGTACTGGGTAACTTTAGTTTCCTTATCCTGGAACTTTAAAGAAAATGTACAGTGAAATCAGGTATTAAAAGTTTTCTTTTTTTTTTAAATAGAGGTTCTGTTCACTTAGATCTGTTCATTTGGATCAGTAAAAGGTCAGGAATACCACCTAATTTCTGTGGGACAGTCCGTATTTGAGAGCTTTGTTCTGCTGTCATAATAGACCAGACAATTGGGAGGAATGTGCGGTTGTCAATGGGTGTTAAGAGGGGCATGGGAGATGGTTAATGTGCAGCCTAAAGCTGGATACACACTGACAGATATATTGGTCGATCAATTGATCAGCCAATATATCTAGTGCCCGTCGGCCAGTGTGTACCAGCGATATGTCTGTGAACGACGTCATGACGTCTCTCCCATAATGCAGAACTGGCCAGCCCAGGAGGTCGGAGGAGCGGTTGGCGGTGGCAGGAGCCGGAGCGGGGATTCAGGTGTTTTGGTTTTTATTATTACGTGTATCTACTGAGAGCCACTGCATCGGGAGGCACTTCTAATGGGGGACTACTACTGGGGGCGCTATATAAGGGACACTGCATAGGGGGTACCACTACTGGGGGCACTATATAAGGGGCTTACTACTGCCCATGGGGGCACATGGGGCACTGCACAGGGGGGACCACTACTGGGGGCACTGTATAAGGGGCACTGCACAGGGGGGATCACTACTGGGGGCACTACTGGAGGACTGCATAAGGGGGACCACTCCTGGGGCACAAGGGGCTTTGCACGGGGGGACAACTACTGGGAACACTGCATAGGGGGGATCACTACTGGGAGCAATGTATAAGGGGCACTACTGTGGGCCTGCATAAGAGGGACCACTACTGGGGGTACTGTATAAGGGGCACTACTGGGGGGACTGCATTATGCTGCATATTGAATGGGAAGGACTGATCCCAGTGACAAGAAAGGTGTATGTATCATGGTTATGGCTTTTTCCATGAGACCGCAGCCCCTTAATTTTTTTGGGCACGCGCAACAATATGCATGGGGGCACAAAAAAATATATTCGCTTACCAAAACATGTGGGCTAGGGCCGGCCCTGGCTAGATGTGTACCCACCTTAACATGCATGCTCTTCGGAAGGTGGAGGGGACAGTGGCCACACCCCCACCCTGATCAGCTTACCTCAAGATTTTGGATGTATAGTAAAAATTATTCTGTAGTACAGCCAGGCTAGCCAGTGTAGGGAGGATACAAACGTGTGGATTCACCCCAGCATATCCCTATCTTGTGCTATATATGTGCTTTTCACATCCAATTTCAAATACAAAATGTCATGTTGGCAAAATGATAAACTCTCATCATCTCACACTAGAATATGCAGTGGTGAAGAGGACCCTCCTAGTTCTAGGCACCTTTCCATCCGATCTTGTAAGGTATTGTATAACTATGCAGAGACAGAGTGTATAAAATATATTTGTTACTTAACAAGTAGTGACCTTTCACAACAGAAGGAGTATCATGATAACATTATGGACAAGTTTAATTAACATAATTATAGCTCCATGTTGATTTGCATAATATATTAGGGTCACCTTTATGCTAGTAGATAATCTTCATGCCGTCAAATCCCAGGGCCACTACTCTCTGCTCATTCTCCTTAACACCATGGACCACCATCTTCTCCGGTAAATCCATCATTCTCTCAGTCTACATGACACTGCCTTCTTCCTGGCTGTCCTCCTTAGTCTCTGGTCGCTCTTTCTCTGTCTCTTTTCATTACTCCACTTTTCCCTATCCTCCCCTACCAATTGGTGTCCCCCTAGGTCCCCTTCTATTCTGTTTACTCTTCCTCTGTAGGTGTGCTTATCAGCTCTCTTTCTTCTCCACTATTATCTCTATGCTGATGGTACTCTAATGTACCTCTTCTACCCCAGACTGTCTCCTTCACTCCTCACTCGTATAGCCAGACATCTATCCTATTTCCTTTTGGATGTCACAGGCCGTTTAAAAATGTAACATGTCTAAGACTGAGATAATCATCTTCCTCCCCTCCCAAATCCACTCACCTCCCTCACTTTCATGGACAACCTCACCAACTCATGTATACCTCAAGTCTGCATTCTTAGGAGTCAATCCTATTCTGTGCGAAGGGTGCGATGTGCTGTTGCAATGGTGTTAAAACGTCGGCACATCGCACCCTTCGCAGCCCGACTCGACCCTGAATTCGACAAACTTTGTTCCCCTATGGGGCTGCAAGCAAAATTTGGCGAATCCGCGCTGCCGTAAAGTGCGCCCATTGCCGTGCTGACTCGCACTGGCGAGATCATCGCATGGAATAGGATTGAGAGTTAGCATTGACTATCCTCTCCGTCAAACCTCACATTCAGTCTCTTTCCCAGTCTTGTCGCTTCCAATTTAGAAATATATCCAGGTTCTGACCCTTTCTCACTCAAGAGGCAAAATAGACTTTTCTCCACTCACTGGTCATCTCTAGACTGGACTAGTGTAACCTTCTCTTATCTGGCCTACCTAACACCTGCCTCGCTCGTTCCCGATCTATTTTCAATGTTGCTGCTAAAATTTTCTTCCTCTGTAAATAAAATGCTACTGCCTCCCCTCTCCACCAGACCCTACACTGTCTCCCCTTTCCCTTCAGAACACAGGGCCTGATTCAGAGCCGGACGCTATTTGCGCTCGCTCATTCAGAAAAAGGGGCCGGATATTTAAATAGAGCACTCGCTCTTTGCGGTCTGTTGACGCCTCTATGTCTGAACGAGCGAACGAAACATGCGCTTGCTATTTTTTAAAAAACGCCCCCTGGTCGCTCACATCCTACGTCATCTCTGCTATTTATTAGATTAATCGAGTACATTGAAAGGCGTATGAACTGCTCGCAGTGCTTGTGGTAGGATTTTCCAACCGCAATCATGCGAACAGTTCAGGCTAAGAAACAACCAAGTGACGTGGTCGATGACGCTGCTTTGTTAATTATGCACACCCTTAAAACGCCCATTTGGCACGCCTGCGTTCGGATCTCCACTCCCTGTTTTCAAGCACCTTCCCCTGTTACCACCCACAAACGCCTCATTCTGTCACTCAAATTAGCAGGCATTCGCTATTTTGCGAGCACACAATTTCCGACCGCAATGACTGGTTCGCGCATGCGTATTACAACCCATACGCATGCGCAGTTGTGCGAACATCGCTCGGAGCGAACGAACGGCCGCTTACGAGCGGCTCTGAATCAGGCCCACAATTCAAACTCCTCACACATCTAAAATGCCTTCACCCAATCCTCTCCCCACTACATCACCAGCTTTTTCTCCTTCAATACTCCAACCCACCCACTTTGCTCAGTTGACGACTTCTGCCTCTCCTCCCAACTGATTACCTCCTCCCTCTAAGATTTTTGCTTCTGCTGCTACCCACCACTGGAAATTACCTCTCAAAACTTATTTCTATAATAAAGCCTTACAGCTCTCATCCTAACGCACTCTCATGAGCAGTACCCTCTTACCTTATATGCTTTTCCCTCCCTCACTTACACCATCATCTCCTTCCCAACAACAGAACCAAACTTTTGCATTCCGCTAGTGCTGATTCATGGGTAATATGACTGCATATGCAAAACTGTTTCTTTAACTTGTATCCTGTGTTCTACGATGTTATGTACTGTAATTCTTTTGCCGTTTTTTTTTATTTATTTGCACTGTGTCTGCTTTGTACTTTGTGCGGAGCTACCGACACCTTGTGGCACCATATAAAGGATAATAATAATAATAATAATAATAACAACAGATGACTATTGTTATATTGTGCCTGGGTATAACAGGGCGAGCTTTACTCTTTAGTGTAAAGTTATTTTCATATTTTGAAGGATTCCGTTTGTCTCATCTTCATCTAAGAGGAGAAACCTTGATATAATATAACATTAGCTCATTATTTAATAACGAAGGTTAGGATGTTTTTGGTAAACTATAATTAATTTCACTTTATCTGTAAAACTTTAACTTGTCTTAATGGCAGGCCTAGTTCTTTGTTAATCATCATCTTTTCCTGGAATTTCCTGTGAACTTTTTTAACAGTAACTGCTTCTGTGTTGGGTACAGCATAGCTCCCAACATTGACCTGCCGCTAATTGGGACCCATTGTGATTATCTCACATTGGGGTATAGTTAAGTCACATGGTTGCATGGACACACTATGTGTGGAAGTGCCACATCGAATGCGGGCAACACTGGTGAGGGGACACATCTCACAATTTTCTGGCAGTCAGGGCAATGGTAGCGACTGGCAGGACGACAAGACAGACCCCGCGAATCGGGGCAGTTGGGAGTTCAGGTACCACTTTAGCCAGTTTAACATTGGATTTTCAGGAGAAAAAAAAACAGTAAAATGATTTTTGCCTATAACTATTACTTAAGTTGACAGCTCCTACACCTGCTGTGAATAATAATTTTTTTGGAATGAGAAGTGATTTAAAGGGAATGGGATTGAAATGCTGGCGATGGATGCCCGACAGGATCAAGATCCCGACAGGGGCAGGTATGTAACCCTAACCCTCCCTTAGTGGTGCCTAAACCTAACCATCCTCCTTAGTACCTAACCCTAACCCCACCCAAACTGCTCCCTAAACCTAACACTCCTGGGGGGGTGCCTAACCCTAACCTCTCCCTGGGGGTGCCTAACCCTAATCCCCCTCCCTCAAAACCTAACCTCGCTAGACTCTCTAATCCTAACCCTCCCCTAGGGCTAACACTACGCTAAGGGCGCCCCAGACTTACCTTAGTTCAGAATGGTGTCCTCGGGATTATGATAGATGTCTATCATAAATCCCTAGCCGGCATTCCGCTGTCTGGATTGTGACCACTACATGACTACAGTACATCCCGGTTTAAAGACATTGATGCTTTAAAATTTATTTTGAACCATTTTATGAGTAGTGTTGATGTGTTCATTGGTGGGTTTTTATGTCTGAAAATGCAGGAAGATGTACGTAGTCACGGAGAACACTGACTCTGATGACCAATCTACACAATTAACATTGACAATTTTCACAGAGAAAAGTGAAATGGAGCAACAGTGTAAATAAATGTTGTCATACAAACTTTCAATTAAACAATTCAGAACCCAAAAATCAAGCGATTAAAGGTAATACCCCTTTATCAAGCTGAACCAATCCTGAAGTGTAATGGTGCCCGCACCGCATCTGCCCATGGTGACATGCGCCGCCATGGCACAATTGATGATGTGCCACACAGCAGAATGGATGATGTACTCTCTTTGCATCATGGGGCATACCGCGCATAACATCATGACGACTTGTCTCCAATCCAAGAGAAGCGGAGCTGCTCGGCCTTGCCAGTAAAGAGAAAAAGAACAGATTTAGAGAAGAAGAATATAGGAAAAATAAAATAAAAATGGAGGAGCAGGTTAGAAAGAAAGAAGATAAAATTAAATTTCGATTTGTAGGTCCTTAGGTAGCAGGAGATAAGAAATATAGCATTTATTTAGTGACAAGATCTCCCCAACTCGAGTGTGGAGATCTACTACAATATGTTTTGTTTTAAGCAACTAGCAGTATTTAGATGCTTTCATATATTGACTTATACCAGGGGTGGCCAACCAGTCAGAGGTAAAGAGCCCAAAAATATCTGTAGGTATGTCAAAGAGCCGAGAGCATGTGCTCACTGAAGGCACACCTGCAAAAAGGGGTTTATCCTTGTGCCAGCTAGGCCACACCCCTAGTATGATTTTTGAAGGAGGATGTAAAAGCACATGTACACAATCACCGTGGAGGTAACTACTAAATGGCCAGAAAAAGCCAGAACAATATAAAAAAAATTGCAAAAAACAGATCCACATAAAATACACTGAAACAAGCCAGATCCACATAAAATACGCTGAAAAAGCCACATCCACAAAAAATACATTGAAAAAAACAGATTCACATAATACAATCCTCCTATGTGTCACTCCAGCCTCTCCATGTGTCAATCCAGCACTCCAGGTCCCTCTCATGCCACTCCAGCCCCCCATTTGTCACTCCAGCAGCCCCTCCATGTGTTACTCCAGCAATCCCCATGTGTCACTCCAGCCTTCCATTTGTCACTCCAGCAGACCCTCATGTCTCACAACAGCAGCCCCTCCGTGTGTCACTGCAACAACCCCCATGTGTCACTTCAGCAGGCCCTCGTGTCACTCCAGACGACCCTCATTTGTCACAACAGCAGACCCTCATGTGCCACTCCAGCCCCCCCTCTCTCCCCGGGCCGCTCCAGTCCAGCCAACTTTCCCCACACTCCCTCCCACTCAACGGACCACTCCAGCTCCCCACATGTCACAAATAAAATTAAAAAACATAAAAAACCCTCACAGCTTTTACCTTGTTGCGGACTGTCTGTGTCACATAGATAGGCTCTGGCGTCTGTGACTGCGTCCTCCTCGTGGCTGCAGGTTCAGTCGCAAGTTGCCCATACATGCCTCCAGAGCGGAGCAGACTGCTGCAACAAAGGACAAGCCTCCTCTGAACAGCTGCACGCCCATCAGAGTAGGTAGTAAGTGTCAGTCAGGGGAGCCGCATCAGGACAATGGAAGAGCCGTATGTGGCTCAACAGCCACAGGTTGGCTACTGCTGACTTATACAAACTTTTTAGTTTGTATATTTATGTTGGTTAGTTAGAGATAGAGCTCAAAGCTATTATCTATATATTGTAGAGAGTAAAGCTGTATAATATGCTAGGGAAAATTAAAATACATAACTAATTATATAAATACTGAGCTAAAAAGTACTGATTCAAGCTATAAAGATAAAGCAATATAGTATGAAGTCATGTTCAAGTCAATACATCTCAAGGTGGACAATCTCTTTTCCAGGGTTCATGTACCATTTTTTGCTGTACTATATAAATTGTCTGGCATACTTTTTCTTGCATAAAAGAGACTAGCTGATGTGCCCGCTTTGACCCGGGTGGACCATAGATATTTACTATTTCCATTTGCTTCATCCCATTTTAGCTTAACTTATATGCTTAGGGCCTGATTCAGAGCCGGACGCAAGTGGCTGCTCGTTCGCTCCGAGCGATGTTTGCCCAACTGCGCATGCGTACGGATCATAATACGCATGCGCGAACCACTCAGTGCGGCCGAAAATCGTGTGCTCGCAAAATAGCGAATGCCTGCTATTTTGAGTGACAGGAGGAGGTGTATGTGGGTGGTAACAGGGGAAGGTGCTTGAAAATGGGGAGTGGAGATCCGATCGCAGGCGTGCTTAAAGGTCAAAACGGGCGTTTTATGGGTGTGCATAATTAAAACTTCAGCGTCATTGACAACGTCACGGGGTTTTTTTTTGCCAGAACTGCTCGCAAAATTGTGGTAGCAAAAACCAACCACAGGAATAGCGAGCAACTCATACCCTGTTCGATGTACTCGATTAATCTAATAAATAGCGGACATGACGTAGGATGCGAGCGGCCAGGGGGCGTATTTTCCCAAAAAACGACCGCAAGTTTTGTACGCTCGTTCAGACCTAGAGGCGTGAACAGACCGCAAACAGCGAACGGTTCATTTGAATAGCCACCCCTATTTTCTTGACGAGCGAGCACAAATAGCGTCCGGCTCTGAATCAGGCCCTTAGTTCATTTCCTCCTCGCGGGGAAAACTTCATCACCAAAACTCTCATAGAGTTCAACATTGTGGTAAACCTCGAAGACGCCAGCCACCACCAGTTCACATAAACCACCATAAGCAAAGGGTTGGGACGTGTTAAAGAGGTACTCAGTAGATCTGGTGTAGTTGTCCCCCTCACTGTTGTGGAACATGAAGGAGAAGTTCTCCCAGTTGTCCATCATGTTCATCACGATTAGCTCACGCACCTCCCTAGCCATTAGCTGAGTGTCATACATGAGATAGGAGAGGGACCGGAACAGGCATTCTCCATCTCCTTTGATGGGGACAACATTGTAAGACACCATCTCCCCAATAACATTCCAAAACAGAATTACCAAGTTCGAAATTCAAATTCGCAAATCAAGTGAAGTACCGTATTACAATATTACAATACAAATTAGGGTAAGTTTCAAGTGAATTTTTTTTAAATTGTATAGGAAGTCTACTACGATCAACCCCTACCTGTGGCATGGGTGATTGTAATAAAAAATCTGATGAGAACTGGAATGGCTAAATAGTATCTTTATTGGGTAATGTTATACAATATATATATGTATATATATATATATAGCGTTCCCACTAGGCTGTTTTGGCGGGGCGCGGCGCCCTGCCCTCCTTCTGGAGGGCAAAAAGCACCCTGCCCTCCAGGAGGAGGGCAAAAAGCGCCCTGCCCTCACAAGCCTGCGGGAGCCGTTCTCACCCGCGGGACGCAGTGTCCCGCGGGTGGAGAAACATGCGGTGACCCTGTCACCGCCGGAGAATAGACGCCGGGCGCATGCGCCCGGCATCTAGTCTCCCTGTCTGCAGGGCTTGGGGGCTGCCCGGCGTGTCCGTAAGTGCCGGGCACGCCCCCAAGAGTGACGAAGAGAGGACGCGTCTTATAGACACGCCCCCTTTTCCGATGACCACGCCCCCTTCTCGGTCGCGTGCGCGCCGAATGCGCGCGCACGGGCATGCCCTCTCTAGCTCCGGCGCCCTGCCTCCCGCCGGAGCTAGAGGGAACACTATATATATATATACACACACATAGTCAGGTGCATACATTTGCAGTAGAGGCCTGGCAGAGCATCACCAGGGATGAAACCCAGCGTCTGGTGATGTCTATGCGTTCCAGACTTCAGGCTGTAATTGTCTGCAAAGGTTTTGCAACAAAGTATTAAAAAGTGAAAGTTAGATTTAGGATTGTTTAGTTTGTCCCATTAATTAATTACGTTATTGGTTTTTAAACAAAATGTTACACTATATATGTTTCATCTGGCTCTGTTTGAGCCTCTACTATTAAGGTTTCCAGATATTTTGGAGTCCCGGGGCCATCCCACCGCATGGAACCCCAGTAAAAGAACTACAGATAAGCCTAAAAGTTTTATTATCTGGTACGCACATTTATACTTGAGCACGTGCACCATTACTTTAAAGTTACTACACTATCAGGCGCATGTTCTTTCCAAACTTCACTTCCAGATCACATTTGTCCTGATTGCCATTCGGGAACACGGGAAGACTGCTGCCACCTTCACCAGAAGGATCAAAGTGTCACATCTGTTAGCACGAAATTAATTTTACATATTTATAAAGAATTTCCCACACCGCAGTGCAAAATTGTCTGAAACTTGAACCAATGCGCCGTTCTATAAACCCTCTACATATATATATATAAACACATATGTGTTTACTCACGAACAGTGTATACAATGTTTTATAGCAACACAACAGGGTGTGAGGAACAAAAGAGTTTCCGCAGTGGATAGAGAACTGAACAATGGTGTCCTCTGGTCTAAGTTTAAACAGTTCCTGTAGTATAGGAGAAAGTCACTGAATCTTCATAGAGCTGCTGGGCATCTGTGTGCCTTAAAGTTTCTGTGTATGTGTCGTGGTAAGTATAATCTCCAGGTGGACGAATGGTGGTCGCTACCCGGTAGGAATTTTTTACAAAGAAAAAAAAAGTTTAAAGGGGTCTATGTACTAAGCCTTGGAGAGAGATAAAGTGGATGGAGATCAAGTACCAACCAATCAGCTGATAACTGCCATTTTTTAAATACAGCTTGTAAAGTGAGTTAGGAGCTGATTGGTTGGCACTTTATTTCTCTCCAAGGCTTAGTACATAGACCCCAAGTCCTTAGCAGTGGCAGCTCCAATTTAGACAGGGGAGCCACACCAACTGCCACCCCAAGTACTGCTAAACATCACTGGCAGTTGGTGTGGCTCCTCTATTGAATATTGGACTGCGCTGGAGCCGCTACTTGTCCCAGACAATGAGCTTACAGTCCCGCAGCACTTGGGTCATGTTGCTTTGTCACTCAATCACCTAGGTTGAGAGGAGACATTTTACCCCTTTTCAGCCCCTTAGAATTAAAATAAAAAAAAACTGCATGCTTAGTTGGTGCATAGGTCATGGAAGCAATATGCTCCCCGAATTTCATGATTCTAGGTCCAGGGGTTTGGGCGGAGCGCTGATAAGTCAGAGAGTTAGGACATTTGTTTATATATATTAAAACAAGAGATATGGTAAGAACTTACCTTTGTTATCTCTGTTTCTACAAAGTCCATTGGGTCCACAGGGTTGACCTTGGGGTATAGCTGGATCTGGATCCACGGGCACCACGCAGTTAAAGCTTTTGCTGCTCCCAGGATGCACTTGGGTCCATCCTCCTCTATACCCCGCCCCCGAGCCACAGGCACCTCAGTTGGTAAGCAGCCAAGGCCGGAGGAGGAGACTAAACAGAGAGAAAGAAGACTGGAACACACAAGAAACCATACTCACAGAAATGGGAGACGGAAAACCGGTGACCAACAACACAGCCCATTTGAAGCCAGGTGCGTCAGGGCGGGCGCCCTGTGGACCCTATGGACTTCGTAGAAACAGAGATAACAAAGGTAAGTTCTTACCATATCTCTTGTTTTCTACTTCAGGGGGTCCACAGGGTTGACCTTGGGGATGTCCCAAAGCAGTTCAACTAAGGGCGGGGACGCTCCTGTGCAGAAAGGAGAATCCTGCGCCGAAGGATGCATCCTGAGAGGCAAAGGTGTCAAACACAAAAAACCTCAAAAACATCTGAATGGAAGACCAAGTGGCTGCCTTGCACAGCTGAACAGCGGAGGCACCACGTCTAGCAGCCCAAGAAGGACCCAAAGACCGAGTGGAATGAGCCTTAACAGAGGCTGGAACAGGTAAACCTTCCTGTATATAAGCTTTCCTAATAACAGAACAAAGCCAACGGGCTAAAGTTTGTTTGTTGGCAGGCCAACCCCTCTTATGAAAACCAAAGAGGACAAACAAAGAATCGGACCTACTAACAGAAGCAGTCCGATCAACATAAATTCTGAGAGCACGGACAACGTCCAACGAAGCCTCGCCAGCTGTAAGATAAGGGGACTGAAAAGCTGGCACCACCAGTTCCTGATTGATGTGGAACTTAGAGACAACTTTAGGCAAAAACTCAGGACGAGGGCGAAGCACTGCTTTGTCCTGGTGAAAAATTAAGAAGGGGGGACTACAGGAAAGTGCCCCCAACTCGGATACCCTCCTGGCCGAAGCAATTGCCAGGACAAAAACAGTCTTAAGTGTTAACCACTTGAGGTCAACCGACTCGAGAGGTTCAAAAGGAGGTTCCAGCAGGACCCGAAGAACCACCGCCAAGTCCCACGGAGCCACTGGAGGCACAAAGGGAGGCTGGATTCTAAGAACACCCTGGAAAAAGTTGTGAACGTCAGGCAGTGTAGCGATTCTACGTTGGAACCACACAGACAGAGCCGATACATGAACCTTCAGGGAAGCAAGATGTAAGCCCAGGTCAAGACCTGACTGCAGAAATGCCAAAATCCAAGAAACCCTGAACACCTGAGGATGAAAGTTTCTGGACTCACACCACTGAAAGTAAGTGTCCCACACTCTGTGGTAAATCCGTGCAGAGGCAGGTTTATGCGCCCTCAGCATGGTACTGATGACAGAGTTTGAAAAGCCCTGGGACCTTACGACGGCTGTCTCAAGAGCCACGCCGTCAAAGACAGCCGACCTAGATCTGGGTAAAGGCAAGGCCCCTGAGACAGCAGGTCCCGACGCTGAGGCAGAAGGAACTGGGCATCTACGGACAAGCTCCTGAGATCGGAGTACCAAGGACGTCTGGGCCACACTGGAGCCACCAGCAGAAACGAGCCCCCGTCCTGTTTGATTTTTCTTAGTATCCGAGGTAACAGGGAGATTGGAGGGAACAGGTACGCTAGGTGAAATGTCCATTTCACTGACAGCGCATCCACCAGGCTTGCGCCTGCGTCCCTTGTCCTTGAGCCATACACGGGTAACTTGCAATTGTGCCGGGAGTCCATCAGGTCCAACTCCGGCAGTCCCTATTTGTCTACGAGAAGTTGAAACACCTCTGGGTGAAGCGACCATTCCCCGGGATGCACGTCGTGACGGCTGAGGAAGTCTGCCTCCCAATTGAGGACTCCCGGGATGAAGACTGCCGAGATTGCTGGAAGGTGGCACTCTGCCCAAGCCAGGATCTGAGACACCTCCGACATTGCAGCTCGACTGCGAGTTCCTCCCTGGTGATTGATGTACGCCACCGTGGTGGCGTTGTCGGATTGCACCTGAACTGCCCTTCCGTGAAGAGCGGTGCCTGACGACAGCAGAGCCCTGTACACGGCCCGCTGCTCCAGCACGTTTATGGGAAGAACTGCTTCCTCCGCAGACCAATGGGACAATGAGCTGGTCACTGCCCCCCAACCCGGAGACTGGCATCTGTTGTGAGCAGAACCCAGTCCGGGATCCAAAAGGGGCGACCCTCGATGAGATGAGCTGGCTGAAGCCACAAAGCTAGAGACTGGCGCACTTCCGAGGACAAGACCAGCGTCTGGGATCGGATCCGGTGAGGTAACCCGTTCCATTCCTATAGAATCTGCCCCTGCAGGGGCCTGGAATGAAACTGGGCAAATTGCACCATGTCGAATGCCGACACCATGGACCCTAGGACTCTCATGGCCGAGTGGACCGACACCCTGGCACTGCTCAGGCAACTGTGTATCCACAGTTGTAGGGTGGACACCTTTTCCGGAGTCAGGAAAATCCTTTGCTGACGAGAATCCAGAAGGGCTCCCAAATGAACCATCCGTTGTGATGGGATCAGAGATGACTTCTTCCAATTTATCAACCACCCGTGTGCCTGAAGACAAGCAATGGTCAGGTGGAGATGTCGAAGAAGTACCTCCGGGGAGCTGGCCAGCAGAAGAAGATCGTCCAGATACGGCAGCAGCCGTATACCCTGGCCCCGAAGGTGGGCGGCCATAATAGCCATCACCTTGGTGAACACCCTCGGAGCCGAGGAAAGGCCAAAAGGCAATGCCCGAAACTGGTAGTGATGTTGCAGGATAGCAAACCTCAGATACCGCTGGTGTGCAGGTACTATGGGCACCTGGAGATAGGCGTCCTGGATATCCAGGGAGACCATGTAATCCCCGGGTTCCATTGCCCGAATGATGGAACATAATGTTTCCATCCTGAATTTGGGAACCCTGAGGTATTTGTTCAGAGACTTCAAATTCAGGATAGGGCGATGAGAACCATTGGGCTTCTGTACCAGAAACAGAGTAAATAGTACCCCGTCCCGCGTTGAGACTGCGGAACTGGAACAATGACCCCTGCTTGTAGCAAGGATTCTATAGCTACCTGAATCTGGGAAGCTTTGGTCTTGCCCAGAGAAGGACCCGTGCAAAAAAACTGGTGGGGCGGCCTGAGCCGAAAGGACAGGGCGTACCCCTGAAAGACTACTTCTCAAACCCAGGCATCCGTGGTAGTATTGTGCCAGCACTGGGCGAATTGGAGAAGTCGGCCTCCCACTCTGAGGTCCCACAGAGGGAGGCCCGTCCCATCAGGCAGTAGGTTTATCCTCCTGCTTGGAAGAAGGGCGCTGAGCACTCCATGCCTGTTTCTTGGGCTTGGGTGCGGCCTTGGTCGCTGAATGTCTCGGGAAGGACTGACCCTTGGCCTTACCTTGAACCCGAAAGGCAGAGCTCCTTACCTTGGTCGGCACTGAAGCCGAAGGAAGGAAGGCTGACTTGGATTTAGCCAAAGTATCTACTATCTTGTCCAAGTCCGGACCAAATAGTAACTCTCCATTAAAAGGCAAGGCCTCCAGACCCTTTTTAGAGTCCGTATCTGCTCGCCAAGACCTCAGCCACAAGGACCGACGAGCAGACATAGCTGCAGCCGAAACCCTAGAGGTCAGCAGGCTAGCATCCAACGACGCTTCCCCTATATAGGAAGCAGCATCCCTCATTTGCCCAATTAATGCTCTCTGGATATCCAGAGCATCTTCTGGAAATGAATCCTCCAAAGCGTTAGCCCAGCTCTCGATGGCTTTAGCCACCCACGAGATGGCCATGGACGGGCGCGCCACCACCCCTGAAAGGGAGTAAATAGATTTCAAACAGATCTCTACCTTCCTGTCCGTGGGATCCTTTAAGGAGGAGATAGATGGCAACGGCAGCGTAGCGCTCTTAATCAAACGAGTGACATGGGAATCCACCGCTGGTGGAGTCTCCCACTTCCTGCAATGAGCTTCAGGAAAAGGGTAATAAGATGCCAACCTCTTTTGAGGCTGGAATCTCTTACTGGGCATCTGCCAGGCCCCCGCCATATGATCCGTAAACTGGTCAGACAAGGGAAAGACACTCAAAGTTACCTTGGTCTTTTTAAAATTAGGGTACTTAGGGGTATCATCCTCTATATTCAGAATAGCCCGCACCACCCTAACCAATGCCGGAACATTTATGGAGGATTTAGTCTCCATCTCCTGGGCCATGGCGTCTGAGTCAGAGTCCTCGTGGACTTGTCCGTCATCTGAGGACACATCCGAGTCCAACAGCTGCGCCGTCAGAGAACTCACTACGGGACTCTTAGACGCCTTAGAGGGCAAATCACTCTTAAACATCGACTGAAAAGCCGAAGATGAGGCAGCCAAACTCTGTACAGAGTTAGAGAGGACATCCACCCATGGTGGAGGAGCCGCTTGAGGAAAACTCGGAAAAGGCACCACAGACTGCTGCGTCACAGGGGGGGACTGGACATACACAGGTAACCGCGCATAAGGACCCACAGTCTGAGACCCGGGGGGAGACTGCAATAATTGCGGAATACCCGGGGAATGGGGGATGCTAGGCTGGGGCAACACCCTGATAGGTACTGCAGGCGGAACAGCTAAACCGTCCACAATTGACGCCAGCACCTGTGAAAACATCGCCCAAGGAGGATCCTGCGACATAGGGGGTTTAGAGGGGCCAGGTACCAGCTGGCACCGCCCGCACAGACCATCCTGAGATAGTTCCTCCCTATCCACTCCTGCAGAACAGCGTCTGCAGGAAAGCAACACAGGAGCCACGGAGTGCTCAATTTCCTCATCAGACATGACACAATAAATATGCAATAAATCTGTATCACAAGGAAGAGATGTTACAACACCAGCGCACTCACAAGTATGAAACACAAACAGTCCACAATATGGCACTGAGTAGCATACAACTGTATGTGACCGACCTCACAAATACTTGATTAATATAAGTGAGGTCCACAGAAAAGCCCTTCCCCCACACACCTATCGGGCCGTAGGAGAAGAAAAGGGACAGGTATAAGCTGACAGTAAGTAGAAAAAGCACAGACAGGCAGCACTAGCAATAGTCACATACAATGCAGAGGATATGTTATATATACTCACTGCACCTTTACACTAGAATCAACCTCCCAGATTCAGTGTCTGGGAGGGCTATAGCGCTGTGTACACTGTCCTCACAGGGGAGAGGTACGCAGGGGGACCGGGTCAGCACCGCCTGGGAGATCTGCTGCATTGATGCCAATAGAAGATGGCTGCCGGAGAGCTCTGAGGAGGAGTGGCCACAGTAGGAGCAGCTCAGCGACGCCAGCACACATGAGAGAAGGCGCGCTGAGCTGAGGGGAGGAGCCGCTAAACCAGGGAAGGCTGCCTCCCCTGGCTAGTGTTTAACCCCAGGGATGCCGGTTCCCTTCTGGTCCTTACACCCTGGTGGTCCAGCGGTCACGTGGGGTATTCCTGTGAAGGGGGAGCCCGCCGCCGCTGTCCACCGGCAGCAATAGACTGCATTTTCCCCGTGAGCAACGGAAACAGCGCTGCTCACGGCTTACCTTGTCCCCGTGAGCCCGGCAGCAGTCAGTGGGAGGTCCCGGAGCCACGCTAGTACTGACTCCGGGGTCCCGCTGCGATCCCCAGATCAGTACTGGCGTCGCAGCGCCAGCGGGGATGTTGGAGCGGCAGCTTGGACGTCCAGATGGACAGTCTGATGCTGCCGCTCTAAAGATAGAAAAAATAAATAAATAAAATATTTTTTTTAAAAATTAAAAATAAGCTTAGATGCTGCTACTGCAGCCCCACTGCACCAGGGTGACCCGACTCCGGCCGGGCACCAACTAAACATGAGGCCTGTGGCTCGGGGGTGGGGTATAGAGGAGGATGGACCCAAGTGCATCCTGGGAGCAGCAAAAGCTTTAACTGCGTGGTGCCCGTGGATCCAGATCCAGCTATACCCCAAGGTCAACCCTGTGGACCCCCTATGGACCCTGAAGTAGAAATATAAATGCTCTTGGGTAATATGCCTTACAAACAAGGAGGATTTGAAAATTTGCACAAGGGGTTCCACGAAATAACTGCAACAGTTTTAAACACATAATGGCTGATTCTGAGATGAGACCAAAAATAAAAAGAAAGTAACACTAGACGATGTGCTGTATGAATGAATGATATTGGTGAAAGATATCAGTTGAACTCTCTAGTGCAGGACAAACGATATTGGGTGTACACACTGAAAGATATCTTTAAAGATATCTTTCAGTGAAGTCATCCTGCCACATCTCTGAACAGGCAATTCTTGACAATAACGTTAGACTGGCCTGCGTGTGCAGACGACAAAAGACATCGTTAACGACCTGCGGGAGCGCGCATCGTTGGTCGTTCACTGCATACACACTGAACGATATAGTTATTGTCATATCGTTCAGAAAAATCGTCTAGTGTGTATGCGTCTTAACTGTATACCTGGACAACCATGTTGCAATGCAAGGTGTGCAAGTAAATTTATTATTTTTGCATGAACGGTAAATACTGGCTGCTCTTGCATGTAGCCCACAAATGCTGGACAGTCACATGCTGTTTTTTTTACTCAACAATTTAGATTTGAATTTGGACACACCCCTCTCAAATATCAATCTCTGCACATTTTAAATCTGCTCCAACTGCAGTGCAGCATGGGTTTGCAAGGTGCAAAGTTGCTTGCTCATTTTTGCCTCAGTCTGGCAGCCACGCCCACCAAAGGGGGCGTGCTGTCACTCAACATCGACAGCACGCCCCCTTTGGTGCGAGACCCAGAGCGATGGAGAGCCCGTCACTCGTCGGGTCTCTCGCATGCGCACGACGGAGCTCCCTCCGTCGTGCGCATGCGCAGTAGGGCAACATCGACCCGCTTGCGAGCGTCCCGCGCTCGCGAGCGGGTCTGAATGACCCCCAGTGTCAGATGTAAGCCAAAATAATAAGTGTGCATTTGATATCTTGTTTTATTTATTTGATAATTTATGTTGCAATTATGTTTCCATTTAATATTCTTGCTGAATATATTAGAAATTGGATTATTGTGCCTTGAATATTCATTTATGACAAAGTTCTTACTTGTACTGTCACTTCTGGGTCTATTTTGCACATACTGCTCCCTATCTACAATATGGAATTCTCCCGACCGAGTTGGGTATGAAATCCCGGCACTCGGGATGCCTGCTGTCAAAAGACAGTGGCATCCCGATGCTGAGAATCCCGACAAGGGAGAGGTAAGTACCCTAACCCTCCTGTTGTGCACACTCCCTACCCCGCACCCTAACCCTCGCCGTTATTGCCTAAACCTTGCCCTCCCCCTTACCTCCCCACTCCTGTAGCCTAACCCTAAACCCCCCGGGGTGCCTAAACCTAACCCTCCCCCCCTGCGGCTCAGACCTAAGGGCTCCCGCTGTACTTACCATCAGCATCCCGGCTGTTGGGATCCCGGTATCGGCATCTCCCCTCTTGTTGGGATTCTGGCGCCGGTGTCTTGTCCTCGGTTTGGGATTCCAGCTCCGGGATTTTGTCACCTGGCATGCCAATGGTCGGCATTTTAACTGCATCCCCTCCCTATCTACAGGATGGAATTCTCCCTGAAAAACTTTAAACGGGCTCTCAAGACCCACTTTTTCAAAAATGCCTTACATCTCTCATCCTAACACTCTGTCCCATGCTCACTATCTGCCCCATCTGTGCCTCCCGTCTGTCTATCCCTACCCTTTAGAATATATGCTCTCGCGAGCAGGGCCCTCTTCCCCCATGTGCTCTTCCTTCCCTTACTATTACTTACAGAACCTAACCCTTGGATTCTGCCACCCTGCTACTTATTTGAGTGATATGACCGCTGTTGTAGCAATGTTTATATACCATGTACTTGTCCCGCAATGTCTTGTTCTGTGATACTGCTTTTACATCTAAATCCTGGGTCTGACCCGAGATTTGTTACACAGTTCCAAAACGGATCAGACCAAGGACAGACCTTTTCCACTGCGGTGCTGATCCAGATTATTCCCAGTTTGGCGCCGTTCACACTGCTCACGTGTGCAGTGGAACACTTCTCCCGGCGCTTGGAGATGACGAATGACCCAGGGTTCCCGTTTACACTGCAGGGTTTCACGGGTTGTCACTCGACCCAGGAATCCAGCCCTGGCCCCTTTTACACCTAGGAGCAACCCGGGTTAACCCTGCAACCTGGGTTTTAGCTCTGGTGTAAAAGGGGTATAAGTCACTCTTCGCTTGTGCTGCTCAATTGTTTATGTATTTTGTTAGGCGCTGCAGAACCCTTGTGGAACCATATAAAGGATAATAATAATTTATTAGGAAACAAAACTATGTTGCTAGAGAAATCCATATATTTTTCTTCTCCATATTTAACAAACTGAAAACAGTGGAGACATCACTAATTTCTCCACCTTTTCATTGTTTTCTTTGCATACCAGTGAAGCGTGCTGTCCCTATAGCATGTAATGTGAACTAAGCACATACCTTTAATTCTGCTTTCCACCGACATAGAAGAGCTGCTGGCCACGCTTCCTGAAGCTTGAATGACACAATGTATGCGCATGCGTGACTTGGCCCATGCGCACAATACTAAACTTCACTGAATAAGTCTCACATTTGCGAATGACTGGTTAAAAACAGCATCACTGGCCACAGCTGTTTTACACAACAACTGTCCAAGAAGGGCGGATTAAAGCCTCATGGGGCCCCAGGCAAAATAGTCGTTTGGGGCCTATATTTATATATATAAAAATTGCACATTCTACTAACGCAGTCACTTCAGCCTGCTCCGTCTCACCCCGTCTGACTCTTCCATCTAAGTCGCAGGTGGCAGGTGGTAGGAGCCGATGTGGGGGGCTTCTTTGTTTTATGTTCTTTACCTGCCTGATTTCCTTTACTCCTCCTCCTGCACTTACCTCAACATTTTAACTCCCTAACCCCACTACTTGTTACCCATCTTTACATCTGCCTCTCTAACTGCATTTCCTTCACCACTCTCCTCCTTTTACACGTGCATCTATATTTTACCTACTCCCACTTTACCTACATTCCCTATCCAGTTCCTCTTTACCTGGTGACTTCCCCCCACTTCCCTCACCCCTATTCTTTACCTCACTCATTCCCTTCACCTGCCTAATTCCATTCTCTCACCCTCTTTAACAGCATCAGTAGTTTTAGCTTCCCAACATGTACCTGCCTTATTCCCTTCAATCCTCTCCATCATCCTTTTCACCCCCTTCCTCTTTCCTGCCCCCTTCAACTTTACCTCATCCACTGCCTCCTGCTCTCTTCACCATACACAAGCTTCTCACCTCCATCAGTGTCGGTGTAACCAAACCAGCTCTGGTCTCAGAAAGGGTACCCCAGTGTGCACCCCTGACATCGCTGCCTGTCTTACGCAGGCGCACACGCTCCACCCCGTCTCCATCTGAGCCAAGTGGGACCAGGGACAGGTGAGACTCAGGAACAGCCAGCATAGCAGCAGGGATTCGGAGTGGAGGGTAGGATGTCGGGTGGGACTCCTTCTCTTACTGCCCGGACAAAGCTGCGGCACTGCCTCACTTGTCACTTCTCCCACGTTGGGAGAAGTGCCAAGTGAGGCAGAGTCGCAACTTTGTTCGGGCAGCTAGAGAAGGAAGGGGGCGGGACCTCCCTCCAACTTGGATCGGGAGGGTCCTCTTTTTCCAACTGGCTGACCTGGCTGTCCCACACACACACTGGCACTGGCAGATGGCGATGCCACATATGAACCCCTGCCTCAACTCACCTCTGTACCTCCGCACCAGTCACACTATCCATCCCTCCCGTGCGCCCTTTAATATGGAAAAAAAAAAATGTTGATTCTAATACCGGTGCAGTTACAGGTTTGCTCCCTAGGAGCTCCCTGGCCCTAACGGCCGCCTGTACCACCTTGTGGATAATCCGCCTCTGTGTACAAGTCATGAATAGTGCTGAAAGGAGGATGCAGATAACATAAAAAAACATCAACAATTGTGTACACAAGAATGGAAAATTTTGTAACGTAGACTTAATTTTCACAACGCACATCACCAAAAACAACCATAATAGCACGCCATTCAGAGGATACTTAGAAAACAGGTTAGGGAGCTTGCCCACCCATTAATTGGGGAGGATGAATTACCTGTGTGGTTGGAGTGTTTACTTTCTTCATTATATATATATATATATATATATATATATAAAAGAAGTAATGTGATCATCTGATAGGCGACCAATATGCTATAAAAGTGCTAATGCATAGATAAATAAATTAATAAAATATAATGAACATGGAGATATATAAAAGTGCTACAATGAAATAACTAATATATGTAAGTTTGTCTAGGAATAGATAAAAGCACATAAATACACAATAGGTAAGAATGATGAAAAAATTGCTAATACATAAAGGATAACATGGAAAATAATTAAAAGAATGAATAAAAAGACTGGATAGCGATCAAGATAAAAAAGGAGGGTATCAGCATATCTGAGTAAAAGAGGAGTTAGAGTTCATATGGAAAGAGACTGCTACTTCCAATGCGTTTCGTCCTATTATATATAATAGGGTTGAGGAGAAAAATGGCACAAAATAAAAATATATCTAGGGGTTGAGAAGAAAAATTGCACAAAAAAATTTAAATATAGAGATGGGTGGTATATCGGCAAAAATCCATACAAAATGCTAAATAGTGCTTTGAGGGCATTACAGCACAACATCAATAATAAAAAATAAAAGAGTTTAGAAAATGGCACCAAATAACTATTATCATGAGGAAGGGTTGGTGGTTCTTCCTTTTGCTCAAGGCACTAATATGTCTATATAGGGCTCTAGATAAAGCTGATAGAATTATAAAGTCAGTGGTACTGGACAATATCCCACATATGTAATTCTATTATCGTGTATAAAACTGGCCCATTTTTACATTAAATTATATTTAATAATATGTACTCCCGACAACCTTGGCTCTTTTAATGTCATCACAAAGGATTACAGCCTATGGAGCACCAGCATACATAAAAATATAGCCTAGATATTTAGTAGAATGTGAAATATTCTGTCAAAAATGCAACATAATTATAAAGACTATGATGCATATCTGTACAAATGTCCCCTAACCTTTACTGTGCGCCTTTCATACAGTATTTTTTTTTTCTGTAAAAAGGAGTGAGCACGAAGAGATGTATTAAACAACTCTTCTGGTGCACACCATCTCACGTTTCTGACGGTGCTGCTAAGGTTGGCAATGACGTTCTGCAGCAGCCTAAATAATCACTATAGGTCTTGCATTGCTGTCTACACTATTGACACTATGGGCGGAATTCAATTCTTTATAGCCGCTATCGCGCCCGACGGAGCTATTCAATTCTTGCTCCTGTCGGGCACGATGAGCTGCCAGCGCTACATTTCAGCTCGCAGCCCCTGGGGGATGAGAGCTGAAATGTGCGAAAAGTGACATGTTTGGGCGCCCAAACATCACTTTTCGCGATCGCGCCCAGCACTTTGGTCGGGTTTAGCTGCTTTACGCGGCTAAACCTGACCTCTATGGGCGCGATCAGCGCGAACATCTTGGACAGTTGTATAGCGGCCCGCAAACTCCTGTCACTTTAGACGGGAGATGCGGCCCGCGAATACAATTGAATTCCGCCCTATGAATGGGCACTATTATAGGTAATACCTGGATTCATTTATGCGTGTCAGTATTATGGATGTTAGGGACCCACCTGGTGAAGTTCATCTTGACGTTGGCCAAACATGTGCTAAGAACATTATTTATACTCCATGTTAATTGTTAGTATTTATTAGAAGTATATTATCAGTATTCTTAAGCTGGGTGCACACGGAATGATATCGTTCAGTGTTGTCCCCTCACCTGCCAGGCTCAATGTCGTTCCCGACATTGAGCATACACACTGAACGATATCTTTCAGCGACGTCACCAGCTGCATCCCCGAACTTACAGGATCTGACGATATCGTCACATCGCCAATGAAAGATATCGTTAACGATCCGTGGGAGTGCGCATTGTTAAAGATGCCTTGCATATACACGGAATGATATTGAACGGTATGAATAACGATATTGTTCTCACTGTTGGTCCGTGTGTATGCAGCCTGAGAATGTGCACCTGCATTTTCTTTTTTTTTTCGGCACAGCCTAATCATCACAGAAAAATAAAATTACTCCAAAGCAGAGTTGTATACCCCTGGAAATATACTTATATTATACGTTTTCAGGCAAATACACCTATTATACGTGATAAGGTCGCGGCCCTGTGTGCTTTCACACCAGTGATCGCGAAAACAGGGCTGCATATCAGGGATTTTTTTTCACCTGCCTCGGGCAATTGAATAGCTCCCAGGGCTAACTGATTCCCCTCTATGGGTGTAATACCCCTTTTACACCAAAATCCCAGGTCCGACCCTGGAATTTGAACACTGGTCAATCCCGGGTCGAACTCGGCTTCAGATCCCGTTTACACTGCAACTCGACCCGGGTTATTCCCGGGTTTGCCCAGTTTACACTGAACCCGGGTAATCCCTGCTTTTCTCTATAGAAGTCATTAAAAATGGTCTGTTTTAAAATCTGACAAAGATGGTCACAAAAGGCAACAAAAGAGAGGGGTGGGGACTGATTACAGCATTGCTACAGGCTGCAGTTCTGGCTGTGGCAGGCTGTGTATCAGCCTGCATTTGTGGCTGCTGGTCAGGCTGTGGTGCAGGCTGCAGTTCTGGCTATGGCAGGCTGTGTATCAGCCTGCATTTGTGGCTGCTGGTCAGGCTGTGGTGCAGGCTGCAGTTCTGGCTATGGCAGGCTGTGTGCCTGCCTGCTTTTGTGGCTGCTGTGGTGCAGGAGGTTAGGCAGGCAAGCGATGGCTTCATGTGCGTCTCTCTCTGCAGGGCACTGACAAATTACATAATCTGCCGGTGCCCCAGTAGCTCCAATCAGCATCTTTCAGAGCTAGCCGGGTCAAATAAGCAGGGTAGCACCCGTTTACACTGCCTCATGACCGGGAACCCGTTTTCAACCCTGCTCTCAACCCGAGTAAAATTGCCCGGTAAATCGACCCGGGTTATTTTTTTGGGAGCCGTTCACACAGAGCCTCAACCCGGATCGACCTGGCAATAACCCGGGTTATTTGTTTGGTGTAAAAGGGGTATTAGAGAAATCCTTCCCAAAAAACATTTTGTCACCAAAGGGCCACATTTTTATGAACTTCAATTGTTATCTTATAGATGAAAATGTCACATATTCAACCTAGGCTCAAAACAGCTATTAAATGACCAATAATGTGAGTCCCAGAAAGTGGCAGCATTACCAGTTGCAGCTAGTGGAATACCTAAATTGTGGGATGGTAGAAGTGGCACTATTGGTGTGTATTGCCCCTTTAAGAGTTCTGGCATTCTTCACAAAAACAAGTAGTGTGATGAGGAACTAGTAGTAGTAGATTCCTCTAACCTCATTGCTCGGGGGGTGTCCTGTTCTACCCCGGCCTCACTGTCAGGGGTTATATGAGAGGGGAGCACGACCGGTCTCTGGGGCCCCAGCAGCCTCCAGGGAAAGGTTTTTTTTACTTAGCTCCAGCCTGGAGAGAGGTTTGCAGTAGGGGGGCCTAGAAACCGACCAGGGAGCGTCTGCAAAGTGTCGTCCCCATGCTCAGGCGCAGGGCGGGAGATAAACACAAGAGGTTGTGACAGTAGGTGAGCCCCGGCCCCTCCCGCGGCCTCAACACTGACAGCCCTTGGCATCTGCCTGCCAAAGACTAGAGCAGAGCTCACATGCCAGGGGCTGGCTGCAAAGTATGAATGCCTTGCTACCCTGCACAGCGCGGTGACGGGGTCCACTCTCCCTGGCTATACATAGGCAGCGGGATGCAGTGATACATGCTCTCTGCTGCTGCCAGGAGCATTGTTGCAATGTAAAAAGTATGTGAGGTTAGCAGTGTAGCCAAGCAGTTCACAATTCACATGCAACAGTCTGTTCTGCCATCTGCAGGGATGCAACATCATCTGCCCTGTGCAGTCATGCAGTTAGTGTTATAGTCCACCCATCTGCTAATTCTGCACATGCAGCTCTATTTTTCCTTAGTATATTGGGAGAGGGGGTGCTGGAGATGTACTAAGCCTTGAAGAGCGATTAAGTACCAACCAATCAGCTCCTAACCTTTACAGCAGTGATTGGGAACCTCAGGCCCGGGAGCCGTATAAGGCACCCTGCAGCCAGAATCTATGCAGCAGTGCCGCCTGGAGCGTCCTGCGGACACTTCAGACGGTCACACCACTGCCCTTACAGCTCCCGTGGCCCCGACCCTTGTGATGGCACACGGAGGGGGTGTGGCCTGCATTGGGCCCAGGAATAATGTTATATATATATATATATATATATATATATATATATCAAAATGGCCCTCAGCAGATAAAAGGTTCCCCACCCTAGCTTTACATGCTGTGTTTGAAAAATGTCAGGAGCTGATTGGTTGGCACTTTACCTCTCTTCAGTCTCCAATGCTTAGTACAGAGGTTACCAGATATAGGCCCTGATTCAGAGCCGGACACTCTGACAGAGCGCGCTCTCTGAATCAGGGCCGTCCTTCCTGATTTTAGAGCCGCCTCCTGGCCGCTCGCATAGCTGTGGGTGACCACCCACAGCTATAGCGAGCAGCCAAAAAGATGGTCAAGACCATCGCGACCATCTGGCTTGCGGCGAGACCCTTGTGGTAGGGTCCCATCTGCCGCAAGCCCTGGAGTGCTTTTGGCTCTATCAGAGCCAAAAGCACTCCCACTGACATCACTTGTGATGTCAGTGGGGCTGACCCCAGACGGTAAGCGTTCCCATGGAACACCTCCGTCTGGCCAGCCACGCTCACCAACGGGGGCGTGCTGTCACTCACCATCAACAGCACGCCCCCTTTGTAGCGAGACCCATAACAACGGCTTGCCCGTCGCTATCCGGGTCTCGCACATGCGCACTGGCCCAACATCGACCCGCTTGCGAGCGGGTCTGAATCAGGCCCACAGTCCTCAAGGCATCATAATAGTCCAGGTTTTAAGGAAATCCATGCTTGACCACAGGTGACTTAACTAGTACCTCAGTCAATTTGATTTAACCACATGTGCTCAACCATGGTTATCTCTAAAGGTGCATACACACACAACGATTTTTTGAACGATTATCAATAACGATATCATTTATCGTTCAGTCGTTGAAAAAATCATTCACATTCTGAGTTAAGATGAACGATTATTGGCCCTGATTCAGAGCCGGACGCTCTGACCAGAGCGCTCGCTCTGAATTAGGGCCCACCTCCATAAATATGGAGCGTCCTCCTGGACGCTCGTATAGCTGTGGGTCACCACCCACAGCCTATACGAGGGTGCAGGATGATGGTCGCGATGGTCTTGAGTTTCTCAACCGCAAGGCCAGGAATGATTTTGGCTCTATCAGAGCCAAAATCACTCCCACTGACATCACTAGTGATGTCAGTGGGGCCGGCTTCTGATGGTAGGCGCTCCCATGGGAACGCCTCCGTCTGGCAGGCACGCCCACCAAAGGGGGCGTGCTGTCAATCAACATCGACAGCACGCCCCCTTTGATCAGACACTACGAGCGAAGGAAAGTCCTTCGCTCGTCGCGTCTCGCGCATGCGCACACCATCGACCCACTTGCGAGCGGACAGCCGCTCGCGAGTGGGTCTGAATCAGGCCCATAGTTCGTGCGTGTTCACGTTTGTAGTTTGTAATTCAGTCAGACTGACCAAGTTAACGTTTTTCAGTAAGGGAATATGCAAAAATCGTTTATAGTTCAAAAAAATCGTTCATTACATTTAGTAAATGAACAATTTTAGTAAACTATTTTCGTTAATTTTTCCCTTTAAAAAATGAACGAAAATCGTTTACTAAAATCGTTCATTTACTAAATCGTTGTGTGTGTATGCAGCTTATAACCTGAACTGTTGGGGTGCCTTGAGGACCGTGTTTGGGAACCTCTGGTTTGGTACATGTACCCCTTAATGTTATACAGAGACAGGGTAGCTACATGTTAAATGGATTGGTTAAAATTGTTAGGTGAATTGGATTCATAGCTGAACAGTCTTTATTGCACTTCACGCAGGTGTTTCCGTATAAGCACTATACTAGAAAAGTATATTTGTCCAAGGAAACCCCTGTATGGCATTTTCATATAAACTAGGTACATAGGGGCTGATTGTGATTCAGACAGATCTCTTAGCACAGACGCAAATGGTGAGTTTTAGTATATAGCACATGCGTAGACGTGAATGAATTTATGCATTTTTGTATCTGTCCTATTTTGAGTCGGATGGTTCTTTGTTGGATCTGACCTTTCATGAATCTGCATTTTGGGGCAGACACTGTCCTATGACAATGCCATCGCACGGAGGTTCTGTCCTGTGGGAGTGTATCTATTCTGTGCTATTCTGAGTTGTGCATACGGAGAAGGAAAGCGTGTTTCAGATGGATCTCTTGCACCTAGATTGTTGATGGTTGAAGAAGAGCTGGATTAAGGGGGGCACAGGGGGGAAAGTGCCACTGGGTCCCTCTCTCTGGCGTTGCTGTCCGGCAGGGCCGGCTCTTGGGGTGTTCGACCAGTGCGGTTGAACAGGGGCGCCACTCCATAGAGGATGTACCCCTCCACAACATCCCGATTTCAGCAGGACAGTACTGTCCCGCAGTTCCACCCATGGGCCGAAGTGGCCCGCAGGTGGTCAAATTGGGAGGTTGGGGATCCACACCGCCGTGGCGGTGGGGGGTCCGGACCCCGGAGTAGCTGAATGGATGCTGCGCGCATGTGCTCGGCATCCATTCAGTGCAGGGAGAGGGCTGGGGGAAGCCCAGCTAGTGATGAAGTGCTGGGCTTACCCTCAGCCTGACGTTATTTGGAGGCGTGCCATGGAAGCACGCATCCAAGTAATGCCACGAAGGGAGTGTGCCCTATGGTAATTAGGTCACGCCCCCATTTTCGAGTATTGGGCGCTATTAACAGCCGGCACAGGGTGCTCCAACACTCCTCACTTTTTCATGCACTCCTCTCACATTGCATTTGGCAGTCAATTTGCAAACCTCCGCTGCGAGTACTGCGAATAGGCATTATTAATTGGATTGGAGAATTCTCGGTGCGCACATTCGTGCGAAGTCTGTGAGCTTCATTAAACAAACTCAGTACTCAAAACCAAGAACCTCTGCAATCTGGCTGGACCAATTTGCAATATGTAGCACCTATCCTTGTGTGGAATCGGTATGAAATACCGACAGATGGGATCCCGGCGGTCAGAATTCCAACGCCGGGATCCTTACAGGGTTAACATAACAACACTTGTTGGTCGGTATGCTAACCCTCCCCCTCTCCCTACCCTAACCCTCCCTCTTTGGTGCCTGACCCTAACCACCCCTCCTACTGCCTGAACTTAACCTCCCCCTCCCCGCAACATAAATGTAACCCTCCCCCCTTAGTGCCTATCCCTCCAACTAGTGCCTAACCCTCCCCCAAACTCCGTTACTTACCTTCGGTATCCTGGCAGTAGGGATGCCGACGCCGTGATTCTGACCGGCGTCAGTATTCTGGCGCCAGTAATGTAAGCGTCAGCATCCTGACCGCCGGGATGCAGAATGCATACCCCTTGTGTATCAACACCTATTTCCCTATAGATAGTAAGCTTGCGAGCAGGGCCCTTTTACCTTTACGTCTGTCTGTTAATACCCAGTTTTGTGCTATTAATGTTTCCAATTGTAAAGCGCAATGGAATATGCTGCACTATGTAAGAAACTCTATTAATAAATAATTAGCCCTACGGAAACTCGCATTAGCATAAGGCAGTAAAGCAGGCTTCTGCGTCTTCACACATAAACAGCCATTGTGCGTCCACAGCATCAGCCTATAATATTCAGGCATTGATCAGTTACAAACATACTGTAACACTGAATATATAAGTAATAAACTTATAATGTGGCCAAATAAAGGCATCTTGTCGCACTCTTCCTGGCACAGTCGGTATTGTTAGCAGATTCCAGGTTGTCGTATAACATATTACTGCTATTTTGCATTATTTTCATAAACAATGTTTTATAATGTCTCTCTAGGGCTTATTTAGCATTTGTATTTCTCTCTTACATGGATATACTTGGAAGAGGAACAAAATATTTTTAAAATGTAAAAATATACTTTATTTTACATAAAACATTTAAAGAAACACATATTACATAACACAGTCAAACATTATGTACAGCATTGCAGCACATCTGAAATACAATATTCCAATACATGACATAGAGCATATGATGTAACATCCTGCACTATACATTATGCACTGCACAATTCAGGAGGAGGAGGAGAAGAATATTTTCAATAATGTTAAGTTACTGTGATGGAAGTCACAGCAAAGAATTTTTTTTCTCATAACAAAATCATATAAGCAATTGCCTCTCTGAGGATTTTCATATGTTTCTTCTTGCTCAACATAATTCATATTTATTAAACGTTGATCTTGGTGGACCTGTGTTTTTGTTTCAATCTCACATATGTAATTATATCAATAGGACTCTATAAGAAACAAGTAATTGTGTATTACAAGCTACGGACTCACCTCATGTGCATAAATGTATAAATAAACGTACTGTGGCCGATCTTCATCTTATAATATCCTTATAATGGAATCGTAATGGTATGTAATGCTGGCTGTCGGGATACCAAACAGACTGTCAAAATACCAACAGCGGCATCCTGATGGTTGGTATCCCGACAGGGGTCGGGTAAGTATACTTGCCCTCCTCCCTTCTCCCCCCTAACCCTACCTTCTTGTAGCTTAACCCACCCTGCACCCTAACCCTCCCCATTAGCGCCTAAACCTAAGTCTCCCCCTTTCGTACTTAAACCTAACCCTCCCCCCTTAGTACCTAACCCCCCCCCAGTGGTGCCTAACCCTATACCTCCCCCCCAGGGGTGCCTGACCTCCCCCCCAAAACCTAACGTTAACCCCGCTATGCTACCTAAACTTAACCCTCCCCCCCCCCCCGCGGCTAACAGCTAAGGGTGCCCCGGACTTACCTCGTTTGGGCTTTCGTCCTTCTGGATTCAGGATTTAGATAAGGCTTCTCCTGTCGGGATTTGGACCGGCGGCATCGTGGCCATCAGTCTCATAACTTCATCCCCTTATAATTATACAATATACTATAAAAGCAAGGAATGTCAGGATCTTAGAATGCATGAGGTCTCACCAAAATTGCAAGTTTTGCAGGGCAGACCCAGGTTCAGTGTGAACGGGGCTGACCTGGGAATAACCCAGATTGAAGGCACAGTGTAAACGGGGTCTAACCTGGGTTGGAACCATGTCTGAAAACCCAGGTTGGACCCAGGTTTTTGGTGGAAAATGGGTATCAGTTTTTCTTGATTGCTGTTTGTTTCCTGTCCAGTCCACACTGACCCAGTATGATAACCCCACTCTCAATGAAGATGTGTCTGGTGGAATCTACTGGGAAAGAATTGCTATTTCCAAAACAGCAGTCAGTATTAGCAGAGCTCTCTTGTACTCAGATTACATTCCATTACTGGTGCCCTAGCTGATTGCCTAAGGGGTCATTCAGACCCGCTCGCGGCAGTACGCTCGCAAGCGGGTCGATGTTCCACCACTGCACATGCGCACGACGGAGGGAGCTCCGTCGTGCACATGCGTGAGACCCGGCGAGCGACGGGCTCTCCATCGCTCCGGGTCTCGCACCAAAGGGGGCGTGCTGTCGATGTTGATTGACAGCACGCCCCCTTTGGTGGGCGTGCCGGGGGCGTGCCTGCCAGACGGAGGCGTTCCCATGGAAATGCCTAATTTAGATACAATTTTTATATGGGGTTGTAAGATATTTATTATGTCTAGATGTGGGAAGAATTTCTTCTATTTTGCTATACCTGTAGTGGTTGTGTCTGAGATTATTATTTTCTGCCTGGTGTGTAATTAAATACAATGCCTGGATCTATAGTTGGTATACTGATGACTTAATTAGCCAATGTTGATGCCTATAATATCAACTAATCCAGAGAAGGAGCTTTCGTCCTTCTGGATTCGGGATTAAGATAAGGCTTCTCCTGTCAGGATTTAGACTGGCGGCATCGTGGCCATCAGTCTCATAACTTCATCCCCTTATAATTATACAATATACTATAAAAGCAAGGAATGTCAGGATCTTAGAATGCATGAGGTCTCACCAAAATTGCAAGTTTTGCAGGGCAGACCCAGGTTCAGTGTGAACGGGGCTGACCTGGGAATAACCCAGATTGAAGGTACAGTGTAAACGGGGTCTGACCTGGGTTGGAACCATGTCTGAAAACCCAAGGTTTTTGGTGGAAAATGGGTATCAGTTTTTCTTGGTTGCTGTTTGTTTCCTGTCCAGTCCACACTGACCCAGTATGATAACCCCACTCTCAATGAAGATGTGTCTGGTGGAATCTACTGGGAAAGAATTGCTATTTCCAAAACAGCAGTCAGTATTAGCAGAGCTCTCTTGTTGTACTCAGATTACATTCCATTACTGGTGCCCTAGCTGATTGCCTAAGGGGTCATTCAGACCCGCTCGCGGCAGTACGCTCGCAAGCGGGTCGATGTTCCCCCACTGCGCATGCGCACAACGGAGGGAGCTCCGTCGATGGAGAGCCCGTCGCTCGCTCGGTCTCGCGCATGCGCACGACGGAGCTCCCTCCGTCGTGCGCATGCGCAGTGGGGGAACATCGACCCGCTTGCGAGTGTACTGCCGCGGGGCGTGTCTGCCAGATGGAGGCGTTCCCATGGGAACGCCTACCATCTCAAGCCGGCCCCACTGACATCACTAGTGATGTCAGTGGGAGTGATTTTGGCTCTGATAGAGCCAAAATCACTCCAGGGCTTGCGGCAGCGAGACCCTACCGCAGGGTCTCCGTCGCAAGCCCGATGGTCGCGACGGTCAAGACCATCGCGGCCATCATCATGGATGCTCGCATATGCTGTGGGTGGTCACCCACAGCTATGCGAGCGTCCCTGAGGACGCTCCAAAAAAAGGTAGGAGGGCCCTGATTCAGAGCGAGCGCTCTGGTTAGAGCGTTCAGCTCTGAATCTGGCCCTAAGTTCTTACAGTGGAAATACCAGTCCTGTCTGGATATTTTAAGTGTGGAGGTAATATTTTGTGTATGATGTTCAAAAATTCCTGCATCTTATACCCATTTTCCACTAAAAACCTGGGTCTGACCTGGGTTTTCGGACATGGTTGCAACCCAGGTCAGACCCCGTTTACATTGCACCTTCGATCTGGGTTATTCCTGGGTCAGCGCTGTTCACACTGAACCCTGGTCTGCCCTGCTAAACGTGTGAGGTCATAAAAAGTGGGAGGTGACTGCTCCACAGCCACCAATCAGCTCATTTTAGGCATGACCCAGGTCGGATAACCCGTGTCGCCCCATTTACACTGCACCATAACCCAGGTCCATCCTGGGTCCAACCCTGGTAGCTATCTGGGTTGGATTCCCAGGTCACTTGATCCGGGTTATTTATCAGTGACCCTTTCCCACTGAGCCGCTACCCGGCAAGACCCAGCAATAACCTGGAAAAGGGGTATTAGAGTGCCACCAACAATGGAAATGTTCCGCTTTGTGTTTGATAATTCTAACAATTGTTGTCTAATACCGAATGACTATAAGGGGCATATTTATCAATTATCGAGTTTCAGACCCGATAATTGTAATTTCTTATCACCACTATTCAGGGAAATAAGATATTAAATACCACCCTTATGTATTAAAAGGCACACACTGGGCCTCCTCTATCGAGACTCCTGCGCATGTACAGTCTACTGACCATGCATGTGCGACGGCCATTGCCGGGCAGGGTTCCAGGGGGAACCTTCTCCTGGTAATTTTTGCAAAATGTAGCCTATATGCTACATTGGGCTAATGCCATCTTCAAATGGCATTAGCTGCAGGTGCCAAACTTAATAACCCCCATAGAAACCTATGAAAGCTGTGGCTGCTGTCTGAAATGGAGGGCAGATATGGAGAAATCTGCTGCAGTCCCTCCAAAGTACATTTGGCAGATACTTAATATTTTCCCCGAAAACGGGTGTTTTTCAGTGAATATCCCAGGAATATTACTTGATAAATAGGCCCCTTTAGAAATCACATCTTTTTAGTGAGATAAGCTCTACTCACGATTTTAAAGAGAATTTTTCTATATAATTTAGATACAATTTTTATATGGGGTTGTAAGATATTTATTATGTCTAGATGCGGGAAGAATTTCTTCTATTTTGCTATACCTGTAGTGGTTGTGTCTGAGATTATTATTTTCTGCCTGGTGTGTAATTAAATACAATGCCTGGATCTATAGTTGGTATACTGATGACTTAATTAGCCAATGTTGATGCCTATAGTATCAACTAATACAGACAAGGAGCGCTAATTAAAGGGTATAACAATTTATTACATACAATGCATAAAAAAAACAGTAAATAGTAAAAAATGAACGAATGAAAACACATACATAGAATTGCAAGCTGATAACTAATAATAGTAAAAATTCTACTGTAAGAATATATGGAAACCACCTCTGCAGAAGGTGTCTCCTAGATATTTATGTTATAAAACCATTTGATTCCTCATTAGCATAGAGCAGTCTCTAGTATCCAACAAAAACAGGAGTTATATCACCAATGTTGTTGTAAATGGTTAATATGCATCTCCAAGTGTTGGTATAGTGCTTTGGAGTTTGCACTAAGGCCCTGATTCAGACCCACTCGCAAGTGGGCGTACGTACGTTCAGCGTACGTAAAAAAATATTTAAATTCAAGCACTCGCTCGTATTTTTGTACGCAGCTAACAATCCGCCCCAAACTCAGGCGACCCCTCCTCTAACTAACGAGCGTGCCAAATAGCGAGCGTACATCCCCGAAATGGCTTGAAGGGAACGCACGCACAAGTACAAACCGGAAGTGGGACCGTCAGATTCCGATTAGCTGCTCGTTTTTTCGGCCTACCTCCCTCAATCGTATCATGCCAATCAATGTATCAATTAGCTTAATTGTTTTTTTTTCAACACAATGCAATAAACTTTAATCTTGTCCGTGTTTGTATTTGCTCGCAGAATACGTACGGCTGAAACCTTCGCTTTTATTGTTCAAAAGACATGTTAGCCCCAATTAAACAATTGTTCTATTTGTTTGTCTCCCCACAATTTTTCTGTGGTTCATTTCTGTATTTAAATTTGCTTACGCATGTCACTGCATCCAGCCTATCATAACTCTTGTGGCCCTGTCGAACACATGACTCATACACTAACCAATAGAATTTGTCCTGTTAATTTCCCAAATACATTAGCCAATCTAATTTTTTTGTGGTGCTTTATTAAAAATATTTTGTCAAAAAAACACCATTGCCATCATGAGATCCGCCGCATTCACCAGGCGCGAACTGCTGGTGCTGACGGAGGTGATGGACAGGAGGATCACCAGTCAGCCTCCACCCATCTCCAATAGGCGCAAGCGTTCCGCATATGCGGAGGTACGTCGACGCCTGCGCTCCTTCGGCTCACGCCGACATATTGGCCAGCTGGAGCGCAGGTGGTCGGACCTGCACCGGCAGACGCCCCGCTTGCTGGCATGCTTTCGCATGCAGATTGTGGAAAGTAAGTGTTCTGGACTGTGGTTTTTCAAGTTTATCTTGTGGGCCCTAACTGCGTGTGCATGTTTTCATGCCTGTCCTATTGAGTCAAAGTAGTCATGTCTGCATGTGCATGTTTTCTTGTCTGTCCTATTGAGTCATTGTAGTCATATCTGCATGTGCATGTTTTCATGTCTGTCCTATTGAGTCATTGCAGTCATATCTGCATGTGCATGTTTTCATGTCTGTCCTATTGTGTTTTTTTTTTTTTTTTTTTTTGGTTTCCTGTTGAAACTAACCACAATATTTTTGTCATTTTTTAGGGGCACAGCAAACACTACGGCGGCATCGCCACACAAGACGCCGGTCCCGGCCCCTCTCTCCAACCCCCAATTCCTCTATTACTCCCTCCTCCCCAGACCCTGTGGCCGAAATTTCAGGCCTACTTCCCCTCCAGCCCAATTCCCCCTCTCCTCCATCCGTCCCTCCTCCAAATACCCCCTCCCAGGATCCCGAAAACACCTTGCCCCTCGGGTTGGGGAATGTAGCCACCTCCGAGGTGGTCCAGGGAGTGGCTTCTGGCTCTGTCGTTTTGGAGAACGGTATGTTTTTAAATTTTATTTTGGACACCACAAACTGTATGTAATCATGTGTCGTCCCCATTTTTTTTGACTTTTTGTCGCCTTAGGGTATTTTTGGGGGTTGTCTTTACCTGTTCCTGCTGATGTCACCATACACATATCACACCTGTGTGCCTTTTTTTAGGGCCCTTGTATTTTTGCCCTTAGACATTTTGGGGTGCTGGGTTTTATCCGTGTAATGTTTTTTTGGCCCACAAGCTTGTAAGTTTTGGTTTGCTTGTTTTGTGTTTTTTTACAATGTTGCTTCATTATCGATTTATTAATCCCCAAACTTTTGTCACCCACAGAGGAACAGAGGCGTCGGGAAGAGATAGTGAATTGTGTGGGCCGTATGCGGGAGCAGGTCACCGGGCTTATGCAGGGCCTTGACCATCTGTTGGTCCTCCTTAGGAATTAGTTTATTTTTTTATTTTTTTTCAAATTGTTTCTTAATAAATCAGTTTTAAATCAAGCTCTGTCTCATGCGTTTGGAGTAAATCCAAGATTCTTTACACTGACATAAGTAGACTCTTCAAGCAAGGTTTGCCACAGAATCTCACTACAGATTGTGTGTTGTATTTTGAATGCAAACAGGCACAAGAAACACCTCCCAGTACCAATGTCATTTTCCTTTTTTGTGGTGGTCAACATGATAGTTTACACCATTTTTCAGGTTCCTATTTGGTGGCCAAACTGCTTCGGACAATCTTACGAAGGCAACTGATTGTACACGATTCCTTGTTGTGCTGGTTAGTACCCCGAAAACATATTACATTTTAGCTCCACTTGCTTCATTACTGGGTTACCCCTTAGGTAAAATTAACGTTTGGGAGTTTGTTTACATTTGCTTCTAAAGTGCCCAAAAAGGAAACAAATTACACTCTCCAAATATTTATTCACAACAGAAATCAAAATACAAAGTGGTCACTCACAAACAAAACACACAGTGATAATCAGAAAAACACCACATACCAAAAACACTAAACAAACACACAACAAATCAAGAACTGGTTGACGAAGGTCCATGCCCACATGATTTCAAAAATATGGCGTTGCAATATTGGTGTCAGAATATATTCCCGAAGTTTCAACAGAAAGGTTTTTGAAGGGTAGCAGGAAGTAGTCATCGTGGGAGTGCCAAAGATTATGCAAACAAACAGAAAATGGTGCAAGAATTAATATCAAAAAAGATGAACGTTAAAAAACCGTAACACATTGGGTATACACACTGTTGTTTGATCAATAATTACCTAAAATATCGGGCCACCACATCATCGCGTATGGCCCCCCCACATACTGACCTCCGACCAACCTCGGGGGGGCCATCCTCAGGTAAGGCATCCTCTGGCTGCATTGGAACACCACTCCTTATGGCGATGTTGTGAAAGATCCCACACAGGACCACAATTTTCGAAACCATATCCGGCAAATACATGAGCTCGCCACCAGAGCGGTGGAGGCATCTGAATCGGCCTTTTAAAAGGCTCCACCACTTGCCTGGTGGCTGTAAGTGCGGTATTAAACTCACTTTGTGGACCTGGTGTGGGAGCCAAATAAGGAGTGAGCAGCCAGGGCATGCAAGGGTATCCACTGTCTCCTGTGAAAAAGAATAGACAACATCAGGATCACTGTGTATCAAGCTTAACATTGTTATGTACTAAAGGTCTCCACTTACCCAGAAGCCACGCATCACCAGCTTGTAGGTTGGTTAATTTGTGCCATATCCCTGATTGCCGGATGACGAAGGAGTCATGTGCACTTCCTGGTAATTTTGCATTCAGGGACAGGATCTGGAGGGAGGCATCACATACCACCATTACATTCAGGGAGTGATAGTGTTTCCTGTTTTGAAATATGGCCTCCAGCCGTGCTGGAGGCTGAAGTGGTATGTGAGTACCATCCACAACCCCTATGATGTGTGGGAAGCCAGCTATTTGGTAAAAATTTGCCTTGGCCACACTAAGGGCACCCATATCCAAAGGCATTTGAATAAAATGATGGAGGTGCTTGAAAAGGGCCTCCATCACTGCCCTCTGGATCCGGGAAAAGGAGGATTGGGAGATTCCCGCCACTATTCCCACCATTGTTTGAAACGATCCTGAGGCACAGAAATGTAACACCGCCATAAATTGCGAAAGTGGTGGTATTGCTGTAGGACTGTCAATTTGCCGCTCAAGATCACTCTCTATTAATGAGAGAGTGTCTATGATGATTTGGGGCGGAAGACGGTAGCGTCTTAACACCTCATCATCGGGCATTCCAAAAAGGGTGACACGTGTTCGATATATCTGGGGCCTTGCACACCTACGATGCCTACGCCTGGGACGAGATTGAGGTTGGTCGGCTTCCGGGAGCATGGCCAGAACAATCCGACCAAGATCAACCTGAAATGGCAAGAATTGAATGTAAGGTTTTTTTGCCCCCCAAAAAATGAAAAATTACTTAGCTTGACGATACAATCCAATGATGCTTACATGCCGGGGTATTGTCATGATTTTCTCAACCTAAAAATAAAAACAAACAAACAATGCAACAATTTAGGGTGGCCATTTAGGAATCTAAATTGGGTGCAAGTCAAAACATAAAAGGGGACAAATACACATTTGGGCAAAGAGCAAAACGACAGTGCACAGACTACCACAATTTGGGCCCCAAATTATAAAAAAATTGCTAATGGGAAATCACAACCAATTTCAAGTAAAAAAATAAGCAGATAAAAATGCGCTAATTAGTTCGCAAATATAAGTAAAAAAATAAGCAGATAGAAATGCGCTAATTAGTTAGCAAATACAAGACAAAAAATAAGCAGATAAAAATGCGCTAATTAGTTCACAAATACAAGACAAAAAATAAGTAGATAAAAATGCGCTAATTAGTTCGCAAATACAAGACAAAAAAGCAGATAAGAATGCGCTAATTAGTTCGCAAATACAAGACAAAAAATAAGCAGAAAAAAAATGCGCTAATTAGTTCATACATTTAGGAATCACAAAACCAAAGGTTAAAAGTGTAAGGTCAAACAAAGTTGCGTTAAACAAAACATGAACATTTAATAAACAAGTGAAAAAAAAACCTTACCAATAGAGGATATATAAGTCACCGGATAAAAAGGTAGTTGGGGCAGAGCCAAAAGAAACCTACCAAAGGAGAATTTGTTAAAATTTAACGCCTCAAATTTTACACAAAGAAGGAGACACAAAGTGAACAAAAGTAAGACGGCCAAAAACTTACCAAAAAATGACACGACAAATAAAACAACCACACCAAAAAAAGAGAACGGAAATAAAAACTCCAAAAAGACAAACCAAAAACAACTCCAAACAACGCCAAATCCAAATCCCGACAACAATCCACTCCGACCAACGTAACCTCCAACAACCAACACCCGCCACCTCGACTCGAGACGCCCCAAGCCATAAATAGTGTTTATTTTCCCGCGCAAATTAAGGAGGGATCATAGGAATGCACAATCAATGATGCGGACGAAAAATAAGGATGCATGTATAAATACGTCACGACCCAAAAAAAACGTTCTGGTGTATTTCTTGTTTGGAGGTAAGAAATGGCTACAGACCAGGGAAACAATTTCCAAGAGTCTGCCGGTAAGTTTTTCATGCATTTCCAAAAAAGGATTATTTTGAAACATAATATAGTGAAAGTTTGCAAGCTTAAATTTCTCAACGTTTAAACAAATAGGTGAGGAGGATGACATGGAAGAGGCTGCTGGGCCCAGTATTCCGGCCAAAGCAGGGAAAAAGAAAAGGCAGCCACAATTCACAAGAAAGGAGATGGAGGTTTTGGTTCAGAAGTGTGTGGACATCCTGCCACAGGCAGACAGCAATATGGGTGCAAGCCAGAAGTGGAGAATGTGGGAGGAGATAGCCAGTGCTGTCAATAGGGTGGGTGATTATGTCCGTCTAGCCGGGGATGTAAAACGGCGGTAAGTAAAAACTTGACCCCCCTAAAACAAAAAAAAACAAAACAACCGGAATAATGGTTACTTTTTCACCTACAGATGGCAAGACTTCAAATATCGCCTGAAACAAAAAATGGCGGACAGGGCTAGGCATGCAAGGGGGACAGGTGGGGGTCCCACCCCTGTGTCATTGGAGTTGAATGATTTGGAAGAGCTGGCACAGGGGTGTGTGCAGGCTGTGGAGGTGTTTGGCGTGTCGAACATGGATACTGACATGCCAGACTTTGCGGCTCCTCATGTTGTCCCAGGTAAATATTGTGATGTAAACAACTCTGAAATGTTATTGTGCCAATATGTAGATTCTAATGTGACTCTTTTCACATTTTTCACACAGAGACACAGGCGGATGAGTCTGCTCCAGAGGGGAGCCTTGGCCGCAGAATTTCTGCTGGCTCTGCAGGGGAGGAACCAGTACATCTGGCTGAGGACCCTGCAGAAGCCAGTTCAGGGCAATCCCCTTCACAGGCAGTGGCACTCCTCACAGAACTCAATTTTAAATCGGATTTCCATATGGAGATTCTGCAGAGGATTGACGCCAGTCTGCTACGGGTGGCTGAGGCCCTGGAGCAAAATGCTGCGGCCAACGTGACCATTGGTCAGGCCCTGGCGGAAAATACCAGGGCCAACATCCGCATCGCCAATGGCCTGGAGCAGCTCGTTCGCCAGCACATGGTGGAGCCGACCTCCCTTCCTGCCGGAACATCAGGATCCTCCACCTCTGGCACAACATCAGCCAATTCTCCAAATGTGCCTAGCCCTGTGCCTAGTCCAGGGGCCACAACATCTGCCTCTGAACAGGCCAGCCCGATGACATCCCGGACCCGGTCTGGCGCCCACCCTCCCCCAGCCAAACGGGGGAAAAAACGATGACAGCACTGGCTACTTTTCCCACACTCCTTCTGTGCTTGCCCCATATTCCTTTCTGGCCAAAACTTCCCTCTCCTTTCTTGTGAATTGTTTTTAAATTTTTGTTTTGTTTCCATACCTTTTATGTTTGGCAAAATTATAATTTTTTTTGGAATAACACCGGCAAAAAAGTTAGGGACAAAAATGGTCCAGAAAATGTTTTTATTTTCTAATAAATTTTGAAAAAATGATCGTCATTGTATTCTGACATTATTTTATAAGTGGTTTACAGTTAATCCTGTCCCACAAGGCAAAAACGACCTCCCAAAAAAACAAAACAAAATTGAAAAATAAAGGGCTCTTTAAGGAACACTTTAAAAATTACATAAGGATGCAAATTCTCCTGACCAAAGCAAAATGGTAAAATACACACAGACATGATGACATTATTGTTACAATAGCACAAATACAAAATAACATCCAAAAAAACATACCTACAAATGTACGCTAATTGATTGTGTAATCCTGAAATTAGCAGCTATGATTTCCACCTGCGTACGGTTTTGTGCTAACCAAAAAAACCCTTTTCAAAACACATTACAAGCTGGTTTTCAATTCAAAATTGATTGTTTTTCTGACAAGCCGTGATTAATCGATGAAACATCGTGGAGGCCCGGGACGGAGGAGAAGGCCATTGCCAATGAGGTCGAGTAATCCAGACCCCAAGCTGTGCGAGCAGTTTGAACAGAAAGAGGATCATCCAGTGACGTATGACTTGGAACGAACACATTTGACGTTCGCATCAGATAATGTATGTACGCCCCAAAAACGCCTCGCCACGCCTGCGTTTTTCCGGCCTGTTCTGTCAATCACATTTGACATGTCACTTCCTGTTCGCAATTTGACGAACGAGACAAAAAAGCTCGCAATCTGCCGTACGCACATGCGCAGTGTTACACCGACGCATGCGCGGTTTCCCAACATCGGAACGCAACGAGCGTACTGCTGTTAACGAGCGGCTCTGAATGAGGGCCTATGTTCTATTTTAATCTTAACCTAATGTTATCTTCAATACTTTTGAATACAAAAGATTGTGACTGATAATTGTAGGAGAATATAAATATATCTACTTAGATAACTGTTTAATAGACTTATGATTATATTTTGATTCACTCAGTAGAGATAGGTGCAATATAATAGTATGGATACACATGAACACAAATGTTCCTGATTTGATTGATCACCACTGGATCCCCTTTGGAGGATCCAGGTTTAAAAGCACCCTCAGGATCAACAGGTGATTTACCCTCTGACGAAACCGCCATCACTATCAGCGGAGAAACGCGTAAGGGATTCTTATACATTCTGCAAACTGTTCCTTTTTCCTGCAAGAAAGAGCGCTCAAGATAATCACCAGGGTCCGTGCATGTGGCCACATTAAACACGGAGAAAACAGCAACAAGGCTCGTCAGTGACAAAAGTGGAGCTCCGTCTGTTGTGGTCAGACGGATTGAAAATTTCTCTCTACTAGCCGGCCGGCGGTAAGCAAACATCACTGTACATTATGAAGTGAGAGCCAGTCCATTTTTCTCTCCTATGGACCCTGATATTTACATTGGAGACTCATTTCACACTGTGGACACAGTGTGTTGATCCATTAGGACATACTGTACATACTGTATCAATTACTTACTATCATTTAAGAACTGATACAAGTTAATCAATGGATACTTAGTGCAAACTCCAAAGCACTATACCAACACCTGGAGATGCATATTAACCATTTACAACAACATTGGTGATTTAACTCCTGTTTTATAACATAAATATCTAGGAGACACCTTCTGCAGAGGTGGTTTCCATATATTCTTACATTAGAATTTTTACTATTATTAAGTATCAGCTTGCAATTCTATGTATGTGTGTTTTCATTCGTTAATTTTTTACTATTTACTGTTTTTTTATGCATTGTATTTAATAAATTGTTATACCCTTTAGCGCTCCTTGTCTGGATTAGTTGATACTATAGGCATCAACATTGGCTAATTAAGTCATCAGTATACCAACTAGAGATCCAGGCATTTTATTTATCGAGACAAGGACCCTCATTCAGAGCCGTACGCTCTGAGCAGAGCGCACGCTCTGAATGAGGGCCGCCCTCCATAATTATGGAGCGTCCTCCTGGACGCTCGTATAGCTGTGGGTCACCACCCACAGCCTATACGAGCGTGCAGTTTGATGGCCGCGATGGTCTTGACCATCGCGACCATCGCCACTGCGAGCCGGAGCCTGCGGTTGAGTTTTTCAACTGCAAGGCCCGGAGTGATTTTGGCTCTATCAGAGCCAAAATCACTCCCACTGACATCACTAGTGATGTCAGTGGGCCGGCTTCTGACGGTAGGCGTTCCCTTGGGAACGCCCCCATCAGGGAGGCACGCCCCCGGCACGCCCACCAAAGGGGGCGTGCTGTCAATCAACATCGACAGCACGCCCCCTTTGATCAGACACAACGAGCGAAGGAAAGTCCTTCGCTCGTCGCGTCTGGCTCATGCGCACGACGGAGCTTCCGCCGTCGTGCGCATGCGCAGTGCACAACATCGACCCACTTGCGAGTGGACAGCCGCTTGCGAGTGGGTCTGAATCAGGCCCAAGCTGTTAATCATAGATTTATCACGATTAGAAGATGCTTTTTTTAGCACTAATAAACTGAGATAAGTCACATCACCTTACATGCGCCTAAATTGTATATGCTTTCATATATTTTATCTTATTGGTGTGTAATTAGATTAGAGATGGAGGAAGAATGTTTAGGCTCCTGATTATATTGTTTGTTGGTGACATATAGGGCTGGATACAGAGTTGGACATTTGTCTGTTTGCGGATTGGTTGGCCCGTATTCAATTAGAGGTGAAAAATCTGAAAAGTTTTGCCTGTCCTACTTTCCGCCGCCTTCGCCTGTTTCAGATGTGGAAACTTTACGCGGGCGTCCCCGCTTTTCTAAATATTCAATTCCTAAACAGGCGAAAACGGAAAGTGGCAAATGCGGAACAGGCGGAAAGTATTGTCAGAAGTGGGGAAATCAATCTGTACCCCCAAAAAAGATGCACTAACATAGGGAATCAATGTAGATGTGTACTAATAGCTCTAACAACAGTGTTTGGGGTACTTACTGTAAGTAGTTTAAATTGCTTCTTATTAGTGTCTTTGCAAAAGTGGTGAAGAATGGCATAAAGCAGTATTTGTTTGTGAAAATAAGTAGTCCAGTCAAATTTGGGGTACTTGAAAATGGGTCCTAGCATATTTTTATGTCTCTAAAGTGAACTTTTAAAAAACGTGAAAAACCACCCTCATACATGCACCTGCAATCCCAAAAACACTTGGCCCCTCCTTACAGCACCCCTAGAAGTCTATTTCGCTAGTTTTTATAGTTGTCCCCCCACTTTTTACTTTTTTGCCCCCAAAATGAAAGTACTTTTTTGGGGTGTTCTGAGTTTTTTTTTTTTTTTGGTTGATTAGTCCTTTGGGGGTCGGTCCCAAGGGTTCCGAGTCGTTTCCTCATGTTTGCACCCCAAAATAACGATTTTGCACTTTTTTTCTCCGGCTATTCATAGTAGATACTCTTCCGCCTATTACAATGCATTGTCCTGGATTTGAATATGGAGATACTTTGAAAACAGACGAAAAGTCCAAATCCGTGGAAACTTTTCTCCAAACAGCACTTTTCGCCTCTAATTGAATCCGGCCTTATGTATGTTACAGAAACAAATGTAAGCAACTAGAGATGATGCAGAGCTCTTCATAATTCAGTCATAGCTCAAATTATGACTGAGTAGGCTAAACTGGGCAGGGCCGTTCTAACAGCATCATAGGCCCTTGGCAAAGTAATGCACTAGGGCCCCTACCTCGGCCTTTATAGAGCGGGCCGGAACTTTTCGGGGCGCTTGGCGTTACTTGCGTCCCCTATAGGATAAAAAATAGAGAATAAAGTATTTGCTGCTTCCGCTGAACAGGGCCTCTCAGCCAGGGGCAAATCCAGGTGGGTGGAAGGTAGAAGTTGCGATCACTGTGATCGCTCCCCCCCAGCACAGGCAGTTAAGACTGCTTCTCAGCGGTAAAAGATACGTAAGAGGGCTGACAGGTAAGAGGGATAGGAGGTGGAGGGCACAGGCCCCCACCGGGCCCCTCCAACAGGCCCGGGCTCGGGTAATTAGTACCCGCTCCCCCCCCTCACGTGGCACCCCTACACACCCATTCACAGGAATAAAAATTTTTATTTAAAAGTCAAATGAAACCTTTAGATTTCTTGGTACTTTTAATAAACTCAAGCGAGGATTAATCAACAGAAACTTTTGAACATTATAAACCTTGAAAAATACAAACATTTCAAAATACAAATGATAATTGGTGAACCGTACAGTATAAATTCCTTAGTTGAGAATTGTTTTACAATTAGCTTGAAATCTGTGGTCTTCAGGATGTAATTTTCCATGCACATGAGTTAAAGTGATTCTGCTATGGTCTGTGATTTCATGTCCCATAGCACAGTGGTTCTCAAACTCGCTCCTCAGGAACCCACACAGGGTGCCATCTGCCACCCGGGGTGTAGAAAGTACCTGCAGTCGGCCTGCATGCTGCATATACACATAGCAGCAGGGTGTCATGTCTGTAGCTGACGTATGGGACTGTTATGTTCTGGGTTGTTTGTGGACCCGGGGTGGTAGCAGGAGCGATCACAGAAGCGGATTTGAATAAAAAACTAGGTTTTTTAATAAGTGCTTGAGTAGACATAAAATATGGCAGTAAATAAAAGTCCAGGAATATATAAATGTGCACAAGAGTTCTGTGGTGGGAGTAATGGGTTAATGTCCAAGTAGAAACAATTAGAGCTGTTCAGGTGTGCAGGTAGTGAGACTGAAAATAATCAACCAGGTATGCAAGTAGTGAGGCAGGAAAATAATAGCCAGGTATGCAGGTAGTGAACTAAGGCAAATGAGCAGGATGTCAGCAGGCTCAGGCACTCAGGTATGGGCAAGGGTGATGGAGGAAGCGGGGTAGTCCAGCGGGAGCTAGGAGCTGACAGGCAGACTGGCAGACAGCGAATTCACAGGAACTGGAAAGCACAGAGAACTCCCTCTCAGCTAGGCTGAGATACACGTTGCACTGGCAAAGAAGGTAGGCACTGGCCCTTCCTAAATACCCCATGCCGTGCTGTTACTCACCGGAGGGAACATGTGACTCACCAGGATTGGCCAGCCGCATCACATGGCCAGAAGGCAAGATGGCGGCGCCCATGCCAAACGGAACGGAGACGCCGCCAGGCCTTACCAGTGCAGAGTGACAACAGGCCCGCAGAACAACGCGCGCAGCCAAAGCCCCCCGCCAGACACCAGCTCCGCCACCAGACAGCCCGCGCCACAATGACCTCACAGGTAACACCAGCCTAGCGCCATGCTGAAATACCCTGGCCGTGACAGTACCCCCCCCTTTTGGGGTGGCCTCAGGACACTCACCAGGCTTCTCCGGATGGGCAGAATGGAATCTCCTGATGAGCGTGGGAGCGTGGACATCACAAGCATCGGTCCAGCAACGTTCCTCTGGACTGTAACCTTTCCAGTCCAGCAAATACTGTATATGACCTCTGCACAGACGAGAGTCCAAGACCTGGGTGACTTCAAACTCAACTCCTCTCTCCGTCTGGACTCGAGGAGAAGCAGGTAGAGCATTATGGAACTTATTCAGGACCAGGGGCTTTAATAAGGAAACATGGAAGGAATTAGGAATTTTTAGGTATGGGGGTAACTGTAAACGGTAGGCCACTGGATTAATGACTTCTGTTATGGTGAAGGGACCGATGAAGCGGGGTGCAAATTTAATTGAAGGAACTCTTAGACGAAGGTTCCGGGTAGACAACCAGACCTGGTTTCCTACTTGCATGCTTGGAACTATTCTATGCTTCTTATCGGCCTGGGTCTTATAGCGAGAGGATGCCTTCAACAAATCAGACCGTACTTGAGTCCAGATGGCAGCAAAATTCCGCACCGTGTCCTCCACGGCCGGAACATCAAACACAGGCAGGCTTCGGAATTCGGGAACACGAGGACGAAGGCCATAAACAACCTGAAATGGCGTTTGGTTAGTTGACGAGTGGTAGGAAGCATTGTGTGCAAACTCAGCCCACGGCAGCAAGACAGCCCAATTGTCCTGGGAAGATGACATAAAAATTCTTAAGAAAGTCTCTAGATCTTGATTAACTCTCAGTGGAGCCGTTGCTTTGCGGATGGTAGGCCGTGGAAAAGTTTAACTTCACTTGAAGAACAGAACACAAAGTCCTCCAGAATTTTGCAGTAAACTGCACACCACGGTCAGAGACAATTTCAGCAGGAAGGCCATGTAGACGAAATATGTGTTGGACAAACAACTGTGCCAGGTCAGGGGCAGAAGGTAACTTCTTCAACGGTATATAGTGGACCATCTTAGAGAATCGGTCTATTACAACCCAGATAGTGTTGAAGCCTTGAGAGACTGGCAGGTCTGTGACGAAATCCATGGAGAGATGCATCCATGGACGTGATGGAGTAGGTAGTGGAAGCAATTCCCCAGCTGGAGCTTGTCGTGATGATTTATGCTGGGCACAGGAGGAGCAGGAAGAGATGAACTCCATTATATCTGCCTTCACAGAAGGCCACCAATAGTGTCTTTTCAGGAACTCCAAGGTCTTCCGAGTGCCTGAGTGCCCTGCGAAGCGAGAGGAATGTGCCCAAGTGAGAAGCCGCTTCCTTAATTCCGGGGCCACAAATGATTTTCCCGTAGGAGGCTGAATCTGTAATGCGGCGAAGACTCTTGATTCCAAGACAGGGGTATTGCTTTGATTTTCAGATTGATCATCACAGAGGAGAGATCTCGATAGGGCATCAGCCTTCTGATTAAGTGCTCCAGACCGGAAGGTCAGGGTGAACTGAAACCTGGCAAAGAATATTGCCCAGCGGGCTAAACGAGGACTCACACATTGAAGGTTTTTGAGAAATAAGAGATTTCTATGGTCCATAAATACAGTAAATGGGAACTTAGCACCTTCTAGTAAATATCTCCATTCCTTCATCGCCAACTTAACAGCTAGTAGCTCTTGCTCACCTATGGCATAGTTCCTTTCGGCAGGTGAGAATTTTTTAAAAAAGAACCCACAAGGATGGACTCAGTTGTCCTCATAACGTTGAGACAAGACTGCTCCCACAGCTTCAGATGATGCGTCTACTTCCAACAAAAAAGGCCTGTCCAGATCTGGTTGTCGAAGAACTGGTGCTGAGATAAAGGCCTGTTTTAGAAGATGAAAGGCAGACTCTGCCTCAGGTGACCATTGGGAAGGATTAGCACCTTTGCGGGTCAAGGCTGTAATGGGAGCCAGCAATGTAGAAAATCCCTTGATGAAGCGTCTATAATAATTGGCAAAGCCCAACAATCTCTGGATGGCTTTCAGTGTCTGAGGTCGGGTCCAATCCAGAGTTGCTTGTACCTTCTTGGGGTCCATTTCCAAACTGGAGCCAGAAATAACGTAGCCGAGAAAAGGTACAGTGGGCACACCAAAAACGCACTTCTCCAGTTTGCAGTAAAGGTGGTTTTCTCTCAAACGGGTCAAAACTTCTTTAACATGTTCTTGATGTTTAGCCACGGAGGGTGAAAAAATCAGTATGTCATCCAGATAGACAACAACCGAAACATATAACAGATCCCGGAAAATCTCATTAACGAAACTCTGAAAGACAGCAGGGACGTTGCACAATCCAAAAGGCATTACTAAATATTCGAAATGTCCATCTCTGGTATTAAAAGTGGTCTTCCATTCATCACCAGCTTGGATACGAATGAGGTTGTAAGCCCCTCTCAGATCTAATTTAGAAAAAATGACAGAGCCCTTGACCCTATCAAACAACTCAGTAATCAGGGGAAGAGGGTATCGATTCTTTACAGTAATGTCATTAAGGCCTCGATAATCGATACATGGTCTTAGACCACCGTCCTTCTTGCCAACGAAGAAAAACCCAGCTCCGGCAGGTGAAGTAGAGGGGCAAATGAACCCCTTTGCCAGGTTGTCCCAGATGTACTCGGTCATGGCTTGAGTCTCAGGCAAGGACAGTGGATATGTACGACCACGAGGTGGTGTCTTATCAGGTATCAATTCAATTGGACAGTCCCATTCCCTATGAGGAGGTAAGGTATTTTCTTGCTGCTCAGAGAACATGTCGGCGAACATCTGATATTCCTTGGGAATGGCAGAAGAAACTAATGGAACTGTCTTTCTTACAGATCGAATTTTTGGAAGACAGGATTTCTGACAGTCCATACCCCATGACAGAATCTGTATAGAACTCCAATCAATCCTGGGATTATGTTGACGCAACCAGGGTAGACCAAGAACAATTTCTTGAGAGGCCTCTGATATCACCAGAAATTTTAAGTACTCAGAATGAAGTGCCCCAATTCGGACCAATACTGGTTGAGTCTCCTTGGTGCCTATCCCGTTAGTTAGAGGGCGTCCGTCTATAGAGGTCAGAGAGATGGCATGGTTGAGAGACGAACAGGGAATCTGAAATTTATCTATGAAACTAGACGTTATGAAATTTCTGGCTGCTCCCGAGTCAAGTAGAGCAGTAGCAAAGACAGGTTTGGGTTTAAGATCCAACGCTAGGCTAATCGTGAAATCTTTAATTTTTGGAGACAGGCTCATAACTCCTAACTTGATGTCTCCAGGGTCAGTTAGGATTTGGCATTTCCCGGTTTACGGGAGCAGGAGATCAGCAGGTGACCGCACTCTCCGCAGTACAGACAGAGGTTCTTTTGCATTCTTCTCTGACGTTCTTCTTTGGAGAGGTGTGTATGATTCACCTGCATAGGCTCCTCTTCAATAGGAGAAGGAATGGGATGGGTAGAAATGGAGGGGGCAAATGACCTTTGCCGGTCAGTTCTGTGTTTTTCAGCCTGACGTTCCCTGAAGCGTAGGTCAACTATGATACACAAAATCATGTCGTTCAGATTAGTAGGAAGCTCTCGAGTGACTAGATCATCCTTTAGTCGATCTGACAAACCATGCCAGAAGGCCGAGGTGAGGGCTTCCTAATTCCATTTGAGCTCTGATGCTAAAATTTGAAATTCCACGGCATATTGACTGACAGGACGGATCCCTTGTCTCAGTGTCATGATGTTTGATGATGCTGATACAGTATGCCCAGGTTCATCGAAAATCCTCCTGAAAGATGACACAAAGCCTGCGTAATTATCCAGCAGCGGATCTGAGCGCTCCCAGAGTGGGGAAGCCCATTCTAAGGCTTGGCCGGATAACAGAGAGACTATATAAGCCACTTTAGTTCTTGCAGTTAGAAAGTTGTCAGGCTGCAGGGTAAAATGTATGTCACACTGATTTAGGAATCCTCGGCAGAGTTTAGGGTTGCCGTCAAATTTACTTGGTAAAGGAAGATGTAAGCGGGGAGATGATCTGCCTCCTGTATTCCCAGACGCCGATGTGGATGTAGATGCTGGTACTACAGGGGTAGAAAAGGAAGTTTGTAAACTATCCTGTCGCTTGGACATCTCTTGCAGAAATTGAGCCATCTGATGCTGCATGTTTTCCAGATTTTCTAAACGACCAGAAATGCACCGGAACAAATCCACTCTTGACTCCTGATCCATGGCCGGCTCCATGGGGCCAGTGCAAACTGTTATGTTCTGGGTTGTTTGTGGACCCGGGGTGGTAGCAGGAGCGATCACAGAAGCGGATTTGAATAAAAAACTAGGATTTTTAATGCTTGAATAGACATAAAATATGGCAGTAAATAAAAGTCCAGGAATATATAAATGTGCACAAGAGTTCTGTGGTGGGAGTAATGGGTTAATGTCCAAGTAGAAACAATTAGAGCTGTCCAGGTGTGCAGGTAGTGAGACTGAAAATAATCAACCAGGTATGCAGGTAGTGATGTAGGAAAATTATAGCCAGGTATGCAGTAGTGAACTAAGGCAAATGAGCAGGATGTCAGCAGGCTCAGGCACTCAGGTATGGGCAAGGGTGATGGAGGAAGCGCAGTAGTCCAGCGGGAGCTAGGAGCTGACAGGCAGACTGGCAGACAGCGAATTCACAGGAACAGAAAAGCACAGAGAACTCCCTCTCAGCTAGGCTGAGATACACGTTGCACTGGCAAAGAAGGAAGGCACTGACCCTTCCTAAATACCCCATGCCGTGCTGTTACTGGCCGGAGGGAACATGTGACTCACCAGGATTGGCCAGCCGCATCACATGGCCAGAAGGCAAGATGGCGGCGCCCATGCCAAACGGAATGGAGACGCCGCCAGGCCTTACCAGCGCAGAGTGACAACAGGCCCGCACAACAACGCGCGCAACCAAAGCCCCCCGCCAGACACCAGCTCCGCCACCAGACAGCCCGCGCCACAACGACCTCACGGGTAACACCCGCCTAGCGCCATGCTGAAATACCCTGGCCATGACAGGGATGCTGTGGGTCTTAGTTGTGGGAGGAAGTGGAGTCGGGGGGCCTGGATATATGTTCTCATCCACAGATCTTGGGTGTTGGCGAGACCTGGGCAAAGGTGCGAAGTCTTAACCACAGGATGGTGTTCACCAGTGACCCCTCCAAGCGGGATTTGGGCTTTGCTGCACCCTGTGAGCAGGTCGTGGTCCTTTGACCAGGTACCCTAGCCCCGTGGGAATAGAGACACAGATAACCTTGGCCCTGAGAGAAAAATGCCTGGAGTAAGGCACTAAACAGTATCACCAATAATGAGGTTTAGGACGTAGTTTAAACACTTGACATGGAGATAACTAGGAGATCACTAGGAATGTTAGGTAGAGATGTAACTCAAGGTTGCACGGAGGGTCACCAGAGACGTTTGGGCACATAGGCAGGGATGGAAACACACTGCTGTATGGTGAATTCACCAGAGACGTCTGGGCACACAGGTGGAGGTGGTAACACACTACTGCACGGAGAATCACCAGAGACGGGAGGCACACAGATAGAGATGGTAACACACTGCTGCATGGAGAATCACCAGAGACGGGAGGCACACAGGTAGGGATGGTAACACACTGCTGCTGCTGATGCGATGGATAAGGAACCTGGACCGGGAACTCAACTAAGGCACTAGGAGACAACTGTTGTTCAGGCAACTTCCTGTAACCTGTGGGATCATAATATACCCAGGGGAACCCTGTGATAGGTGCGCAGCATCAGCTGACCACTCACCTATCCAGGGACGAAGATACTGTCACATGGGCCAACTGTCATGGTGGCGCCCATGTCAGGAACTGTGATCCCCGACACCGGACCACCCACAGACCACTGCATGCAGGGAGAATACTCAGCTTCTCCCCCGCCGCCGCGCCATCCGCTCGACCACCCGGGATGTCAGAGGAAGCCGGCGGGACGGTAAGAGAGAGCCGATCCCCGTCTGAGCCCTGACACAGGGTTGGCCGGTCTGTGTCACTAACTGCTGAGCTGGCCGCTGTGGCTTGGAGAAGCTCAGCACTGGGGTGGGGCTGCTGCCTGATGGCTCCTCAGATCTCTCAGCCAGTTATAGGAGGAGTCTGATGTAAGTTGAACTGTCTCCTCGGATCACTGGCTGGGGGATAGAAACAGTCATGAGGCAGCCCCGCGCCCACCCTAGTGTTCTGCCTCTCCAGTCCCGCCCAGCAGCAGCAGGCAGTCATCGGAGAGAGTCTGAAGTCAGCAGAAGCTGCTTGTTTGTCACAGACAGGAAGCTCCTGCAGGTAAGTTCAGACTGGGGTTAGGTGAGAGCACACTGTGGGGCACTGGCGGATCAGGGGGGGCAATAAGGGCGATCGCTCCCCGTACACACAGACCCAATTCCCGTCGGGCCGGCTTAGCTGTGCTGCTTGTTAACAGCAGTGCAGCGGCTCAGGTGGTCGCTGTGCAGCAGATGTCTGCCTGCTAGTACACTACACACAGCAGTCTGCGGTCAGGTGGCAGTCAGCGGCTGGCTGGGTCGGGGGCAGGTTGGGTTTCGGGCCGCAGGTGACCTGATTCTACACTCTGCATTTGCATACCTGACAGTTGTGAACTTGGGATGCAGGCAGAGTATGCTTCCGGCGACACAGATTCATGATCCACATAGGTTGCATGTAAATAGCACTGCTGATTGGTGAACAGCACGGGTCATTCACCAATCACAATGATGAGTGGGCTCTGTACACTGATTGGTGGATGGCTGATGCTATTCACCAATCAGAGTGCAGTAAAATGAAGAGCACAAGGCAGCAGGTTGGACTCAGGAGAGCGAGGCACCGCAGGAAGGAAGGCAGGGTGAGTCAATCCATAGATCAGAGGTCTGATTCATAATGTATAAAATAAATAAATGTTTATTTTCAATTATATTATGCTGGGAGAAAGGAGTATAAACAGGGAAGGGACAGATTGCAGACAGAGCTGGTGTAGTCAGATCTGAGGACTGTTAAGCTGGCCACACACTAGACCAACTTACATCCAACCAGCCAACTTGTTGATTGGTTGGAATGAAAATCTGGTAAGGTATGGGAGTAAATGATGATCAGCAATTTGCTCCTAAATGCCAGAAAACAGATGAAAATGGTTGTCAGACAAGTTTGTTAATTGTTTGATCTAAACAATTTGTTCAAACAACAGTTTTTGTTCATTTTCTGGCGTTTCGGAGAAAATTGCTGATTGTCATTTGCTTTCATTCCTTACCAGATTTTCATTCCAACCAATCAACAAGTTGGCTGGTTGGATGTAAGTTGGTCTAGTGTGTGGCAAGCTTTAGTGTGTAGTGTAATGTCAGCATAAAGTGTCTTGTCAGCATGTAGTGTAATGTCGGCATGTAGTGTAATCTCAGCATAAAGTGTAATGTTAGCATGTAGCGTAATGTCAGCTGTCGAAGCCGGATGATTGGCTGAGGCAGAATCTATTTACAATCGGAATCTGCAAGACGCCATTTTGCGACTGATCTCCCAGCGCCATTTTAAGTTACAACTCACGAGCTAAGTACAGATGGCAATGTTTTTGGTAATCCTTTTAGAAGCCATGACAAGCTCTTTCTGGGGACAACCTTGCATAGAAAAATACCAAAACAACTAGAAAAACAGCTTCCTGAGAAAAGTAATTAGAAAAGACAATACACCAGGAACTGGTTTTTGCATGTAAATGGAGAGACCCCACATGTGGACAGGTGTAGCTGTGGCAATTGTAATATGGCCCAGACACTTGAATTTGACTGAAAGAACAATGGTAAGAAATCTGCTTGAAAAGAACTGACACAGGTATCCTAATTAGGCAGAAGAAAACTTTTAAACTCACTGTCAGACAGGATGGCACCAGCAATCGGCAGGGGGTCTCCACCCTGATTGGGTGTGAAGCTCACTGCCCATAACACATTGCATTGCAGTTTAAAAATGTTAGTTAAGGGATGATATATATATATATATATTAAATTCATCATAAATAGACTCACATGCATAAACACCGCACATTACACACAGTTGCGCTGTTAACATAACGCACATTAGCGAATGCATGATATCCTGCATGTGAACGCTGTTGATTAGCTTCATGCGTACGCATCTGCCACAAGTTAACTAGCGTCTTTTCCCAAACCCATAATACTTACACACTGCACACTCACGTAAAAGGTTCCATAGCTTCAAAGTGTAATATCCAGGGTTTATTCATTTATTGCTAATGTTGTGAAATAAAAGATTATTTGGTAGCTAAGGTTTAGTACATGATAAGCAAAGAGTGTTTGGTGTTGTACTGATCGACTCTTTCTCAACAGCTCGGTGAGAAGATCGCAACCTGCATTCTCAACTTATGAACAGCAAAGAGTTAAAACACTAAAATGTACTTTGTAAAATTAACAGCTTAGATTTGCATGCAGGGGGGATAGAGGAGACAATAGGCTGTCGGAGGCTGACCTATGTCCATTTGAATCAACCTGTTAAATATCCTGTAACAGATGCACCCGCACTGGGAACCAATGAAACCATGCCAAACTTTTCTATTGAATTGCTTATCCCTGTAAGGGTATATATATGTGTTCTGACCCCAATCTGGAGTCTTCATGCTGATGCTGTTGATTTAGGTTTCTTATGGATGTTGGTAACTGGTCCCAGTGCGCGTGCGTATGTATAACTGTACCTTGGGTCTGTATAACTTCTTTGAGCTAAATTGTCTTTAGATCACAGCGTGTAACCTACTGTTTTTTCATGTTGAATAATATACCTTGTGCTTTGGAAACACATTTTCAAGGTCTGAAGGCTTTTATTTTACTGTATGACTGCGTACGCAAATAGCATCAATTTTAGAAGGTATAGGCAGGTTTTAGGAGGTATAGGCAGGAGCGTATAGAGGTTTAAATTCAGTATCCTTAGTTGGGGGCTCGTAGAGTGAGGTCACTTACCTATTCACACGATAAACATACAGCTATCACTTTCTCACCAAAGGGTGGAGTGTGGCCACACGCAGTTTACTGCAACCACTTGATGCTGAGAAATCGCTACCCATTATCGTGTGAGTCAAGGTACGCTGACTAGAATCCAGGGACAAGAAAGGAAAAAGTTTGTTTTCCTTTGTTGATAGAATTTCATGCTGAAAAAGGTGCCGCAGTATTGCGTACGCGGCTGAGTCGCATTTTTGCCCGTGCAGCAGAGATGCACTTTTGCATACGCAGCTAAGGGTAAGTCATACGGTTGTGTAGTAGTTGCATTATTGTGTATACGACTAGTCGCATAATAGCGTATACGTATTTCCGGTTGTGCTGCCACATGTTTAAACAAAGCCGTTGAGTTTACTTTATCAACTGTTGGCAATAACTGGGTTAAAGTGTATTTTTCTGCGCAGGAAAAAAGTGTGGAACTGTGAGTATTTGTTTAGGGTGTAACACGGGACCTAAATATTAAGGGTATCGTAGGACCCTTAAGTGCTAGGCGCAGGAGTTGGCCTAGTAACTCGGTAGCAGCTTACTGTTTACTTTACACAAGGCAGGTTGTTCGGCTCCCAGTGTGATTATAGTATTCAGTAATCAATGTGTGTGATCTGTTAGGCTTATTTGAGCACTATAATTGAACCGCATAGTTTTGGGATAAACTATGATTGTGAACTGGTGAGAGAGTGGACGAAATCAACTGCCCCCTTGCAGTTAGAAAGTACTCAAAAAGGGATTGCTGTGTGGAAGCGGCCTTTCTTCCATAGGTGAGAGGAGGCATCTAGAGGTCTTCCATAGGGTTCATGGATACACCCTTTTTCCAAGGTGTAGTGAAAGTATCTTGACTGTCTTTCACCAGTTTAAATCTTTATTGAAAAACGTAGGAGTTGTCCGAAGATGGGAACCACGCAAACAATAGAGATGTTAGACAATGATGTGCTGCTAATGGAAGCGCCGCTTGGATCGGCCCGTCATATTATGCATACTAAGTACGGTGCTTATGCAATTAGGTATTGTGACGTATGGTTTAAGATAATGATGAAGAGTGTTAGGCCGTTTCCCAGAATAGGTAGTTTTGATAAAGATGTATTGAATAATGTCCGAGACCACATCAGCCTGATGCGTTCTCGAGTGAAAAAGGTAAAACATAACGAATGTTTAAAATTGTGGCAGCATGAAGGGGATGCATGGTTTAAAAATGTGCAAGTGATGCAAACTAGCGTTGCGAATGCATTACCAGAAAGTACACCCGCAGCGCTAAATTGCAATGCATGCGAGCCGCGAAATAGCACGCACGTGCAGTAAGGTAGCATTGTGGAAAGTATTGCCAGTGGTTCACACGCACCACCGCCACCTTATGTGGATGGGGGTGCAGGCACAGTTATTGAAAAAACCCATAAAAATGTAACAAGTAATTTGTACCCTCTCTTAAGACAAAAACATCTCTAAAAAGAGAGAGACCCAGAGCGAGAAACTAATGGCTGTCAGTATTCAAGCTCTAGAAGGAATGATAATAACATCACAGCCAGCAGACACACCTGCACACACATCTACACCTGCACCTACACCTGAACAGTTACATGTCCTCACTAATCCCACAACATTACAAACACAGCCCTACCCCACTTATCCAACACAGCCACAGGTCCCATACTACCCACAAACCCCATATCTTCCACAATATCCTTTCCCTCAATATCCTTACCCATACCCACCACCTTTCCCTCCTGCTCAACCCCCACAACAATCCTTTCATCCACCCTGCTCACAAAAATGGTTTAACTGCAACCAAGTGGGACACCTAAGTAAGTACTGCAAAGTGAAGAATGTAGGACTCCCAAACCAGACAGTACCTGTATACCCTCGTAAGGGATATACACAGAATACAGGAAATCTCCAACAGGCACCAGCTCCAATTGTGGCCGTTAATGCTTTATTGGAGAGTGGGAGCCAACGCTAGGAGTCGGGTCATACCTGTGGTCTACAGATAGACAGGTTGACGGTAAGTACTAGGGAAAAACCGGTAATGGTAATTGATGTAACTGATACCCAATGTCTGTTCTGCTTTCTTCCCTGTGTCCTAACACCCTGACTGTCAGTATATTTTTGCTTTCACATAGGGGGAGGTGTACACTACACATGGACACGAGTGTCCCATGGGTTCATAGACAACCCCAGTATCTTCTCCCAGGCCTTATACGACTGTTTACAATCTTTTCAACCTGCCAATGGATCTGTTCTGATACAATATGTGGACGATTTATTGTTATGCCCTGTTTAATTTATGCCATATTTAAACGATACTAAACTGTTGTGCTTCATCTCTCACACACAGGACACAAGGTTGCTAAGGACAAATTGCAGCCATGCCAGGCTAAGGTCAAGTACTTGGGAAACTGTCCAAACCCAGGGGCTGAGACACTACCTAGAATAGTAGCTATTGGTAACAGGGTTTAATTGTGCAGAGGGTTGTGTGCAGATGCGGTGTCCCTGGAGTGTAGGGATGCTCATTTCACAGGTGATGTCTTTAAAAACAAACATGTGTAAGTTGGTGGGTATTAATGATATCAAGATCACCCCAGACCATCTCTTTTTTTTTTATCTGTCCCCCTTTGAAATACTGTTTGGTAGACAACCTCATTTGATTATAAGTCCGCAGGAAGATTCGAAAGGTAACGACGAGGTAACTATAAAGTATCTTATATCAATGAGTAAGCAGTTAAAACAGCAGCAGCAGAAACTGAAATTGTTGTCACCTGATATGCCAGAAGCAAACTGTCATGATGTCAAATCTGGAAAATTTTATATGATCCAAAATTTCTTACGCTCAGGTTGTCCGGTAGATCGGTGGGAAGGTCCGTATCGGGTGTTGCTGTAGGTGGCCGAGAGAGATACCTGGGTCCATTCCACTCACTGTAGAAAGGTCAACCAACTGGTGGAGATACGGGGTGGAGTCGAGGCAGATAACGTGAACCTGTAGATTGCGAGCCTGTTCTGGGAGGGTTAAAAGGTGCGGTGAGATACTTGAGCTAAACAAATGTGTAGATCAGTGCTTCCAGCAATGGAGTTGTTTGCTGTGGTCATCCTAGTTCTTTCTTCCAGAGTTTCTGTCGTGATGATCTGTTTGGGGATATCCAGTTTCTGTGACGGAGGACAGAGGACGGAGAGGGGACCTGATAGTGATATCAATGAAGTGGAGTCGAGAGGAGGAGTACTATGCCAAATCAGGGGAGTGTCTGACCAATCTTAGTACCATAATTGTTATTTGGGAAGAATACTTCCAGAAATTATGACCCTTACAAATGGTGAAATGCTTGGTATTCATAAAAACACACCATCACCATATCTTCACACACAGTATGAACACAGAGACCAAAGAACTATGATACCTGGTGATGTGCATAAAGCCACTCAGTTAATTAGGGAGACAACTGGCTTTCAAGTTTTAGTCGCATTAGATCCCACCAGGATCGCTCGGGGTACACTAAATTTTAGATATATCCAAGATCTTGCTAAATTGATAGATAATATCACCGAGATGTATGATGACACCTTCAGGTATACAGGTAGGGAATTGCAAGTGTACAAGAAAGAACTGGTGCAACACAGACTACTGCTGAATTATTTAACAGCTGTCATGGGAGGGTATTGTGTAACATTAGCCACCCAGTTTGGAGTAAAGTGCTGCACATATATTACTAATAACACCAGTGACCCCAAGGAGGTGATAGACCGGAAGATGGATGAAATTCTGCAGCTAAAATGGGAATTTCAGAAGAACCATAAAGCTTCAGTGGCTGAAGTAGAAGAGAAGGTAGAGGAATGGGTTTCATGGTTGAACCCAGTGAAATAGTTCTCAGGTCTAGGAGAATGGGTCCAGGAAATGATCGCAAGCATAGGTAAACTCCTGATCCTTATACTGGTTGTCATCATAATAATTGGCATATGTGTCAAGTGTGTTCCTACTGCGTTGAAGTGTGGAAAATGTAAAAACAAGGTAAACCGCAAGAACGAAATTATGATGGTGGTCAGTAGTGACAATATGAATACTGAGGTAAAGGAAGAACTGCATTACAATCCTGAGTTAAAGTGTACTGTACGACAATGTAACCTGAATTTGTGTGGTTGTGCATAACTACATCGTTTATGTTATTTTAAGTCATCTTAGATAACGCAGTCCCAATTCCCCCCTTTCCAAACTTCCTTTATAGGTGAGATGAGTTCCCACATCCTGCCAATGGTCCCTTGAGGATCCGCAGATGGCGTATAAGGGTTTACCCTCCTGGAGACACATTGTCTAAATGGTTCAAATGACCAAACCATGTCATACCATATATAACATTAAACGGTATATTCTCATGCATGACTAAACAGATTCAGAACAGAGTATGATAACATGTTGTTTGCTATCAAAGGGTGGACCGTTGAAGCCGGATGATTGGCTGAGGCAGAATCTGTTTACAATCGGAATCTGCAAGATGCCATTTTGCGACTGATCTCCCAGTGCCATTTTAAGTTACAACTCACGAGCTAAGTACAGATGGAAATGTTTTTGGTAATCCTTTTAGAAGCCATGACAAGCCCATTCTGGGGACAACCTTGCATAGAAAAATACCAAAACAACTAGAAAAACAGCTTCCTGAGAAAAGTAATTAGAAAAGACAATACACCAGGAACTGTGGGTGTTTTTGCATGTAAATGAAGAGACCCCACATGTGGACAGGTGTAGCTGTGGCAGTTGTAATATGGCCCAGACACTTGAATTTGACTGAAAGAACAATGGTAAGAAATCTGCTTGAAAAGAACCGACACAGGTATCCTAATTAGGCAGAAGAAAACTTTTAAATTCACTGTCAGACAGGATGGCACCAGCAATCGGCAGGGGGTCTCCACCCTGTTTGAGAGTGAAGCTCACTGCCCATAATACATTGCATTGCAGTTTAAAAATGTTAGTTAAGGGATGATATATATATGTGTATACATATATATGTATATATATATATATATATATATATTAAATTCATCATAAATAGACTCACATGCATAAACACCGCACATTACGCACAGTTGAGCTGTTAACATAACGCACATTAGCGAATGCATGATATCCTGCATGTGAACGCTGTTGATTAGCTTCATGCGTACACATCTGCCACAAGTAGCGTCTTTTCCCAAACCCATAATACTTAGACACTGCACACTCACGTAAAAGGTTCCATAGCTTCAAAGTGTAATATCCAGGGTTTATTCATTTATTGCTAATGTTGTGAAATAAAAGATTATTTGGTAGCTAAGGTTTAGTACATGATAAGCAAAGAGTGTTTGGTGTTGTACTGATCGACTCTTTCTCAACAGCTTTCCGGTATCATCGGTGAGAAAATCGCAACCTGCATTCTCAACTTATGAACAGCAAAGAGTTAAAACACTAAAATGTACTTTGTAAAATTAACAGCTTAGATTTGCATGCAGGGGGGATAGAGGAGACAATAGGCTGTCGGAGGCTGACCTATGTCCATTTGAATCAACCTGTTAAATATCCTGTAACAGATGCACCCGCACTGGGAACCAATGAAACCATGCCAAACTTTTCTATTGAATTGCTTATCCCTGTAAGGGTATATATATGTGTGTTCTGACCCCAATCTGGAGTCTTCATGCTGATGCTGTTGATGGAGGTCTCTTATGGATGCCGGTAACTGGTCCCAGTGCGCGTGCGTATGTATAACTGTACCTTGGGTCTGTATAATTTCTTTGCGTTAAATTGTCTTTAGATCACAGCGTGTAACCTACTGTTTTTTTATGTTGAATAATATACCTTGTGCTTTGGAAACACATTTTCAAGGTCTGAAGGCTTTTATTTTACTGTATGACTGCGTACGGAAATAGTGTCAATTTTAGAAGGTATAGGCAGGTTTTAGGAGGTATAGGCAGGAGCGTATAGAGGTTTAAATTCAGTATCCTTACAGCTTATAGTGTAATGTCAGCATAAAGTGTAATGTCAGCATAAAGTGTATTGTTACCATATAGTGTAATGTCAGCATGTAGTGTAATCAGGGCCGGCCCTAGCCCAAATTTTTTGGCAAGCAAGTATATTTTTTGGTGCCCCCCTATGCAGTGCCCCTTTTACAGTGCCACCAGTAGTGGTCCCCCCTGTGCAGTGCCCCTTGTGCCCCCAGTACTATTCCCCTTATATAGTGCCCCCAGTAGTAGTCCCCCTATGCAGTGCCCCCAGTAGTGGTACCCCCTATGCAGTGCCCCTTTTACAGTGCCCCCGGTAGTTGTCCCCTCTGTGCAGTGCCCCTTGTGCCCCCAGTAGTATTTCCCTCATATATGGTGCCCCAGTAGTACCCCTCCCATGCAGTGCCCCCAGTAGTGGTACCCACTATGCAGTGCCCTTTATATAGTGCCCCCAGTAGTGGTTCCCCCCCCTTGTAGTGTCCCTAGTAGTAATCCCCCCCTTGTAGTGCCCACAGTAGTATTCCTACCCCCTTGTAGTGCCCCCAGTAGTAATCCCCCCCTTGTAGTGCCCCCAGTAGTATTCCTATCCCCTTGTAGTGCTCCCAGTAGTAATCCCCCCCTTGTAGTACCCCCAGTAGTATTCCCCCCCTGTAGTGCCCCCAGTAGTATTACCCCCTGTAGTGTCCCCAGTAGTATTACCCCCTGTAGTGCCCCCAGTAGTATTACCCCCTGTAGTGTCCCCAGTAGCATTACCCCCTGTAGTGTCCCCAGTAGTATTCCCCCCCTAGTAATCCCCCCTTGTAGTGCCCCCAGTAGTATTCCCCCCATAGTAATCCTCCCTTGTAGTGCCCCCAGTAGTATTACCCCCTGTAATGTCCCCAGTAGTATTCCCCCCTAGTAATTCCCCCTTGTAGTGCCCCCCAGTAGTATTACCCCCTGTAGTATCCCCAGTAGTATTCCCCCCTAGTAATCCCCCCTTGTAGTATTACCCCCTGTAGTGTCCCCAGTAGTATTCCACCTTCCCCCGCCCCCTGCAGTAGAGACGTAATGAAAATTAAAAAAAAACCACTTACCTGAAACCCGCTCCTACTCCTGGTCCCGCCGCCGATACCAGCTGCTCCGTCCGCCGCTTTGCATTATGGGAGTGACGTCACGTCATGACGTCACTCCCATTACCCACTGCGGGAGACGGAAGATGTCTGGCAGTGGGAGCAGCAGCAGCCGATGAGAGTCTGTCTGACTCTCATCAGCTGCTAAAGCAAACACACGGCTGCCGGCACCAGCGGCTGTGTGTTTGTGCTGTGCAGCGCTGACCGAACACCATCCGGTCAGCGCTACACACGCGGTGCAGTTGTGTCAAGGAGACACAGTCTGCACCGCGGCCCGCATGGTACGCAGCTGAGGCGCCCTTCACTATGTGGCGCCTTATGCAGCTACGTACCATGCGTAACGGGAGAACCGGCCCTGAGTGTAATGTCAGCATAAAGTGTAATGTTAGCATATAGGCCCTCATTCAGAGCCGTATGCTCTGAGCAGAGCGCACGCTCTGAATGAGGGCCGCCCTCCATAAAAATGGAGCATCCTCCTGGACGCTCGTATAGCTGTGGGTCACCACCCACAGCCTATACGAGCGTGCATTTTGATGGCCGCGATGGTCGTGACCATCGCGACCATCGAAACTGCGAGCCGGAGCCTGCGGTTGAGGTTTTCAACCGCAAGCTCCGGAGTGATTTTGGCTCTATCAGAGCCAAAATCACTCCCACTGACATCACTAGTGATGTCAGTGGGCCGGCTTCTGACGGGAGGCGTTCCCGTGGGAACGCCCCCGTCAGGGAGGCACGCCTCCGGCACGCCCACCAAAGGGGGCGTGCTGTCAATCAACATCGACAGCACGCCCCCTTTGATCAGACACAACGAGCGAAGGACTTTCCTTCGCTCGTCGCGTCTGGCGCATGCGCACGACGGAGCTCCCTCCGTCGTGCGCATGCTCAGTGCAGAACATCGACCCACTTGCGAGCGGACAGCCGCTCGCGAGTGGGTCTGAATCAGGCCCATAGTGTAATGTCAGCATGTAGTGTAATGTTAGCATAAAGTGTAATGTTAGCATATAGTGTAATGGCAGCATGTAGTGTAATGTCAGCATAAAGTGCTAATGTTAGCATGTAATGTAGAGTTATATTAGTGTGTTGTATAATATTAGCATGTAGTGCTTCTAAGGAGGCCGGGGAGGGGGTTACTGGAGGGGCTGTCTGTTTCATCTGTACTGGGCCCTACAATTTGTGATGGCAGCCCTGCGCAGCGGCAGCACCAGTGCGATGGTCTGTAGACTGTCACTGACTCACTTATGTATGTCACGTGACACATCTCCGTCTCCTGTCCGGGGGTACAGCAGCAGCCCCTGTTAATAATCTCCGCAGCAGAAGGCCCCCTTTGCGCATGCACAAGGTCAGAGATTTGATTTCAGACATGCGCAGTGAGGACAGGGAGGATGCTGGGATCTGTCGAGGCGGATGCCATCTTCTTGACTTGAGCAGCGGAGCAGACTGTCACTTGGCTGGGCTGGCTGACACTCTGTGATCGAGTCTTCTCCTACCTGGCTGTCACTTTTTCAGAGAAGTGCTATCACTGTGAGTCTTTGTGAAGTTTATCAGTGGGGTTGAGCGAGAAGGTCTGGTGCATGTGTGGGGCTGGGGGGAAACCTGCTCTTTGGAGAATATTATTATTGGGAGGAGCCATGGGGTGTCTGGTGCACATGTGGTGCTGGGGAGAGCCTACTCTGTGTGGAATATTACTATTGGGGTGGTCTGGTGCACGTATGGGGCTGGGGAGAGCCTACTCTGTGTGGAATATTACTATTGGGGTGGTCTGGTGCACATGTGGGGCTGGGAGGAGCCTGCTCTGTGTGGAATATTACTATTGGGGTGGTCTGGTGCACGTGTGGGACTGGGGGGAGCTTACTTTGTGTGGAATATTACTACTGGGGTGGTCTGGTGCACGTGTGGGACTGGGGGAAGCCTACTTTGTGTGGAATATTACTATTGGGGTGGTCTGGTGAACCTGTGGGACTGGGGGGAGCCTGCTAAGTGGGGAATATTATTATTGGGGGGAGCCTCTGTGGAGCATAATATAATTGGGGGATCTGAGGGAAGGAGTTAGTATTCATTCTCAAACCGCCCCCCCTAAAAGTAAAGTCTAGATCCGCCACTGATGTGGGGTGGGGGTTGGGATAGCACAGTGGGGGATGGGAGAGCACAGTGGGGGATGGGAGAGCACAGTGGGGGATGAGAGAGCACAGTGGGGGATGGGAGGGCACAGTGGGGGATGTGAGGGCACAGTGTTAGATGGGGGAGCACAGTGTGGAATGGGGAGCTTATGTGTAAAAAAAAAATATATATATATATATATATCTATGCAAAGGAGCTAATACCAGCACCTATGCTGCTTAGGTTAAGTTCGTCAAGAATCAACTAGCTGGCGGAGTCAAGTCAGCACCGAGAGGCAAGAAAGGATCCGGTGCATGGTGAGCGGAGTAGTGGTGCTGACCCAAAGAAAAGATACCCAAGCAGTGATGCCGCATCAGGCAGACATAAAATAAGGTAAGTGTGGGGCATGGAGGGACACTGTGGCTCACAGATAGTGTCACAATCCTGGCTAGCTTTTACCTTTTGTGACTAACCTCTGCCAGCTGATCCATGGATCTGTGTTTGTAATTCTCCTGGGACATCTGCTCTGGCTGAATCATGCTGGCTGTAACATCTCTGTGTGTGCAGACTGCTCTCCCCCCACACTGATTAAACACCTGGACCCTGCTCTGTCTGTGAGCATTGCTAGTCTTAATTAGAATCACATGTGCGTTCCTGATTCTCAAGGGCTGCAGAGATGATTACTCCCTTTGCATGTTGTGCCTTGCTCCACTCAGAATGCCACTGCCAGACCACCTGTCTGTATCCACCAATCGCTGCCAGACTCTAGGTATATAGATCCTCCTCTAATAGCACTCAGTGCTTGAACATCTTGTTACATTCCGTGGTGTACAACTTATGCTATAGCTGTACCTCTGAGGACCAGTATGTCCCAGGCTCCTGCTGGTTCCTAGACCAGTGCTATCCTTAAGCCTGCTGTGTTCAGCTATCCACGCTACCAGCCTCTCACCTACGGCTCCAAGGCCGCTCCAAGTAGCTTCCACGCTACCAGCTTCTCCACACGGCTCCCAGGCCGCACCAAGTAGCTTCCATGTTACCATCTCTCACCCACGGCTCCCAGGCCGCACCAAGTAGCTTCCACGCTACCATCTCTCACCTACGGCTCCCAGGCCTCTCCAAGTAGCTTCCATGCTACCAGCTTCTCTACACGGCTCCCAGGCCGCACCAAGTTGCTTCCACGCTACCAGCTTCTCCACACAGCTCCCAGGCTGCTCCACGTAGCCACCCAGCTACCAGCGTCTACCCACGGCTATCCAGCCGCTCCATGTAGCCACCCAGCTACCAGCGTCTACCCACGGCTATCCGGCCGCTCCACGTAGCCACCCAGCTACCAGCATCTACCCACGGCTATCCAGCCGCTCCACGTAGCCACCCAGCTACCAGCGTCTACCCACGGCTATCCAGCCACTCCACGTAGCTACCCAGCTACCAGCGTCTACCCACGGCTATCCGGCCGCTCCACGTAGCCACCCAGCTACCAGCACCTACCCACGGCTATCCGGCCGTTCCACGTAGCCACCCAGCTACCCGCGTCTGCCCACGTCTATCCAGCTGCTCCACTTAGCTACCCAGCTACCAGCGTCTATCCACGGCTATCCAGCCGCTCCACGTAGCCACCCACCTACCAGCGTCTAAGGACGGCTATCCGGCCGCTCCACGTAGCCACCCAGCTACCAGCATCTACCCACGGCTATCCAGCCACTCCACATAGCCACCCAGCTACCAGCGTCTACCCACGGCTATCCAGCCGCTCCATGTAGCCATCCAGCTACCAACGTCTACCCACGGCTTCCCAACCCACAACAAGTGGCTTCCACGCTACCATCCGTCTGCAAGCCCATCTACTAGTAACCCGACCAGCTCAGTCAGCCTTCCTGCCGGTCCCAGTCCGGTTCCTCCAAGTCCACTCACCTCACGGCTCATTAGCTGCACCAAGTAGCTTCCGTGCTACCATCCACCTGCAAGCTCATCTACTGGTACCCCGACCAGCTCAGTCAGCCTACCTGCCGGTCCCAGTCTGGTCCCTCCAAGTTCCTTCTGGTCTCATTCCAATGTCTCAAGTTTCCAGCTCCAGTCACTCATCACCAAAGGCAGTTCTCACTGCTACCCACTTCTTATATTAAAAGAGCTATTCATGTTACCCATGGTTCCAGTCCAGCCGGCCTCCAGTGATTCCAGTTCATCACCTGATACAGGTAACTCACTAGCACCAACTGTGACAGATAGCCTAGAGAAACCACAAATAGATAAGGCAGACTCTCAAGCGATTGGCCTGTACCTGCCAGGGATCTGGTTGTTCCGGACCCCGTGATTTTTGTTGCCTGCCCTGCCCATATGGTACATGAACCGGTGGGAAGACATTATATAATGTAAGATTGAATCTTACATTATTATTATTATTAGCATTTATTTATATGGCACCACAAGTGTTCCACAGCGCCTTACAAAGTACATGAACAAATAAGTAACAATACAAAGCAGGACATGGACATGTATAATAAACATTGCTATATTAGCGACCTTTATACCCACATAAGCAGCCGAGTATTGGTTGCTCTAGTGGGGAGTAAGAGATAAATTAAATTACAGTAGGGAGAAGCACAAGAGGGTAGAGAGCCCTGCTCGAAAGAGCTTACATTCTTTAAACATTATATAAACTATCCCCACTGGTTCACGTACCATTTAATGAGTATGTGAGAATGCAGTGCTGCCAGCATGTGGTGACTCATCCGTCCGTCTTTACACTGGCGCCGATGTCATCATATCAACATGGAAAGTCTTTGCAATGGAATACGGGTAAAAGTTCTCACCTGCCGAAATGACGTCACTGGTGAGAGCTTTTCAACGATCTCAGTTTTTCGCCGGCAATTGAATATGGCCCTTAGACTGTCTACATTATGAATGTTGACATTTTAACTGTGTCTACATTTTGGTTGTTGACCTTATGACTTGTCTATATTTTAACTAGAGATGAGCGGATCCGAGAACTGGATCCACCCGAACATTGCAATTCCAAGTCTGATCCAAGACCGGCTCGGGTTTTCTCGCGTGACTCTGATCTCAAAACGAGGCAAAATGTCATCCTCACGCTGTCGGATTCTCGCGGGTTTTGGATTATATAAAGGTCCCTGTGATCGGCGCCATTTTCACTCTGGCTGTGGAGAGAGAAGCTAGCAGACGTGTAGTCACTCAGTGTGTATATGCAGTCGGGGTCTTGGGCTGAAGGCTGCTGCTGTGTTGTCCATAAAGGGGCTTAGGCTGCAGTATATAAAGGGAGGCTTCCTTCAGTGGTTACTGAAGCTGCTGTGTCACTTGTCCTGTCAATTAACTGTGGCTGCTGCTGTGTTTTTGTCCTGTCCATCAGGCTAAGGCTGCAGTTTATAAAGGGATGCTGTGTTGTCCAGGGGGAGGTGTTCTGTCAATTAGCTGACGCTAATGAGGATGTTCATGATGAGGATGTTGTTTGCGTAAATCAGCCACCAGTGGTGGCAGTTCTTGCTTGTGATAAAAAGAAAGGCAGAAAAGTCACGTCTTGGGTGTGGAATTATTTTAATCTAAATTCTGACAACAGTTGTGAAGGCATCTGTTCCATTTGTAAAGCCAAAGTTAGCAGAGGAAGGGACGTTAACCATCTAGGCACCTCCTCCCTGCGTCATTTGCAGCCAGTTCATGCAATTTGTTTAAATAAATTATAATAATTTGTAAATTAATAACAAGCAGTCCAGTATCAGCTACCAGCAATTTGGACCAGCACATGCAATATCCACCACCAATGCCCTCATCATCAACCTCCTCCTTAATAATTGAAGGTAGTCCTTCCAAAAAATGTTTTTTGGAAGGACAAACAAACCAAGGACTTCAGCCACAAAAGTGTCAGTCCTTGTCGCTAAAGTGCTTGGTTTGTTAAACTGTGCATGTTCTTTTTAATATCCCACATAAGAGTGTGTGGTAGGGCCCAAGGACAATTCGATCTTGCACCTCTTTTCTTTACATTTTGCACAATTTGGGGCATTGCCGACTGACATTATTATAGTTTATTAAACTGCCATCCTGTCTGCCACTGCTGTGTGGCAATGTTGCATAGATGTCCTATATTTTTTTTTAAATGCCTTTGGCCTATATTGGTGAAAAATAGTGAAATCAATATTTTGAGCGTTGAGGTGGTTAAAAATGCCTGGAAATGCCTGAAAATTATTGTTATTAAAGTTAATATTACTGTAGGAACAAAAACAGGCCCAAATGATGTGGTTTCAGCTGTTCATATAATTTTTTTGAGTGTGCGTGGGTGTTAGGCTTAACCACATTAGTGCACAAGATCCAGCGACTACAGTATAGTCGTGTTCAATAAAAAAAAAACAATACAAGTGTCACTGTCTTATATATATTTTTCTTCTGTGTATGCGTGGGTGTTAGGCTTAACCACATTAGCGCACAAGATCCAGCGACTGCTATCGTGTTCAATAAAAAAAAAAAAAAATACAAGTGTCACTGTCTTATATATTTTTTTTTCTTCTGTGTGTGCATGGGTGTTAGGCTTAACCAAATTAGCGCACAAGATACAGATACAGCAACTACAGTCGTGTTCAATCAAAAAAAAAAAAACAATTAAAGTGTCATATTTTTTTCTTGTTTGTGTGGGTGGGTTTTAGGCTTAACCGTAGTAGACAAGATCCAGAAAGTAATGCAAGTTGCAACCTTGTGCTAACAGACTCCAATCGTTCTATAAAAAAAATACAATTAAAGTGTCATAAGTTTTTCTTGTTTGTGTGGGTGGGTTTTTCGGCGTAACCGCATTAGTGGACAAGATCCAGCCAGCATGGCAAGTTGCAACCTTGCGCTGACAGACTCCAGTCGTGATCAATCGTTACTCTGGGGCCAAGTTCTTCTGGAGCTGACAAAAAATATAAATTAGGGGTGTGCATCGGCCACTTTTCGTGTTTTGTGTTTTAGTTTTGGATCTGGATCTTTCTTCGTGTTTTGGATCTGGATTGGTTTTGCCAAAACCACCCTTCCGTATTTTGGGTTCTGGGTTTTGTGTTTTGGATCTGTATTTTTTTTTAAAAAAAGCATAAAAACAGCTAAAATCACAGAATTTGTGGGTTTTTCTGCTCCTATGCTATTATTAACCTCAATAACCTTAATTTCCACTCATTTCCAGTCTATTCTGAAAACCTCACACCTCACAATAGTGTTTTTATGTCCAAAAGGTTGCACCGAGGTAGCTGGATGACTATGCTAAGAGATACGAGTGGGCGGCACAACCACGTGGCCCATCTAGGAGTGACACTGCAGTGGCAGACAGGATGGCAGTTTGAAAAACTAGGCCCCAAACAGTACATAATGTAAAGAAAAAAAAGAGGTGCAAGATGGAATTGTCCTTGGGCCCTCCCACCCACCCTTATGTTGTATAAACAGGACATGCACACTTTAACAAACCAATCATTTCAGCGCCAGGGTCTGCCACCCGACTGTGGCTGAAATGATTGGTTCGTTTGGGCCCCCACAAAACAAGCTGGCAATTAATCTGTCCCTGCAAAAACTGGCTCTACGGAGGCAAGATGTCGTCCTCATCCTCCTCATCCACCGATTCCTCACCCTCTTCAGTGTTGTGTACATCCTCATCCTCACAGAGTATTAACTCGTCCCCGCAGGAATCCACCACCACAGGTCCCTCTGTACGTTCTGGAGGCTGGTCTCCCTGGAAGAGTTGATAATTCATTTTTATGAACATCATCTTCTCCACATTTTGTGGAAGCAACCTCCTACGCCTTTCGCTGACAAGGTTCCCAGCTGCACTAAACACTCTTTCGGAGTACACACTGGAGGGGGGGCAACTCAGGTAAAATAGAGCCAGTTTGTACAGGGGCCTCCAAATTGCCTCTTTTTCCTGCCAGTACAGGTACGGACTGTCTGACATGCCTACTTGGATGCTGTCACCGATGTAATCCTCCACCATTCTGTTAATGGTGACAGTATCATATGCAGTAACAGTAGACATGTCAGAAATTGTTGCCAGGTCCTTCAGTCCGGACCAGATGTCCAAACTTGGTCCTGCCTGCCCTGCATCACTGCCAGCGGGTTGCTTAGGATACCTAAGTTTTTTCCTCGCAGCCCCAGTTGCGGGAGAAAATGAAGATGGAGCTGTTGACGTGTCACGTTCCGCTTCAGCTGACAGTGTTTTCACCAGCAGGTCTTTGCACCTTTGCAGGCTTGTGTCGGCCGGAAAGAGAGACACCACATAGGATCGAGCACGGTGGCCAAAATGTAGTGGTCTGATTTCAACAGATTGACCACCCTGGAATCCTGGCAAAGCAAATGAAGGGCTTCATCCACAAGTCCCACATGCCGAGCGGAATCGCTCCATCTTAGCTCCTCCTTCACTTTCTCTAGCTGCTTCTGCAAAAGCCTGATGAGGGGAAGGACCTGACTCAAGCTGGCAGTGTCTGAACAGACTTCACGTGTGGCAAGTTTGAAGGGCTGGAGAACCTTGCACAACACGGAAATCATTCTTCACTGCGCTTGAGTCAGGTGCATACCCCCTCCTTCGCCTATGTCATAGGTGGATGTTTAGGCTTGGATGGCCTTTTGCTGCTCCTCCATCCTCTGAAGCATATAGAGGGTTGAGTTCCACCGCATCACAACCTCTTGCTTCAGGTGATGGCGGGGCAGGTTCAAGAGTGTTTGCTGGCGCTCCAGTCTTCAGCACGCAGTCGCTGAATGGCGAAAGTGGCCAGAAATTTTTCGGGCCACCTAAAGCGTCTCCTGCACGCCCCTGTCGCTTTTCTGAAAATTCTGCACCACCAAGTTTATTGTGTGAGCAAAACATGGGACGTGCTGGAATTTGCCCAGATGTAATGCCCGCACAATATTGGTGGCGTTGTCAGATATCACAAATCCCCAGGAGAGTCTAAGTGGGGTAAGCTACTGGGCGATGATTTCCCTCAGTTTCTCTAAGAGGATGTCGGTGGTGTGCCTCTTACTGAAACTGGTGATACACAGCGTAGCCTGCCTTGGAACGAGCTGGCGTTTCTGAGATGCTGCTACTGGTGATGCTGCTGTTGTTGCTGCGTAAGGTGATACATCTACCCAGTGGGCTGTCACAGTCATATAGTCCTTAGTCTGCCCTGTTCCACTTGTCCACATGTCCGTGGTTAAGTGGACATTGGGTACAACCGTATTTTTCAGGACACTGAGGAGACTTTTTCTGACGTTTCTGTACAGTCTCGGTATTGCCTGCCTAGTGAAGTGGAATCTACATGGGATTTGGAACCGGGGACACACTACCTCCATCAATTGTCTAAATCCCACTGCACTAATGGCGGATACCGGATGCACGTCTAACACCAACATAGCAGTCAAGGCCTCAGTTATACGTTTTGCTTCAGGATGACTGCTGTTGTACTTCATCCTCCTCGCTAAGGACTGTTGGAGGGTCAATTGTTTAGTAAAAGTAGTGGTGTTCCTACTTCCTCTCTGGGATGATGAACGACTCCCAGCAGCAACAGCAGCAGTGGCAGCAGGAGGCGTAGCAATGCATGATCCTCCGGAGGAATCCCGGATAGAAGAGTCAGTCATGCCAGTGACATGGCCTGCAGGACTACTGGCTAAGGAGGAAATTGACGAGGAGGGAGTTGACGGTGTGGTTTGCAGGCACTTGGATACAACAGAAAAAAGGGATTTAGGTGTCCCTGGACTGCTTACGGTCCTAGCCAAAGTTTCTGAACATGACAGTAACTTTTTATGAACGCGCTGCAGGTGACGTATAAGGGAGGATGTTCCTAAGTGGTTAACGTCCCTACCCCTACTTATTTCACCTTTACATATGGTACATATGGCAAGACAGTTGTTGTCTGGATTTGGAAAGAAATATTGCCAGACCAAAGAGGTGGAATGTTTGGTCTTTTGCCCAGGCATGACCGTGATGGGCTTTTTCAACTGTCTCCCCTGGAGCCTGATTTAAACAAACCACATCACCATCAGAATCCTCCTCGCCAACTTCCTCCTCAGCGCCACCTACACCAGTATCCTCATCCTGTTGTACTTCAACAGTGACATATTCAATTTGCATATCAGCAAGTGGACTGTGGGTGCTCCTTTCAGCACTTGCAGAGGGCATGCAAATGGTGGAAAGAGCCACCTCTTCCTGTCCAGTGCTGGGAAGGTCAGGCATCGCAACCGCAACCACACTTGGACTCTCCTTGGGGATTTGTGATATCTTCTTAGAACGCTGAGTTCTTCGCTGTGCTTTTGCCAACTTAACTCGTTTGATTTTTTTAGTGGGATGAGGGCTTCCATCGTCATGTGAAGCTGAACCACTAGTCATGAACATAGAGATAGACCTTAGCCGTTCCTTGCCTCTCCATGTCGTAAATGGCATATTGGCAAGTTTATGTTTTACTCAGATGATTTAAATGTTTTTTTTAAGGTAATTTTCCTGAACTTTGTCATTTGGGATTGTATGTGCCCTCTACTCTGACGTTGGGCATCGGCCTTGGCAGACGACGTTGATGGCATGTTATCGTCTATGTCATGACTAGTGGCAGCAGCTTCAGCACTAGGAGGAAGTGGTTCTTGATCTTTCCCTATTTTATTTTTATCTGAGAAAGTTTGGTCCTCCATTTATGTTATATTGATATATACGTGCGGCTAAGGCGCACACAAACACAGAATTTTATTTTTATTTTTGTTGGAGACTAGTGCTCTTTGTGGGTTACACCACCCTTTAAGAAATGAGCCAGCCGGCCCTTTACTTATGGGACACAGGCGCACGCTTGGCGCTGCTCCTTTGTTGATGCACATGCAGCCACAGTGCACACAATTCACAAACACAGAAAATATTTTTTTATTTTGTTTGGAGTGCCCTTTGGGGGTTACAGCACCCTTTAACGGACAAGCCAGCCGGCCCTTTACTTATGGGACACAGGCGCACGCTTGGCGCTGCTCCTTTGTTGATGCATGTGCAGCCACAGTGCACACAATTCACAAACACAGAAAATATTTTTTTATTTTGTTTGGAGTGCCCTTTGAGGGTTACAGCACCCTTTAACGGTCAAGCCAGCCGGCCCTTTACCTATGGGACACAGGCGCACGCATGGCGCTGCTCCTTTGTTGATGCATGTGCAGCCACAGTGCACACAATTCACAAACACAGAAAATATTTTTTTATTTTGTTTGGAGTGCCCTTTGAGGGTTGCAGCACCCTTTAATTGACAAGCCAGCCGGCCCTTTACTTATGACGCAGGCGCACGCTTGGCACTACTTTGTTGATGCATATGCGGCTACTGCACACACAATTCACAAACACAGAAAAAATATTTTTTTTGCACTTGGGGGGAGCACCCCCTGGACAACACTACAGCACCCCTTTAGGACTGGGACACTGCACAGGACTTTGGAGTTGGCACAGCCCCTGTGGACAACTGACTGCACAACACAGTCCAGCCAGCCCCTATCGACTTTGGAGGAGTGGACACAGCCCCTATGGACAACAGCAGCACAGCACAACACAGCCAGCCCCTATGGACTTTGGAGTGGACACAGCCCCTATGGACAACAGCAGCACAGCGCAGCACAGCACAGCACTACACTACACTACACAGCCCAGCCAGCCCTAACTCCCACCCTCCCTCTTCACTGTCCACAGCCAAGTGAGAAAATGGCGCCGACGCGGGTACCTTATATAGAATCCAAAACCCGAGAGACCCGGAAGGCGGGATGATGACGTTTTGCCTCGACTTCAGATCCGAGTCAGGCGGGAAAAGTCGAGCCTGACTCGGATTGGCCTCGGATCGGGGGGGTTCGGATTTCAGAAATCCGAACCCGCTCACCCCTAATATAAATCATCATTTGTCGTTTTTTCGAATATTTTTGTGTTTGCGCACGACTGCACGTGTGTGAATTTTGTAACTGCACCTTGGCTACACTATTGGTGATTGTGACACTGCTTCTAGACTGCAGAAAAAATATGGAGGGCTGTCACATGACAGGAGAGCAAGGCCAAGAACCACATGTCTGGGTATCTATCACCAATTATCATAGAGCTCTATATTGTTGTTTTTGACACAACAAATATAGTTCTCTCTTTCCTGCTGTCTTTAGGTAAATACATTACATAAATATCAGGATTAGGTCCAATCAAACTCAGAGTCAGTATAAAGTCACGGATTCAATTAGTGGGACTTTACAGTACCAAACTCACTATGTTTATTAAGGATAGTGTGTTATAATTGTATTAATAATGGTAATTAAGTGACATATGGTGGTCACGTGACGGAATGTATGTGTCCATTACAAGATTTTTTATATATGAACATAATTTATACTAATATCTTACAAGTATTCTGATCCATCATATGAGGTTGTTTCTGTACTTCTCTAATAAATAAAATAAACATCTTTTAAAAAGAAAAAACTACATTTTTCAATCTTGTGTAATATGCGTAGCAAGAATATTAACAAAAAGATTACACTGAAATGTATTATATCTATTTTTGTCCCTATATATTAAATACAGTATCTGTATATGTTTATAGATATATGTCATATTATACTAATCATTACCAAATCCGCCATTTTTATTAAGGGTAATTGCCATAATGATTATGGCGGTTATATGATTACATATTATACCTAAACCGCTGGCTACGAGTATATTAGCTAATTTTGTCTCCATATATTTTATGTCTAATATGCTATAGGTATATGTATATACAACAGGATACTAATATGTTTGTTATAGAATACTAAATCCGACATCTTTATTAAGGGCACATGCCATAACCATCAGGGCAGTCGCGTGACACAGTATAGTCACGTGTTACTCTGAACTCGCAGAACGCGAGATGTGAATGGGAGGAGGACACCGATTGGTGCCGTTATGCGGCGCTCCATGTACAGAATATTGACGTGGGGCGTGTGTTTGGTTGCGAATTGGTAATCTCCCATCTCCGTCCCATTCAGACGCCATAGTACAGGACGGAGGGAGCCGTCCTTTCATTGATGGACAAAGGACCATGTGTTCTAGTAACATCACGTGGTCTTTTGTTTATATAACATGATCGGTGTGGTTTACATGCGGAAGGGTATATTTTGGGCTTAATATGCTCATTATATGCTCAAATCCATACTATTCCAAAAACATAAGGTTTGCCTCATTATTAGGATTTGCTATTGATGCTAAATTATTTATTTTTTAATGTGTACATACAGATGAAGTGTAATTAATTTCATGTGTGGGTAATCAGTGGCCATATTGACTTTGTATAAATATCCCCAATATTCAAACATACAATCACCTTTGATAAAGCTGGGGGTTACCCAGCGAAATGCGTCAGGGGACTCAACACCCCTTCATTTTAAAGAAGATACATTTGGATTTTGTATCTGCATTGCTGTCAGCTTTACTCTGGAATAGACTCCGTGGACCATACAAGTTCTTTGTTTGGGCAATCACCAAGTGACTGATGGACTCTTACAACTGCTCCTAAAGAAAACCTTTGGACAACCTTTTGTTTCACCACTCCAAGGAATATTCCATAAATGTGATGATGCTTTAATACTATCTGGATCCCTACATATTGTGAGTTGGTAGAGACTAATCCAATTGGGAATTCTAAGTACTTTTCCATTGTCATCTAAAGGAGTCTTAGAGTTTTAAGCTATTGACATTTATATCCACTAAGATAAAAGTATCTTATGTAGGGGGTAGCCCAATTTACAGATTGGCCTGTATGTTTTTTTTATGTATGAATTTTTATATTTATTTTCATTTTTAAGTTATTTACTATTTATAATTATTAAATGAAACGTTCTCCATTTATCAATTGATTGCACTTCATTTGGTTATATTATATTTAATGCTTTATTTCATTACCTTTTGTATTTCAAAAACCACATGTTGTAGCTGCCGGGAGCAGTGCAAGGCCATCAACTTCCTCAACCTCTAGGAAGGCCCATACCCCAGGGCTTAAGTCACACCATCGATATGGTAACGCAGGTTTTACTGAAATTAAGAAAAAATATTTAAAGGATATTTGACTTTAGATAAACAAAAAATTGGCAATATGCCATTCACTACACGAAGTGGCAAGGAAAGGATAAGGCCTTGGCCTTCTTACTTTATGAAGAAGACTGCTGATTCTGATAGTTCTTCTGCTTGTAGTAGTAGTGGTGGTGGTCCAATTAAAAATGTGAAAGTTGTTAAGACAGCTCCAGAAAAACTAACTGTGTGCCCTGAGAAATTGAAATCACCAATCCCCGAGGAGAGTGCAAGTGTGTCCGCGGTTGCCATATGTGAGGCCGACCTAAATACTAGTGTACTGGAGGATCCTCCAAGTTCCAAAATTTGTGTGCCCTCTGTAAATGTGGGGAAGGGCAGTCAACATCTTGCCCACGTAATCATTGAAGATGCTTCTGTGGAATTGCACATGGAGGAGGAGGATATTTTGGTGGATGAAGGTGCTAAGGATGATGAGGATGTTGATGATGAAGATGTTGGTGTTGGTGATGAGGATGTTGATGCCGAGGATGTCCTTTGTGTAAGTAAGGCAACAGCTGTTGCCCATGGTTTGAAAAAGCCAAAGCCCATTATTGTCATGCCGGGACAAAAGACAAAAAAATCTACTTCTCACGTGTGGAATTATTTCCATCCCGATCCGGACAACAGTTGTCAAGCCATATGTGCCCGTTGCCATGCAAGAGTAGAGGGAGGGACCTAAACCACCTAGGAACCTCCTCCTTGTTACGTCACTTGGAGCGCATTCATCAAATATCAAAGTACTTTGCCAAGTTCCAAAACTCAAAATGTAACAACAAGTCCAGTGTCACCTACATGCTCCCTCTCTGTGAGATCTAAGCATCTTCGATCTCCAACACCTGCATCATCAACATCCTCATTCATCATCAGGAGTAGTCCTGCTGCATCCAATGTTGGTATTCCAAACATGATTGACTCCTCTCCTATCCGTGATTCCTCAGAAGGATCCTTTATGACTATGCCTGTTGCTGCTACTGTTGCTGTTGCTGTCAGTGGATCTTCATCCCAGAAGGGGACCAGGAGGAAGACTACTTGTAGCGTATCCTCCAAAAAGCAATTAACTGTTAAACAATCATTTGCAAGGGCAAACAAGTATGACAGCAATCACACAGTTGCACAGTGGTTTACTGACGCCATAACAGCTATGCTGGTATTAGATGTGCATCCAGTATCCGCCATTACTGCAGTGGGTTTTCAACAGTTAATTCAGGTCCTGTGTCCTCGCTACCAGATCCCTTCTAGATTCTACTTCGCTAGAAGAGCAATTCCAAATCTGTACAAGGACATTAAAAAAAAACCTTATTAATGTCCCCAGAAATACCGTTGTACCCACTGTCCACTTGACCACTGATATGTCGACAAGTGGGACAGGGCAAACTAAGGATTACATGACTGTGACAGCCCACTGGGTAGTTGTATTAAATACAAAAGCAACAGCAGCAGCAACATCTCCCAAAAGACAGCTGATACAGAGGCAGGCTACTCTTTGTGTAACTGGTTTCACTAAGAGGCATACCACTGAGAACCTCTTAGAAAAACTCAGGGAAATCATTGCTACATGGCTTACCACACTTGGACTCTCCACGGGATTTGTGATTTCGGACAATGCCACCAACATTGTGAGATCATTACATTTGGGCGAATTCCAACACATCCCATGTTTTGCTCACACAATTAATTTGGTGGTGCAACATTTTTTAAAAAGTGACAGGGGCATGCAGGAGATATCCAGACATTTTAGACATTCGGCAACCACTTGTCGAAGATTGCATGACCAGTAGGTGCAGGTAAATTTGCCCTTCCATAAGCTGAAGCAAGAGGTAGTAACTCGGTGGAATTCTACCCTCTATATGCTTCAGCGGATGGAGGAACAGCAAAAGGCCATCCAGGCCTATACAGCGGACTATGACATAGGCCGTGGAGGGGGAATGCACCTTACTCAAGTGCAGTGGAGAATAATTTCCGTGTTGTGCAAGGTTCTCAAACTCTTTGAACTTGACACTGCCAGCTTGAGTCAGCTCATTCTCCTCATCAGACTTTTGCAAAAACAGCTGGAGAAACTGAATGAGGAGCTGAAACGGAGTGATTGCGCAAAGTATGTCGGACTGGTGGATTAAGTCCTTGATTCACCTCACCAGGATCCAAGAGTCGTCAATCTATTGAAATCTGAAAAATATATTTTGGCCACCATTCTGGATCCTAGGTTTAAGTTCTACCTTTTGAGTTTTTTTTTCCAACAGACCAAAATCTAAAACTATGCAAAGAGCTGTTCGTCAAAAAATTGTCAATTGCAGCCGCATGTGAATCGCCTTCATCTCCTGCTTCAGTTTCAACAGCTGCCAGGAAAAAATTACATTTTCCTTACAGAATTCCTGCTGGTCATGCAGATCAGTCACCAAAAAATTACATCTGGTCGGGCCTGAGAGAACTGCCGACTAGTGACATGTCTTCTACCGTGACTATGTGTGATACGGTCTCCATTCACAGAATGGTGGAGGACTATTTCAGAGATAACATCCTAATAGACATGTCAGACAGTCCCTTTCAGTACTGGCAGGAAAAAGAGGCAATTTGGAGTCCCATACACAAACTGGCTTTGCATTACTTAAGTTGCCCACCCTCCAGTGTGTACTCCGAAAGAGTTTTCAGTGCAGCTGGCAACCTTGTCAGTGATCGACATAGTAGGTTACTTCCTCAAAATGTGGAAAAGATGATGTTCATTAAAATTAATTACAAATTCCACGAAGAAGACCTCGACCAACAATTACATAAAAAAATGACAGAGGCGCCTATGATGGAATCCAGCGGGGATGAATTGATATTGTGTAAAGAAGAGGATGTACACATTGATGGGGAGGACGAGGATGAGGATGATGACAACTTGTAATGTAAAGCCAGTTTGTGTATGGGATTGTTTTCTTTTCCATGTCCAAAGCACATTGGCAACTTGTTGTATGGGGGTCCAAACAAACCACTAATTTCAGCCACAATTGGCAGTCCTTGTCACTGAAATGATTGGTTTGTTAAACTGGTTTGTTGCGTATACAATATAAGGGTGGGTGGGAGGGCCCAAGGACTATTCCATCTTGCACCTTTTTCCATTCCATTACGTGCTGGTTGGGGCATTGCTGCCTGACATTTTAAAATTAATGTTATGGTTGGTTTAGGAACCAATGATTTTTTTAAATTAATTTATGATCAATTTAACAGTCAGGGGTTGCAACCAATGAATTGTTTTTTAATTAATTTATGATCAATTTAACAGCCAGGGGCTGCAACCAATGAATTGTTTTTTAAATTAATTTATGATCAATTTAACAGCGAGGGGCTGCAACCAATGAATTGTTTTTTCATTAATTTATGATCAATTTAACAGCCTGGGGCTGCACCCAATGAATTGTTTTTTAATTAATTTATTATCAATTTTACACCTGGCTGTCACTGTCATCGGCGTAACTGCGCAGGGGTGCTGTGCTCCTGTCTGTCAAGGGGCTTCTGCCCAAAATAATAAATAATCAATTTTTTTTATGTGTGTGTCAGCCACACCTGCCATCGTCAAAGCTGCACAGGGGTGGTGTGCTGCTGTCTGGCAAGAAGCTGCATGAATATTGCAATGAAAACTTTTTTTTAAGTTATTGGGTTACAAAAAGTTTATTTTGTTTTAATCTTAAACATAGCAGAAATGTTATCCTAACAGCTTATAAAGTTATATGCTCTAAAAAACTAAAGCCTATATATATAATATTTGTAAAAAACTAAAGCCTAATTCTGCCAAAAGAGAGACTGACACCACGGCTAAACATAAGAGTCACCTTCTGGATGTGAATTGTCTCATTTGCATGGGGAAAACACAACCCTCAGATGAGATGGATCTCAACCAGTGGACAACATTGAAATCACCATTAAAAAGTCACAATGGAAGACTATAGTGTGGAGAATCTTTCTTCACAGTCAGGAGAGGCCTCAGGGAACATGAAAAAAGATGCTCTAGGTGCTGAACTTCAAGGAATTTCTCCATCATGTTCTACAGTATGGAAAGGTTTCATTCACATGTTTTCTATAAAGCAGTTCAAAGTTACAGCCTTCAAAGTGTCTGGTAATTCCTGGCAAAGGTGGGTGTTATAGATAGCCAAAGATTATTTTACAAGCAAAGGATTCATCTGTCCGGAATCTGTCTGGGAATTCATGGATCATATTTGGCCTGAATGCACTAAGACATCCTGTGATTCTGTCACTGTGTTCTGTAGCCCACTAGTTTATTCCTACCTGAATGGCAAACTGAAATACGAAATAGTAAGCACAGACAACATGGAGGCCTTTGTTATTCCGCTGCCTGCATGCCAACCAATACCTCCCATACTACACCCACTTGGGGGACCAGGTCTTGATAATGACCATCCCCATCTGTTGCTAGGCCTTCTTCCAAACCATCCATGCTGGTCTTACTGTCCAAAAAGGGTAAGCAGGGTACAGAGAGAGGAGTTAGATGTCCCCAATGACATTTTTTTTCTTCTATCATAGAAGATGTGGAGAGAGTAAAAGCTTCAAATGTTGGACTTGGAACAGGGGCTCCCACCTATTTGGCTTCCATCCAGAGAACAGAGCTCTGTTCCTCAGGAACTGTCTATGCCTGAGCTGATAGGTAGGTAGTCTCTGTCTGTTGGTAAACACCCTTCAGGAGATTGAAACCCAGAATAACAAAAAATATAATTAATGTGTCTACTGATATAACCAGCCTGATCCCTTAACAGCAACATACTCCATATGGCCAACTCATAACATGACACCCAGTTTGCAGCCTCCTAAAGTTATGACACTAATTCAGTCGCCATGGTTGCTCCAGTCCAAGAATAAGTGGACAGTGGGAACAATGGAAATTTGAAGGCCACTAACTCTGTTTTTTTTAATGTCCCTTTACAGGTTGGAAAAATTCGGTTACAGCACAGAAGATTTATTTTTGGAAAGCACGCTTCCTGGTCCCCTTCTGGGATGAAAAAAAAATGCCAGCAAGCAGGCATGGCGCAGCCGCACAACATAATACTTAAACCTTAGGTCAGAAATGTTGCATTTGCTGCTCAGTTCTGCTTGTTCACAATATATCTCATATGGTTAAGTGGACAGTGGGAACAATGGCAGTTTGAACTAACTATGCTTTTTTTATGTCCCTCTAGAGGTTCAGAAATGCCAGTTTATAGAAGATTTGCAAAGCATTATTTAAGTTATTTGTTTATTTATTTTTGGAAAGCACACTTCCTGGTCCCCTTGTGAGCTTTGAGGTGGTCAAAATTGACTGGAAACAAGTGGAAATAAATGTTATTGAGGTTATTAATACTGTAGGAACAAAAAAGGCCCATTTTATGTGATTTTAGCTTTTGTTTGATTTTTTTAAGAAAAAATCCAGATCCAAAACCAAAACACGAAAACAAAGCACGGAGGTGAGGTTTTGGCAAAACCAATCCAGATCCAAAACCAGGGGAGATCCAGATCCAAAACCAAAACACGGGGGTCGGCGCACATCTCTAGTCAGAGCACATCCCTAATTGTGTCTATAATTTGACCCTGTCAACATTTATACTCATTATTTTGACTGTTGACATTTATTTTTTCAATATTGACATTCTTTCTGTCGACATTATGACCCCATTGACCTTATGTCCACGTCAGCCTTTTTAACTGTTGACATTTTGATTGTGTCAGCATTGTGACAGTAATTTTGGTGTCGACCTTAGGACTGTCTTAAGTTTTGAATTTCACCTACATCACGTTAGGGAATATTACGAGTACTAGAGCATAATTGTGTGTGATGACTGGGAATTAACCTTTCCAGACTTCTTTGTCCACTCGGGGAATTGCAAGCACTTCGCTTTACTAAAATAAACTGTATAGCCATAAATATATTCCGATTTCTTGTAGTTGGTTTAAAATAATTAGTATGACGTTTGGATTATTTATTGAGATAGAACAAAATGCAGAACCTATGAGAAGTACAACCTTGAAATGCATGAATCTATAAAAAGACTTTAAAGGGGATGTAAGTATTGATTGAATATATATATATATATATATATATATATATATATAAAATAACAGGCAGTGGGTAAAAATAAATATTCAGTGTTTAAGCTTTTGATTGGCAAGAATGCTTCAGGTTGGGGATACGTTCAGTATCCCGACATGCGGGGTGCCGGCGCTTAGAATACCTGAGGTCCTCTATTACACCCTGAAGTCTCCCATGTGGTGGCACCTCTGGGTGAGCTTATACTCACCTCTGCTGGTGCCCTTTACCTGCATGAGGAGTGAGTCCTCCCCCAGTAAACTGCTCTCCTACTGCCAGCTGCTGCAACACTAATACAGGTCCGGAAGTTCTGGGACACGGTCTCCACCTCCCGTTCCCCAACACTGTTTTTCACTGGACCAACTGCCTTCGGGGCTCTTGCCTGGACAGATCCACCCCAGCGGTATCACGCTCCGGCCCTTAAAAAACACTTTTTTACCTCTCCGGTGTCTATCCAGGCTAGCGATGAGGTCCGATCACACTGTGCATCACTCCCGGATAGCACAGAGATCCGCTCATGATGCACATTACTCCTGGCTGGTGCTGAGGTCTGTCTGAGCTGCTCCTGCTTTGTCCGCTCAGTGTCCTGTCACTGAGCATGAAGATGGCTCTCTGCAGCCCCTTGCTCACAGCGTGTCTTCCCAGCATGATGGCATGCCAGAGTTCCCTCCTAAACTACAGTATGGGTGCAGCCATGTTGGACTCCCTATCCCCTGATGCTCTTCCTCCACTCAGAGCGCTACTCCCAGACCAGCTGATCGTAGCATCCAATACCTGGGGATCCTCCCCTATAAATTCAATTTCCTGACTGGCCAGTACAACGTTGCTTCTGCTGAAGTTACAGCTCTGTGCTGAGCTCCCAGGTACTCTGTAATGGTCCCAGGGCCTGATTCAGAGCCGGACGCTCTGACCAAAGCGCTCGCTCTGAATCAGGGCCCTCCTACCTGAACTTGGAGCGGCCTCCCGGCCGCTCGCATAGCTGTGGGTAACCACCCACAGCTTATGCGAGCGGCCAAAACGATGGTCGCGATTGTCAAGACCATCGTGACCATCGGGCTTGCGACGAGACCCTGCGGTAGGGTCTCGGTGACCGCAAGCCCTGGAGTTATTTTTACTGGACCGACGGTAGGCGTTCCCATGGGAACGCCTCCGTCTGGCAGCCACGCCCCCGGCACGCCCACCAAAGGAGGCATGCTGTCAATCAACATCAACAGCAAGCCCCCTTTGGTGCGAGCCCCGGAGCGACGGCTTCCCCGTCGCTAGCCGGGTCTCGCGCATGCGCACGACAGCAGCCTCCGTCGTGCTCATGCGCACTAGGGCACCATCAACCCGCTTGCGAGCGCTCAGCGCTCGCGAGCGGGTCTGAATCAGGCCCCCAATCTGTTACATTCCAGTTCCAACTCTGGTTATCGTGTCTCCTATTCCATCTAACATTCCAGTCTTGTTTTACCACAGAGACTTGTTGACATAAACCTCCATCGGATCCAGCCGATAACTCCATCATTCGGTTCCATCTGATATATTCCACATCAGTTCCAAACCTATTCAGTACTGCAACTCATCATCATCGGTCCCAAACCAATCCAGTACTGCAATTCATCATCATCGGTCCCAAACCAATCCAGTACTGCAATTCATCATCATGGGTTCCAAACCGATCCAGTACTGCAATTCATCATCATCGGTCCTAAACCAATCCAGTACTGCAATTCATCATCATCGGTTCCAAACCAATCCAGTACTGCAATTAGTTATTTATTATTGCCAGTTATTTATATAGCGCACACATATTCCACAGCGCTTTACAGAGAATATTTGGCCATTCACATCAGTCACATCAGTCACATCAGCCTAATTGGGCAGCACAGATGGTGTAATGGTAGCCTCACAGCACTGAGGTCATTGGTTCGATACCCACTACGGCCCTAACTGTGTGGAGTTTGTATATTCTCTCTGTGCTTGCGTGGGTTTCCCCCGGGTACTCCGGTTTCCTCCCACACTCCAAAAATATACTGGTAGGTTAATTGGCTCCTAACAAAATTTACCCCTAGTGTGTATGTGTGTAAGCATGTGGTAGGGAATATAGATTGTAAGCTCCACTAGGGCAGGGACGGATGTGAATGGCCAAATATTCTCTGTAAAGCGCTGCGGAATATGTGTGCGCTATATAAATAACTGGTAATAATTATAATAATAATAATCAGTCCCTGCCCCAGTGGAGCTTACAATCTATGTTCCTTATAACATGCTCACACACTATGGTTAATTTGTGTTGGGAGCCAATTAACCTACCAGTATATTTTTGGAGTGTGGGAGGAAACCGGAGTACCCGGAGGAAACCCACGCAAGCACAGGGAGAATATACAAACTCCACACAGTTAGGGCCATGGGAATTGAACCCATGACCTCAGTGATGTGAAGCAGTAATACTAACCATTACAATGTCTGTGCTGCAATTCATCAACATTGGTCTCAAACCGATCAAGTTCTTTAATTCAGCAACATTGGTCTCAAACCGATCCAGCTCTCAATCCAGCATCATCAGTCCCAATCCAATTTTGCCCATCTCTTCAGTATTATATATCCAGTTCCCATTCCAACCTGAGGAAATCCTGGCTCAACCCAACCAGTTTTATCCCAAGTCTCCTATTCAGCCACCTACGCCTGTTCCGACCAACTCCTAACCTCAGGTGTGACAAGCGGGACACACCCGGAGGGTCACTCTGCCCACAGGTTAGTACAGCTTCTCACCTCAGCCTTTCTGTGTCCGGCACTTAACCTACTATACCTAACACAAAATCTGTGGTTTTGGCACTATATTATCCTCCTCCTTCTGGGCTCCACTGCCCTGAGGCAGGCAAACCTATTGTTTCAAAAGGCAGATTTTCTATTAGTCTCCCTAATGGTGCATACACACGATCAGATTTTTCCTTCAGATATGAACGATAACAATTTAAAAATCGTTCAGTCATTCATATCTGATGGAAAATCGTTCATATCTGACATGCCTGAACGATGGACAATCAACGATGCACGTTCCCGTTTGTCAGATAACGATATCTGACATCTGATGGGTTTGCAGTCAGACATGGACGATTCCATTCATTTTAATGCAGTCAAAAATCGTTCAATCGTTCAAACCGTTCAAAACTTTGGTAAAATCGTTCAAATCATTCAATCGTTCAGTCGTTCATCTGACAAATCTGACAAGTCTGACAAATCTGACCGTGTGTACGCTCCATAAGACTATGTGTGGCATAACTTTTTTTTGCCTTTACTCTTGAGAGCCTTCATAGAGCCTAATTTTTTCAGCAGTGTGACGTCGCCATCTTGTGTATATTTTGCATTACTACACTTTGAAAATGTTAAATGTACTGTATATAAAAATGTTCTCATTGCTCTGCCTTTACCATAACCTTCTTGTGGATGACTGCAACTATAGAAACTTTCCTCAGGTAGAGCCCTACTGCTGGGATTTCTCAGTGGTTCCAGACATGGCCTCTAGTCAGCATCTTTTGAAATGAAAGCCTAGCCTCTCTAATTTCAGGGGAAAATGGCCGATAGTCATCCTAACGCATCCAAAACAATCATTTAATATGTCGTTTCACTGCAAGGACTTTTTTTTCTATGTCAACAAGTCCAGGAGATCCGCTGCTCAGAAAGAGTCCTGCCCTTCCACTCAAACTCCTTCTAGTGTAATACTCCAAAACTGAGGAGTATTGTGAAACTTCTGGTGGTTTTACAATTCTCACTCCTAACAGCCAGTTTCACTCAATAGTTACCTTACGATGAGATAGTCAGCCTCTCGTTCTTCTTACAATGTATCGAGTCAATTGGTACTTTAACACATTTCTTTTTATTCACAATTACATTAAACGGTACAGGTTTTGAACAAAGGCAATTATACTTTCTGAACATATAGCTTAGATAAATACATGCAACCATGGTTTAATGCACTTAAAGTACACAGAATAAGATAAGCTTTTATTATACAGGAACAATCTTGTCTCAGGGGCTGTGCGCCTGTGGAACCAAAAGGGTTAGATCATGGCATGCAATACAGATCAAACACATTAGACAAGATCCTAGTATATGCAACAGGTAATCTACATAAACAATGTAACTACTTATACCTATTAAAGTAAAAACATTGCACACGTTGCTGGCCAGTTTATTCTTTAGAGGTGGTGCACGCTTGTACTTGTGTAGCTATATGCTCCTCTAAAGCATTGTCTCCTTTGTCAAAGCTACACAGTCTAATGAGGCATTGATTACTCCCTATTGCCAATAAGGCAGAGACACTTTGTCACAATTGCTTAGTATAGCATGCAGTTATTCTCGAAATAGCAATTGAGTTTCTATTGTTAAATGTTTGTACTATTCTGCACAACATAGGTTCATGTAGTTGTTGATCTTACAGAAATGACAATGCAGACCATCTAATCTCGAGCTGTAGTAAATTAGTCTATGCAGCAATATCATTATTGTAGCTTCTAATTGATCCTGGTTATAGGAGTCATAATGAGGAGATAAGTTAGGCTTCCAGTGACAAATTTGGTTGCCTGTCTTTACTATGTGCATCAGACAGGCTTAAGAGGGCAGTTAGTTAATTAAATCTAAATCTCCAACTGTCACATCTTAAGAGGGCAGTTGTTAGTTAATTGGGGTGATCAACAGGCTGTGGGGGGAACTTTAACTGCAGTCAGTCCTGGATGGTAGGTTAGCATGTGATGCTTCTACTTTAGTCTCTCTGCTGGGTGTTAATATACAACTACAGCAGAAAAGTGGTCCTAATTGACAGCGTCAGAAAAAAGTGACAGTTGGAGATTTAGATTACTCCCAAATCCTCATTTTTTATGTTTATGCCCTGAAATTTAAATTTGCAGCACTGAGTGACAGTTCTACCCAGCCATGCCAAATTTCAGCTCCTTACCTCCAACAGCTTTTGAGGTGTAGCCCCTTAAACACCCTGCCCTCCCCTCCGGAATTCTCTATGGAGATTTCCATTTTTTTTAGATGAAGCCTTAATATAAAGGCACGACTGTGCACTTGTAATATCTGTGCTGACTACACTTTATATGAGAGATGCTGTGCTGTGCAGAACAGTAAACTTCCCAGCCTAGCAGAGATACTGTGACTTTTGCCTTGTCAGCTGGGTGTGGAAGTGTTAATGAAGGGCTGTCCCTGGTATAATTACAGACCTCTCCTGAAGCCACTCATGCAGTGGTGGGAGTCACTCAGCCTGGTAACCGCCACCCCTTCCAGTCAGCTCCTGTAATTATTGCACCGCCACCGGAATGAGATGCAATTGCCTGATCCGCCTCCTTGTGCAGCAGCCTTGCCTCTCCTCCTGCCTAGGGATGGACATGAGAAGCCCATCATCATATGATGGCAGCGGTTCCACCATTGAATTTTTGAATGCAATGGTAACTAACCATCACATCAAAAGAATTCAATGGTAAAAACTATTCATATGAATAGTAAAGGGGCAGGGTTGGGGGAGGGGCTCGGACATGAAGCAACAAAAAAACCCCAGCTGAGCCAGGCAGGCAGAGCTGACTGAGGACGAGGAGGAGAATGAGAAAACTGCCACACTGATGCTGCTGCTGTGGGCACTTAAAGCAACAAAAAAACTGAAGTCTAAAACCATGTAATAAATATACTAAAAAACACAAAGAAAATGAACCTCTTACAGCACCAGCAGAGAAATCAGTCTCCATCTCTGCAGCTGTAAATGTTGTTAGCTGTCACTCTGTGTGTCTCTGAGTGACTGCTGCTGCAGGGCCAGGGCTGCACACTGATTGGCTCTCACTGTCTAGCTAGCAGAGGGGAGGGGGGGGTTGTTAGGGCCAAGTCTGAGGCAGTGAGAGGCAGCCTCCAACGATCCCTACAGCATGAACCAGGTAGATTATCAGAGACAGAGACACAGCACACAGCAGCTAGGGGAGGCATAGCTTTTAGGAATTAAAGAAGAGATGCCACCATTGGAACACCATCGAATGATTACCATTCGATGGCAGCAAACATCGGAATGCTGCCATTGAATGTTAAAAACACTAACATCGGAAGAAAAACATTGATGGTTTGCAAACATCGACCATCGATATCCATCCCTACTCCTGTTCACACAGGAAGTCATGAGGTTCCGATGCTACATCCTGCCTGCGCCTCTCTGCCTGCTGCTCACCGTGGTACTTCCGGCATACTCCAACATGGCCCTGCTCCTCGTCACCAGTACCTCAGGACTGTCTAATGGTCTCTCAGGCAGTCCACTTTATCACCTTGCTCCGGGTCATTAGCACGCAGTGGCTCCCTTCCTGCCGGTCCCGCATGCTGAAACTCTGCTCTGAGCTCGTGGACATACAGTCTAATCTCGCACCCCGCCATTGTCAGTAGTCCATAGCAGGGGGAGCAGTCCATAATTCCAGGGAGGGAATAGGGACAGTTCTTTGGTACAACATGAGGCATATAAATGCCAGTACTGGGCACAAGTATAATACAAAATACAGTTTGGGGATACCTTCAATACATATATAATCATACATTGGTATTTTACCCCTAATGGTGCTGGTGCTCAGAAGTGATACTCCCAGAACTATGGTTATCACTCTAGGTCTGACATTCACTAGTTCCTTAAGCTGATGTGTCTCTCACCCACTAACGAGTACTCTTGCTCTCTACCCTTGCCTGTTCTTCCTCAGTCAGATCAGGCTTCTGAAGATGATCTCTCTCAAGTCCTCCAACTCCTATGATCTATGGCTACTTGCCAGGACTTCGATTCTCTGGAGCGCTGACTCTATGACACCATTCGATCTGAACTGGTGGACAGGAAATCTGACTTTTCACATCTAGGCGAGAGAGTGTCACAATGTGAGGACTTCCGAAATGTATCTGTGGAATCGTACAATGGCCTTCGAGAGGTAGACGTCTGTCAAGCTTCAATGTTTTCTGCTATGTCTCAGAGATTGGATGATCTGGATAGCAGATATTGGTACCTAATTTAAGCCTCTATGCAATCCTACCTATACCTTCTAAATCCTGCCTATACCTTCTAAAATTGTCGCAATTTAGCGTAATGAGTCGCACCGTTAATAAATGCCTTCAGATTTTGAATGTGGTTCCAAAGCACAAAAAGTTATTATTCAATATAAAAATAGATGGTTACACGCTGTGGTCTAATGACAATTAGCGCAAATAAGTCATACAGACCCAAGGTACAGTTGTTACATACGCACGCGCTCTTGGTCCAGATACCGGCATCAGCATTAGAAACTTCCATCAACAGCACAGCAAGAAGGCTCTCGATTGGGGTCAGAGAGCGCACATATATACGCTTTCAGGGATACACAATTCAATAGACAAGTTTGGCATGATTCCATTGGCTCTTCTTAAAGGTGTTTCTGTTATAGGATAGTTTATAGGACAATTTCAAATGGACACAAACAGCCTCCAACTGCCCTTTGTGTCCTTTTTCCCGCTGCATTCTAATCTAAGCTGCTAACATTACAGAGTACGTTTTAATGTTTTAACTCTCTATAGTCCATAGTTTGCAGATGCAGGTTCCGATCTTCTCACCGATGGTACCGGAAATCTGTGGAGACACAGTGGATCAGTACAACACCAGACACGGTCTGCTTACCATGTACTAAGATACCTTAGATAACAAATAACCTTTATTACACAACATTAATAATTACTGAATAAACCTTGGAGAATACACTTTAATACTAGGGAACCTTTTATGTACGTGTGCAGTGTGTAAGTATTGGGGAATTGGGAAAAGACGCTTGTTAGCGCTGTGCGACTATATGTTTTGTGGAGTACATTATGGTGCATGTTTTGCAGGGATAATTATTTTATGTGTTTAGTGACTGTCTGTATTTACATGGTGAGGACTTTTAACTTCTTTCTATTGCGTGGGAATCGCATGATGCTAAATAATAGCATCGCTATATGTACTTATAATGGCGAGTTTCACTAAAATGGCGCTGGGCGGCCAGTCGCAAAAATGGCGTCTCATTGCCATTCGCAAAATGGCGTCGCGCAGATCTAATTTTAGACCGATCCTGTCTCAGCCAATTATCCGGCTTTGACAGTCCACCCTTGATAGCAAACAACATGCTATCATACTCTGATTTGAAAATTAATTTTAGGCTTGCATTACGACATATCATTTAATGTTATATTATGGGATGGCACAAGGTGGTTCTTAATCCATAAAACTACCCTTATACGCACACCGCAGATCTTGGGAGATCATGGGAAAGATGTGGGGATGCACCAATCCTATAAAGGAAGTCTTGAGGGGGAATAGGGACTTTATTTAAGATGTTTTAAAATAACATTTTAATAACACATTTTATGCATGTCTAAATATTATACATTATACGATGGTACCTCCTAGTTCAGGATTGTAATGCAGTTCTACATTTACCTCAGTATTCATATTGTTACTACTGACCACCATCATAACTTCATTCTTCCGGTTTACCTTATCTTTGCATTTTCCACATCTCAACACAGTAGGAACACCTGACACATATGCCAATTACTATGATGACAACCAGTATGAGGATCAGGAGTTTACCTATGTTCACAATCATTTCCTGGACCCACTCTCCTAGACTTGAGAACCATTTCACTGGGTTCAACCATGAAACCCATTCCTCTACCTTCTCCTCTATTTCAGCCAGTGAAGCATTATGGTTCTTTCGAAATTCCCATTTTAGCTGCATAATTTCATCCATCTTCCGGTCTATCACCTCCTTGGGGTCGCTGGTATCATTTGTGACATAAGTGCAACACTTTACCCCAAATTGGGTGGCCAAAGTTACACAATACCCTCCAGTGACAGCTGTTAAATAATTTAACACTAGTTTGTGTTGCACTAGTTCTTTCTTGTACGCTTGCAATTCCCTACTTGTATACCTGAATGTGTCATCATACATCTCGGTGATATTATCTATTAATTTAGCAAGATCTTGGATATATCTAAAATTTAGTGTACCCTGAGCGATCCTGGTGGGATCCAGTGCTACCAAAACTTGAAAGCCACTTGTCTCACTAATTAACTGTGTGGCTTTATGCAAATCACCAAGTATCATATTTCTTTTGCCTCTGTGTTCGTACTGTGTGTGAAGATATTGTGATAGGTGTGTTTTATGAATACCAAGCATTTCATCATGTGTGGGGGTCATAACCTCTGGGACTACTCTTCCCAGGTAACACAAACCTTCAGAACTCAGAGAGAGCCACTTATACGCTTTCCTTCCACATATATAATATACATCATCGGGGAGAACATAAGGAATGGTATGCATCATGATCATTAGACACATTTCCCTCACAAATAATCCTATCTCAGGTTCTCCCATCTGGCAAATACACGTTTCTGGTTGTATAACCTTAGCACAGTACCCTTTTGGTATTCTACCAACCATTTCTTTGGTGGAACTCAGTGTATATTTATACCGGAAGTGTCTTCCACCTGACCTAATTTTGCGTAGCAGTTCATAATTCATAGGCTCACGATCAGCTCTTTGTGAGAAGGTCATCGTCTGATTATTTCCAGTCACCTCCCAACTTCCTGGGTCATTGGAGTTGGTTATGTTTAAACATAAAAGTGATTTATCTACTTGGTACTGGTGGAGTTTAAAATGGGTTGGTTTGGTATTAAGAAATTTTCCGTCCAGTGTCTTCCCTATTTGCAATTCTAAAATTTCAGAGATATTTAACGGGAAGGGCACTAATCCTACATTATGTTGTCCTTGGGGCACGTGAGTGCACACCCAACAGTTGGTTTGGTTCAAAATTTTGCCCACCATGGTGTGATAATCCTCTAAAGGATACCCACCTCAATACTGATTATACTTAGGTTGACACCGTTGGATGCATCTCTTATCAATTACGGACCCACAGAACTCACACATACAATAATCCTCAGACGATAGACCTTCACAATGTCCCTGAGTATCCAAAGTAGCAGATCTCTTAACAATTACAGTACTAAGATTGGTCAGACACTCTCCTGATTGACATAGCACTCCTCCTTTCGACTCCACTCCATCAATACTGCCATCAGCTCCCATCTCCTCTATCAGTCCGCTGTCACAGAAGCCAGAGATCACCGAACAAACCAGGATGATGGAAACTCTGGAAGAGAATACAAAAATGAACACAGCAGACCAGTCCATTGCCGTAGCAAGGACCTGCAAATTTCTTTAGCTCAGATATCTCACTGCAATCTTTTAAACCTCCCAGAACAAGCTCACGATCGACAGGTCCACGTTATCAGCCTTGTCTCCGCCTTGTTTCTCTACCAGTTGGTTGACCTTCTTGCAGTGAGTGGAATGGACCCAGGTATCCCTCTGGGCCACCTTCAAAGATGTGGTACTCGTCAGCAACACCTGATACGGACCTTCCCAACGATCAGTCAAACAACCTGAACGAAAGAAATTTCTGATCATAACATATTCTCCAGGTTCAACATCATGACAGTTTGTTTCTGGCATATCTTGAGACAACAATTTCAGTTTCTGCTGTTGCTGTTTTAACTGTTTACTCATTGATATAAGATACCTCACAGTTACCTCGTTGTTACCTTTCAAATCTTCCTGCGGACTTATAATCAAATGAGGTTGTCTACCATACAGTGGCCCTGATTCAGAGCCGGACTCTCTGACAGAGCGCTCGCCCTGAATCAGGGTGTCTTTTTATTTTTTATGGAGCGGCCTCCTGGCTGCTCGCATTGCTGTGGGTTGCCACCCACAGCTAAGTGATGATGATCACTTGTGATGTCAGTGGGGCCGCCGCAAAACGGTAGACGTTCTCATGGGAACACCTCCGTCTGGGCAGCCACTCCCCCGGCCCGCCCACCAAAGGGGGTGTGCTGTCACTCAACATCGACAGCACGCCCCCTTTGGTGCGAGACCTGGAGCAACGGATTGCCCGTCACTATCCGGGTCTCGTGCATGCACACGACTGGCTCCATCGTGCACATGCGCTCTGGGCCACCATCGACCCGGTTGCGAGCACTCACGACTGGGTCTGAATCAGGTCCAGTATTTCAAAAGGGGACAGATTTAGAGGGGTTCTAGGAGTGGACCTTATGCTATGTAGGACCAACAGTAATGCTTCTGGCCATCCTAGTCCAGTCTCTGCCATGATTTTACTTAGTTTGTTTTTAATAGTTCCGTTCATCCTCTCCACCTTGGCAATGGCTTGCGGTCGGTAGGGTGTGTGAAGTCGACTATCAATACCCATCAGCTTACACATATTTTGAAAAACATCACCTGTGAAATGAGTACCCCTATCACTCTCGATAATTTTAGGGATACCGTATCCGCACACAAACTCCTGAACAATTTTCTTGGCAGTGAACGCAGCAGTATTAGTGGCAGCTGGGTATGCCTCAACCCAATTGGAAAACACATCAGTGCACACTAATACATACTTGAGATTCCTGCAGGGTGGTAATTGGATGAAATCAATTTGTATTACCCGGAAAGGTCCGTCAGTCGGAGGAATGTGGGATGGTTCGGTAGGGATCGTTTTCCCAATGTTTTTCCTCAAGCAGGTCAGACAGGACATTGCTCTCTTTTCCACTTGAGAAGAGAAACCCGGTGCGCACCAGTATGGTCTCACCAATTTGCACATACCTTGCTTTCCCAAATGAGTCAGACCATGCACTGCCTCGGCCAGGCTGGGGTAATATAACTTGGGAGGTACTGGCTTACCTTGTCCATCCCTTCAGAGTCCAATGGACTCTTGCCCACATCCCTTGGACCTCCAAACTGACTTTTCCTGGATAGAACACAAATTTTGCATCTCAATTAATTTCAGCATATCAATTGTTTGAAAAGTCATGATTTGTTCAGTTGGTACATTAATTTTTAACCCTGCTGCTCATTTTGCAGCTTTGTTTGCCCTGTTGTTGCCCAGTGACACCAGATCATCCTCACATGTATGGGCTTTACACTTAATTACTGCCACTGCCTTTGGCAATTGGATTGCTGTTAATAGTCCTTTTATGTGTTTGGAATGTGCATTTAGTGTGCCTGCTGCGGTCATAAATTTTCTCAGATGCCATAAGGCACCGAAATCGTGTACTACCCCAAAGGCTTACCTAGAGTCAGAGTAGATATTAGCAGATTTACCTTCCGCTAATTCACACGCTCTCTTTAGTGTCACCAGTTCCGCCACTTGAGCCAAGTGTGGTGGTCCTAAAGGTTCGGCTTCTATGATGTCCTCGTCATTTACCACAGCATAACCTGTACATAACTCTCCAGAGTCAGTTTGTCTATGACAACTCCCATCCGTGTAAAATGTCACATCTACATTCTCTAAAGGTGTATCCCGTATGTCAGGTCTTGCAGTAAAGGTTTGATTCAGATATTCCATACCATCATGTGCATCAATATACCTGCAGAACTCACCTGTTGCCAGCGGCTCACCTCGCTCCACCCTTTGTGCATCATGTTGCACATATGGTAAATACGTAGCTGGGTTTAACGTACTGCACCTTTTGATGGTGATGTTTGTAGGTGCTATTAAGGCTAGTTCCCATTTTGTGAACCTAGCTGAGGAGACATGTCTGGTTTGGGCAGATTTTAGCAAAGCAGATACAGCATGGAGGGTATAGACAATCATATCATGGCCTAGTACCACATCCTCACTCTTACTGAACAATAGGGCAGTTCCTGCTACACTTCTTAAGCACGTTGGGAGTGATCTTGCCACAGTGTCCAATTGTGCACTGTAGTATGCTACGGGCCTACTGGCATAACCATGTTTTTGTGTGAGGACACCTGCTGCACAACCATCGGCTTTTGTACAATACAAATCAAAAGGTTTTTCATAATCAGGTATTCCCAATGCAGATGCTCTTGTCAGACTATCCTTAAGATTAAGGAAAGCCTGCTCTGATTCCTCTGTGTGTATGACACGATCGGGCTTTGAGGAAGGTCAAAAGTATGCATAATATGGCGTGCCGACCCAAGCGACGCTTCCAACAACAGCATAAGTGACCTCCTGCATGTGTGACTCTGCATCTATGATCCTACACCATTCGCATCCGCATTCCCATTCCGAATAGTTATTGTTCGGATGGGATGCAGACCGGCCGCACTGCTACTTTTGACCTTGTTACCTGGCTGGGGATTTAGTCTATTACTGCTACGTATAGGGTTAACAACTCCCTCTATGGGTGCAGTGGATGTTAGCACTTCCTGTACTATCACTGATGAAGATGGCGGCACCACTTGTGCTTGTCGTGATGGAGCATCTAACATGTGTACAGCATGGGAAATGGCAGACATAACAATAGGCTCATCATCCGCATCATAAACATTTTCCTTACTTAAGAAAGGGTACAAATTACTTGTTACATTTTAGCGCTGCATGTATACTCTCTGGTAACGTGCTCGCGACACTTGTTTGCGTCGCGTGCACACCTTTAAGCCACGCATCTATCTCACTCGTTATATTTGACCTTTTTCATTCGAGAGCGCACCATACAGATGCTATCTCGGACATTGGCCCTCATTCAGAGCCGGACGCTCTGAGCAGAGCGCACGCTCTGAATGAGGGCCGTCCTCCATAATTATGGAGCGTCCCTTCTGGACGCTCGTATAGCTGTGGGTCACCACCCACAGCCTATACGAGCGTGCAGGTTGATGGCCGCGATGGTCTTGACCATCGCCACTGCGAGCCGGAGCCTGCGGTTGAGTTTCTCAACCGCAAGGCCCTGAGTGATTTTGGCTCTATCAGAGCCAAAATCACTCCCACTGACATCACTAGTGATGTAAGTGGGCCGGCTTCTGACGGTAGGCGTTCCTTTGGGAACGCCCCCGTCTGGGAGGCACGCCCCCGGCACGCCCACCAAAGGGGGCGTGCTGTCAATCAACATCAACAGCACGCCCCCTTTGATCAGACACAACGAGCGAAGGAAAGTCCTTCACTCGTCGTGTCTGGCGAATGCGCACGACGGAGCTCCCACCGTCGTGCGCATGCGCAGTGCACACCATCGACCCACTTGCGAGTGGACAGCCACTTGCGAGTGGGTCTGAATTAGGCCCATTGTTCAATACCTCCTTATCAAAGCTGCCAATTCTGAGAAATGGTCTAACACTCTTCATTGTCATTTTACACCATACATCACAGTACCTAATTGCATAAGCACCGTACTTAGTATGCATAATATGGCGTGCCGACCCAAGCGACGCTTCCAACAACAGCATAAGTGACCTCCTGCATGTGTGACTCTGCATCTATGATCCTCTGCACCTGTGATCCGCTGTATGTGTGACTCTGCATCTATGATCCTCTGCACCTGTGATCCGCTGTATGTGTGACTCTGCATCTATGATCCTCTGCACCTGTGATCCGCTGTATGTGTGTCTCTGCATCTATGATCCTCTGCACCTGTGATCCGCTGTATGTGTGACTCTGCATCTATGATCCTCTGCACCTGTGATCCGCTGTATGTGTGACTTTGCATCTATGATCCTCTGCACCTGTGATCTGCTGTATGTGTGACTCTGCATAATTGACCTGCTGCATCTATGATCCTCTGCACCTGTGATCCGCTGTAAGGGTGACTCTGCATCTATGATCCTCTGCACCTGTGATCCACTGTATGTGTGACTCTGCATCTATGATCCTCTGCACCTGTGATCCGCTGTATGTGTGACTCTGCATAAGTGACCTGCTGCATGTGTGACTCTGCATCTATGATCCTCTGCACCTGTGATCCGCTGTATATGTGACTCTGTATAAGTGACCTGCTGCATGTGTGACTCTGCATAAATGACCTATGTATTTGAATACATGTTAAAAAAAATAATTTGTCATGGAATTTGTGTGATCGACTCTTTAATATTTACCATCTAACTCTCTCATAATCTTTTTCTTGTGAATTATGACCATAGGGCCCCTCAAACCCTTCATCCAGCTTTGATGCAGTAGCAGCAGCACCCAGGGCCGTAACTAGGGTGCTGCGACCTGTGCCATGACACAGGGCATCGCAGGACAGGGGGCGCTGTTTGGGCCTGTCAATTTTCTTTTTATTATCACTCTCACTTGTAGCTTCCTCTTATTTCATCCCCAGAATCTTGTGGCCTCCACAATCTCTTCCCTGGCCCTTCCCCATGAGGCCATGCCCCTTTTTCGGGTGCGTTATATCCCTATTTGAAATATAGGGGGGGCTCCAATGCTCTTCCTGGCACAGTGCACCATAAAGTCTAGTTACAGCTCTGGCAGCATCACAAAGAGAATAAAGACAGACCCAGCCCATGTGCCCTTCAAAGGACCCAGCAGCCAGAAGAGTATAAAGGCATTTAAGCAAATGCCTTAAGGTCAGTGGTCCCTCTCAGGTCACAATTGATTTTTCTTTACATATATGCCAATCTGCCCATATCTAATGGGTAATACACAGGGCAGGGGTATAATAAGAGCTGAGAGGGCCCGTGTGCAGCGCCCCGCTATGAAGCACCCCTTACCATACCCTTTTGTATTTCCCTGCCTGTGCAGTGCGCAGGATCCCTATATTTGTCCCGCATATGCAAAACTGAATCAAAGCCTCTGTAAGACAAAGGTAGTCGGTGCAGAAGATGGCGCCATCTTCTGCACCGACTACCTTTGTCTTACAGATACCTTTTTGATCTTTTTTGGGATAGATCTTTAGGTGTAGCTTAGAGGCAGCTTTTGTTCATCTGAATGGAGCACCTTTTTCCTTAAATTTTAAAGTTTTTGTTTTAGAATCAAAGACTCTGGCTAGTTTTTTTGTTAGCTTCTGAGTGGCGCCATCTTTCTGTCAATAGCACTAGAAATATGGCGCCATGGGACAAGCATAGGTAGGCAGCGCACCACACATTCAGGCACAGTGGTCTGTCCTGGGTGCAGGGTCTGCAGAGCGGGGCCCTCCCTGGACCCATATGTGCTGCTCACCCTGCACCCATAATATACAGTATATGCCTATCACACCAGTGCTAGATGGGGGGCTACGGTATTCCTTTGTTATCCAACTGGCTGCATCCACTACTGTGGGAGTGTGGGGCCCAAGGCGCTCTACTTACTACAAGGGGAGCGAAATGCTCCCTCTAGCCTAACATCTAAATGTAACAGGGGGGCCATCTTCAATTGACGGAAGGCTGTGTGGAGTGCCGTACCCCTGTAATCACTGTACAGCGTAGACTCGGTGCATAGTGCCAGTTTGCCCTCCTGCTTGCCTCTTAACCACTTGCCTTGGTATAGTCGAATCACATGAGATTCGACTATACCAAGCTGGGCTGAGGCGACCTTGTCAGAACCGCCTACCGTAAGTTGCTATAAGATAATCTTTCTGCAGCCATCGGGTTCTGTGGACAGTGTGCCGACCCCTCTGCTTCCTCCGATCCCCAAGTCCCCTTCTCCCTTCCTGGCAAAAGTAAAGGATGATCCTATCAGGATCATCCAGCCAGATTGTGATTGGCAATTCTAAAGGCCCCCATACACGGTGCAACAGGCACCTTGCGATGTGCCGGTTGACATATCCGGCGGTCCCCACACACGGAGCGATGACACGGTACTCTACACCACATACAGTATGCTTCACAATTGCTCCCATCACCACTCTCCTCTATCCACTCCATGACTCACATATCATTCCCTCTTTCCCACCTTTCCCTTCTCCTACCACATATTTCCTGCTCCATCACATTCCTTCCCTCCTACTTTACTGCTCCCCTCGCCATTCCCATGTACACCTGCAACCCCTCTAGCCTTATCCTCATCTCCCCCCAGCCGTCCCTCCCCTTCTCATATGCCCTGTATAATGCCAAGTAAGTCTACAACAACTCCCCACCCATGACCTCTTTATCTACAATTCTCTCAACCTCCTCGCCATCACCAAGACCTGGTTAACTCCCTCAGTATCCACCTCACTAGCTGTCCTCTCTTATGGGGACCTCTACTCCAGTAGCCATAGAACTGATGGCCGCCGTGGTGGCAGTGTTGGGATCCTCTTATGCCCATTACACTTTTAGGGTCATTTTCTCAGGAATTGGTATGATATCCCGGCGGGCGCTTTGCCGGGAGTTCGAATCCCAGCAGCGGCAGCCCAACAAACCAGCAGAGCCCGGCAGCGGAAGCCCGACAGCGCTGGAGATCACGATCGTCCTAAGGTAAGTATCTACTAACCTAACCCCCCTAACCCTAACCCTCATTTGGGGTGCCTAACCCTAAACTCCCCCCTAAGTGCCTAACCCTAACCTCCCCCTTCCCCCGCTGCCTAAATCTAAGTCCCCCGGGGGGGTGCCTAACTGTAACCATCCCTCCCCCTAGCCTAACCCTAACCCTCCCGGGGGGGTGCCTAACCCTAAGCCCCCCCGGGTGCCCTAAACCTAACCCTCCCCCCCCCCGCTGTTGTCCGCTCGCGGCGCCCGGCATCCCTTCGATCGTGATGCCTGGCGCCTGTCTCCCGGCGTCGGGGAAATGACAGGTGTCTAGATATAGACGCCCGGCATTTCACCCTCACCGGCATATGACAGTCGGGAAGCCGGCTGCCTGTATTAAGGCAGCCGGCTTCCCAATTGTATACAATTTTCTCAAACCCTCTCTTTTCTTCTATTCCTTTGAAGTCCACTCCATCTATTTCTTCCATCCTATCCACCTCTGTGTAGCCACCATCTATTGTCCCCCTGGTCCCGTTTCACAATTCCTCATTAACGTCTCAGCTTTTCTCTCCCACTTTCTCTCCTCTGACCTCCCCTCCCTCATGATGTTAACATCCCAATTGATTACTCCACCAATCCTGCTGTCTCCAAACTTCTCTTCTTCTCATAATTTGGCCTCTCACAATGGACATCTTACCCCTCCCACAACAGAGACCCTCAACTTCTCTCACCATTGAGTCCAACAAATTCAACCTCCCTCTCTCTGACCACCACCTCATCTTCAACATTCCTTATTCCCCTTCCCTTCACCAAAGGATACTTTAACTAGGCAAAATCCTGGTGCCCTCGATCCCCACCCTCTGCTGCCCTTACCAAGCTTTCAACTTCTAAAACCATGCCCACACCTCTGCCGCAGATTCTACCACAGCAATAGCTTAGAAAGAGCCTCTTCTTAAAGGGCCCCTCAGAACTCCACCAGTAGAAGTGTCCCCCTGGCATACGGTCAGCAATATACGGGCACAAGGATCACAGGCACCGCTAATTGCCATGACATACGTTTCCGGCTTACAGCCAGTGATATTGCAGGCGCAGGACTACAGGTTGTGACACTCGCCATGACTTGCTGGCTCCGGCAAGTGACTTTCACAGTGCCGCAGCAGCTTGTTTCTTATTCCCATGGTATTGGGCATATACGGATCTCCTACAGAGGTACTAACAATTGTTTTATATAACAGCTGGAGGGCGTAATTAGGAGATGGATCTTTAGCCCCCATTTACTAACTGATTTTCAGTATAATTAGATCACCTATATGCTTAGTATTATACAAGTATTATTGAATTGCATATCAAGTGGTATGTGGATCCAGATACATTGTAAACCAATGTTGTGTATTTTATTATTTTTTATTATTGATACATTGTGACTGCAGTCATAGGTATATGTGTTATTATGTAATACATTTTTATAATTATTAACATTAAATTTGTGTTTTCAATCCTTAGTGCAGACTCATTTTATATTGTTCTCTATTTTTTAGAAGGAATAGGCAGATCCCTTTTTTTGAGTAAGCAGCTGTGGATTGATTGAATAATAAACTCAGTTATTTAGCGCACTTTATCTTTCTTTAATTTAAGAGTGTCCCGGTTTTATGGGATTGTGTGACTGGGTGTGGCCCTGACAAAGTTCAAACCCAGGCAAAAACCTAATCCTGGTCAAACTACACCACCATGCCAAATTCGGTGGAGCTAGGAACAAAACTCTGGCTGTGCATACATGACAGACAGACACACACACACACACACACACACACACACACACACACACACACACTTTCTCGCTTATTATATTGACTAGCTGGGATATCTGGCATTGCCAGAGTTGTAGACTGGACCCTGAAGTACACCTGCAGCCTGTATTTGTTTACATTGTCCTTGCCTATAACCCATACTTGCCTACCTTCCCGATTCGGCCAGGAGTCTTCCAAAAATCGGGTGCCACTCCCGGCTTGCCTGCCACTCCCGGTCCCAAGGAACGGCAGGCAAGCCTCCCAGCAGCCAGCAACCCCTCTGGCCACCCCACCCTAACACGGTTATAAGAGAATCCCCCGCAGCAGGGGGTACGGTGACGCAATTCTTGCAGATTTGCGTCATTTTGGTCCCACCCCCTGCTTCACAATGCCGGTAATCCCGGCATTGTGTAGCATGGGCGGGGCCAAAATGATGCGATCGTGTGGCCATGCCTCTGCTCCGCCCACAAATTCCAGTCACGCCCCCTTGATTGCTGATCTGGCTTCCCCCTCCTGGAAGGATCAGCCATAAAGTCGGCAACCCTGCTATAACCCCATTCCATTGATCCTGAAAAGGACCTCACTCTTTGCTAACATGCATGCAGTCAGTCACACAAGGTAGGCCGGTCCAGTCAAGACCGCCGATGGGGTCCCGAGTGTCAGTGGAGGGCACACAAAGGGAGGCAAGAGGCTGCTGGAGGGACATCGGGAGGTGAGTTGCTGGGAGGGGCATTACTGTGTGGCATAATGTGTAAGGGGCACTACTATTGTGTGGAATAATGTGTTATATGGGGCACTACTACTATGTAGCATAATCTATAAAGGGCATTACTGTGTGGTATAATGTGTAAGGGGCATTACTGTGTAGCATAATGTATAAGGAGCGCTACTACTATGTGGCATAATTTGTATATTGATCCTGAAAAGGACCCCACTCTTTGCTAACATGCATGCAGTCAGTCACACAAGGTAGGCCAGTCCAGTCAGGACCACCGATGGGGTCCCGAGTGTCAGTGGAGGGCACACAAGGGGAGGCAAGAGGCTGCTGGAGGGACATGGGGAGGTGAGTTGCTGGGAGGGGCATTACTGTGTGGCATAATGTGTAAGGGGCACTACTATTGTGTGGAATAATGTGTTATATGGGGCACTACTACTATGTGGCATAATCTGTAAAGGGCATTACTGTGTGGTATAATGTGTAAGGGGCATTACTGTGTGGCATAATGTATAAGGGGTACTACTACTGCGTGGCATAATGTGTATAATGGGTACTACTGTGTGGCATAACATGATTAAGCTCTGAGTGGGGGTAAATGTATGTGTTTTTTTTACCTCTTTTAAGATCTTGCTATGTGGTCCCCAAAGTTCTAGATGTGCCCTTGTATGCAAACACAGAGGGCTGACTAAAATATATGGTCACGTTAAAAAGGACTAAAGGCGTGTATCCACCACAAGAGAAAAATGAGCGATTGAACGATTACAACATCGTTATCGTTCAAATGCTCATTAATCGTGCAGTAATTATGCCGGCAACGATCAGCAATGTGCGCTCCCGCTGGTCGTTGTCGGCATTTGTCATCGCCTGAGTATGCAGGCCAACCTGACAAGATCGTCAGGTTGTGCATTTTTTGGGGATGAGGGAAGGTGCCTGCACTGAATGACATATCGTTCAGTGTGGCCACATTATCCACTGCACAGGATGATGAACGACTGAACGATTACAATGTTGTAATCGTACCGTCGTTCCACTTTTGTGTAGTGGATATGCACCTTTACTCTGGATTTAACTGAACTTGCATGAGTCATAAAGTTTGACACTTGCTCAGAAATTAAAAGGATATTTTTGTAGCTTTCACACAGGTTTTTTGGCATACTGCCAATTTCCACTACAGCCAGCACTTGAACCTGTGTAATTTCAGTGTCTTACTTTTTAGGGATTGTGTGACATTGTGTGGCCCTGACGAAGTTCAATCCTAGGCAAAAACCTAATCCTGTTCAAACTACACCACCATGCCAAAAATGGTGGAGCTAGGTCATAAACTCTGGCCGTGCATAAAGGACAAACAGACAGATAGACCCGCTTTCTAGCTTATTGGGGAATGGGGTGTGCAAACAAAGAAATAATTTATGGAAATTGGATATACTGTATCTATAATAGATATATCCAATTTCCATCACTATTTTCTTTGTTTGCACACACCATTCCCCAAATAATTAAACCAATATCAAATAATTGCCGCAAACCCAAGCTAAGGATTCCCACATCACAGCTTGAGTAAGAGATTTGCTGTCTGCTTCATTTCCATCATTCTTAAATGTCCTTATCCTGTTTCTAAGTACTATTCCTTTTTTTGTACTGATTTGTTGGATTGACTGTCCAGCAATGGAGTTCTGCGGGGCCTTATAAGTATTGATGATCATGTGAAACACTAGATTATTGGTCTTTTTTTCAGATTTTGAAGAACTAATATTGCAGGAGGGTGAGAGTTGTGGGGCTATCCACTTTGTGTATTATTACTATTACTATTCCCCACTGTCGCTACAATTCTTAAAAATGTTTTAGTGTATGAATTATGTAATGGGGATTTCACCTTATAAATTATGCCAAAGATAGCTGAGTTTACGGATGGTTTATAGTAATATTTAATATACTTTTGCTTCATCTCACTATTTTCTTTGGTATCAGTTATTTAACAAGTTTGGAAAACAAAAACATAAAAATATATTACATTGAATGTACTGTATGTTGTATTTGGCATTATATACACAAACACATGGCTTTTCTCTTTGATTTTATTGATTATCATTTTTCAGAGCAGAGGATTACAGGTATATTAATGGAATACGCAAAATGAGGTAGAACCCTGAATTTACCTAGCTCTGTAATGTCAGTCTTTCGATGACAGTTTTTTAATGCCGACAAACATCAATACACTTAATGAATTACAGTGCCCCTTCTTTATAAAACCCCCTCTATAACACCCCCATTATATATATATTCCTTCCCTGTGTATTAAGGGTCTCATTCAGACCCGCTCGCGAGCGCAGGACGCTCGCAAGCGGGTCGATGGTACCCAAATGTGCATGCGCACGACAGAGGGAGCTCCGTCGTGCGCATTATCGAGACCCAAATAACGATGGCCAAGCCGTCATTATGGGTCTCACACTAAAGGGGGCGTGCTGTCGATGGTGACTGACAGTACGCCGCCTTTGGTGGGTGTGCCGGGGGTGTGGCTGCCAGACGGAGGCGTTCCCATGGGAATGCCTACCGTCTGGGTCCGGCCCCACTGACATCACTAGTGATGTCAGTGGGAGTGATTTTGGCTCTGATAGAGCCAAAATCACTCCTGGGCTTGCGGCAGCGAGACCCTACCGCAGGGTCTCGTCGCAAGCCCAATGGTGGGGCCTGATTCAGAGCGAGCGCTTTGGTCAGAGCGTCCGGCTCTGAATCAGGCCCTAAGTACCATCTCTTTTTGTTAGTTACTTGGTATAAGTGCAAGTATGTACTAGTAACACTAAGGAAAGCTGAGTTCTGATTGGTTGCTATGGGTTACAACACAACATTGATCTTTTTACTCTGTTATTAAATGAGTCATGGGCTTATTCTGAGTCGCACACAAAAGCACATGCAGGTGTGTTTATTGGTGGTCGCACGACTTTGAGTTTATGTAAATGCCGCTACAAACTCCTTGTCTACATCCATGCAGCTGACAGAGAAGTGCACTTTTAGCACCTACTAAAGGTAAAATTGGTGCAGCGCTTGGCCTATTTTAATGGTTCTGGACTTCAAGTATAGTGATTGTATTACTTGATTGATTGATGTGTGGTGATATATACCAATAATAGACAGTGATATGAAGGATAGTATTTAGTTGTAATAATAATATCAGGACTAATGCATAAATGGAAAACACAGAAGAATATATAAAAATATATAGTAATAAGATTATGATGGTTAAACAAAAAATAAAGAAAAAAGGATAAAAATATCATTAATGTTCACAAGGATCTGTATTTTGCAGTTGTGTCCCAGCTGGTAATTCAGAGATATACGTTCCCGATAATGTGAATGAAAGTAAAAGTATATTCAATAGTGGATTGTCCAGTGTATCAAAGTGCGGCGTCCCGCTACTTTGACTATTGTAACTGATGTAAAATGAAGTTCGTGCACTTCGAGTTCGAGCAGAGCTTTGCGCTGGGCTGAGGGGGCTCAGAGCGCCCCCCTCGGTGGCGCTGAAAATCTTTTCATTTTTTTCTAAAGGGGGCGTGGCCACGCTTTCTGCAATTAGTCCACGCCCCCTGTTACCCAGGCCCGCCGCGACTCTTGGCGGGCCTGAAGATGCCCACTGGGTCTGATTCAGTGGTGCACAGTTGCAGCCGTGACTCTGTCTTTTACTGCAGCGCGACTGCAACTTTATACAAATTCTGTAAGATAGAATTTGTGTACCGGCTACTGAGATAATCCGACATTGTACATATTAAGCAGAGATGTGCGCTAACCCCTGTGTTTTGGTTTTGGATCTGGGTTCATCATTGTGTTTTGGTTTTTGCAAAACCACCCTAAAGTGTTTTGGTTTTGCTTTTAGATCTTGATTTAAGAAAAAAAAAAAATAATAATTAAAAGTTTTTTGAAACAGCTAAAATCATATAATTTTGCAATCCAAACCCAAATTCAGGACTACTGGAAGATCAGAACCGCGACTCTGATTTATCCGGACCCCCTCAGGAGATTAGAACCACGACTCGGATCTGTCCAGATTCACGAAGTTCGTGTGGATTCAGATTTCTGGAGAACCGAACCGTACATCTCTAGTATTAAGACGCAACATTGGCTACATCGATTGCACCGTCGGAGATAGCGACCCATGGAGGCATAGAAACCCAGTGTGAACATGGCCGCCAGTGCCAGTGCTACTGTAGCAGTGGTCGTAGTTACTGACTACAACACGCCTTCTTCTGGTTAGCCATCACCCTGTTACCACCCAGAAACACATTCTGATATTGCCTCTCTATACGTCCAAATTAGTTTGATGGTAAACATCTGGATGCATGCGCAGTGCGACTCGGACGCATGCACAGACTAAACACATCGGCTGCTTGCGTGCGGCATCGATATTGCGTGCACCTCTGAATCAGGCCCACTGAGTGAACCACTTTGTGCAAGCACTACCAGCCACCTCCCAGTCACCGCCCCGGAATGCCCATCACTTTCCCAACACATATCTAATACCTACTGATCCGAATACTACAGTACCTATGTGCGCACACCCTGTGTAACACATGCACCGTAGGGGTTTTCAGAATTTTTTGTACTTGCGCAGTTGCAAATAGTTGCTCAAAAACATGAATATCGGCATTGCGTGCGCCTCTGAATCAGGCTCACTATGTGTAGAGCCAGCATGATTCTGGGTTGGGTGCAAAGCACCTGGACAAACCATGCTGTAATGCAGACTTGCCTACCTTTAGGCTGTCCCTTCCGGGAGGGGACAGCCTGGACGCTCTGTACACAGCAGGTGGGCGGAGCGGGGGGGGCGTGGCGGCTCAACACGTCATCGTGGCCCCGCCCCCCGCTGTGCAGAGCCCGTAATACAGGCTTCGATGACGCGATTTAACGCGAATCGCGTCATCTGATCCCCCGGGCTGCATACTAATTGGCCGGCAACGGGGGGTGCGGGATGGCTGCGGCTGGTTCCGGGAGACTTGCCTTGCCTTCCGGGTGGTCGGGAGCGGCACCCGATTTTCGGGAGGCTCCTGACCAAATCGGGAGGGTAGGCAAGTATGCTGTAATGCAAGGAGTGCAAATACTTTTTTTTATCATGATACTGGCTGTTTGTAATGCTACTGGACAGCTTTATTTTTTCACTGCAAATTATATTACAGTTTGGAAACAGCCCTCTCAAATCTAAATCTCTCTGCACATTGAAATCTCCCTCACATGTATTGCAGCCTGGTTTTACCAAGGTACAATGGGCCTGATTCAGCAAGGATGGCTATTGCGATTATGAGTGCAGTTGGCCGATTGTTGCGTTCTGCGCATACACCGCAGTATAAATGCACGAACACTCCACTGCAATCGGAACTGCAATCACAGTGACTACGCGGACCCATTGCACAGGAAGCACCATTTGGGGGTGGTGATAGGGGGTAGTCAGCGAAATGCAGGCATGCCAGTGCATTTGAATGCTCTTACAGGGGCATGCATAAATTAGCCACTGCGATGGAATACGCAGCTTAGGCTTTCACTGCGTGTGACGAGGTTAGCAATTCCTGAGTAAGGTCAGACCTTCTGCAAGTGTGCATGAGGCTGCGATTGTACTCGATGTTACCGATGGTTTCGCAGACTTGCTAAGTGTTACGGCTGTGTGTAAGGCAAAGTGGATGTCCTTATGTTAGGCTGCGTATGGCATTGTGATCGCAGACATTAGCATATCTTCGAAGTGAGACTGCGTGCGTAATCGCTATTGCAATCGCAATAGCGATCCCTACTGAATCAGGCCCAATGTTACTTGCTTTCTTTGCAACTCAGAATCAGGCCCAGTCTGCTTTGTGCTACTTTTTCCAACTGTGTTTTACTACTGTCCCGCTTGCTAAGTATGTACAGTAAAGGTGTATGCCATTAAAAGTGTAATGCTTATTATTAAAACATGGAATTAAATGCTAGAAAATTAAAACAAATAATAAAAAAGACACTATCTAAATACCCCTTGCTCGGCATAAAAGTTTTGGCATATTTTCGTGAAATATAGGTACTGTATTGTATATTTGAATAAACTGATCAATGGAGAAGATATTGCAAATATCTGTGGGGCTAATGCTTGCATTATAGTGCACCAAGGTCTCCCAATAAATTTCTATGGCAATTAAATTGTGCTACTTACCAAACTCCAAAAATTTTATGTTTTTGGAACTTGATTGCGAGAATTAAGATTATGGCGAAAGCCCGCTCCTGCCTACGGGAAGAGGGTCCAGAGTGTAAACAGCAAACAGGGATCCCTCTGTTTCCTCTAAACCTAAAATGGTGCCTGCTCCATATACCCCTTTTACTTAAGCCCGCTCATTATTTACATTTTTTTGCAATCTGCCCATTCATCGTGATGTGTTTGTTAAGCTGATGATTTATCTTGTACGATCTCACGATTTGGTCATCAGACACGATGCATGATAGATCGTGAGATTGTGGGTCTATTTTTCTCAGTTTTTACACCAAATCGGGCCCATGACTGGCGGAGAGCTGCTGGGGAGAGTTCAAGGGAAATCGGACACGATATCGGATCATGACCAGAACGCCTAGTGTGTAGGCACCTTACCCCTCCATTTGTGACCACGCAGTAATACTGTCAGTATGTGAGCCTGGCATTGTTAAGTGATACTGTCAATATGGAGCCTGGCATTGTTAAGTGATACTGTCAATATGGAGCCTGGCATTGTTAAGTGATACTGTCAGTATGGAGCCTGGCATTGTTAAGTAATACTGTCAGTATGGAGCCTGGCATTGTTAAGTGATACTGTCAGTATGGAGCCTGGCATTGTTAAGTGATACTGTCAGTATGGAGCCTGGCATTGTTAAGTAATACTGTCAGTATGGAGCCTGGCATTGTTAAGTGATACTGTCAGTATGGAGCCTGGCATTGTTAAGTAATACTGTCAGTATGGAGCCTGGCATTGTTAAGTGATAGGCATGTGCAAATTAAGCAAAACAAGCGAATGTGAAAGATTTCAGGGAAATCATGGGTTTCCTCTTTGTATCTGAGACAGTAGTTTCTTGAATGCGCTGGTCCTGACACCTCTCTGATATATATTATGCCAAACAGCACTAATTTACGCATCAATAATGGATAGGTGTATACTGTATATATTGTTAAATAGACCCATCTGCTAGCTAGAGAATGGGGTTTATTGACATGACAGGCCAGGAGGATGCAGGTAAGTGTAATGAAGGGAGGGGGGGTCGTGGGGGGGGGAGGGGGGGTCGCGGGGGTCCGCGATCGCAGGGGGCGGGGTTTAGTGCCAGGGGGCGGGGCTTAGCGTCGGTGGGGGGGTAGTAGCGGTGGTCGGTCGGCGCATGCGCGGGCTCTTAGTCGCGGTATTTTTTCCGAAAATACCGCGACTAGAGTGCGGATGGGATCCGCAGGGACAGAGCTTTATCGCAAGCTCTGTCCCTGCAAGGGATTTATAGTAAATCCCTGTGATATTACCTGAATTCGCAATGCGAATTCACTCGGTAATATCACACTACAATCCGCATTCAATATGCGGATTGTAGTAAATAGAGCCCTTTGTGCCTCATGCCTTAGTAATGTCACTAAATATTGTTTATGGGTGACACACACATATTAACCCTGGTTAGCGGTGACATATACACATTAACACTGGTTACTGGTGACAGACACAACTTAGCAATGGGTGCCAGTAACAGATATAACTTAACACTGGTGACTGATTTACGTAAACAGACAGCATTATCCAGAGTTTACCGGTATGCATGAGACATACATTTATAACACATCAAAGCTATTTAGCACTGGTAAGGGTTCATATGAGCGAAGCTATGATATTATTTAATTACAACATAAAATTATTAAACTTGACGTTATCTCCATTGGATAATCCTGGAATAATGAATAAGGATATCTATTTGGTACAATTGATTTTTTGGTTCAGTAGGAGACTGGAGGAAACATTTTTGAAATGTGAATACAGGACTTGTCAGCTACTGCACCTCAGAAAAGGTCAACATTAACTTTAGTTTGACGTCATTTTCTCTCAAGTTTAAATTGCAGAATAAGTACTGGCCACAAGAGGGCGGCAATGTTGGTATTCAGTCATATACTGTATTTTGAACCTAGATACCTTTGTTCAAACTAGGCTTATCATTATCAGAGTTCATATTTGTGCATGTTCGGCACATTCCCAAGTTCTCTTTCAGAAGTCTAGTGTCAAACATCCAACATACAAAGTTCCAAGGTTCTAGGGTGTCACTCTTGTACCCCAGGGGGATTGTAGTAATCCTCTGGCAGTCCATATGCAAACTGAGAGTGCCTTCCACAGGACAGGAAATCAGCCCCGTGGGCAATGCAGCAGGTCCATAGCTGTGGAAGATAACAGTTATGCATAGATTATTACATAAAATAACACATTGCAATTTATTTACTAACAAAGTAGAAAAGTGCCAAGTGCCTTGTGTATTCTTCGCAGACTCTCTGTGAATTAACCACTGAGGCAGGCTCCAGTGCTGCTATGTAGAATGAGAGCTAGGCAGACATACAGTATTAAGATTGAGGGGCCTATTCATCATCCTTAAAAGTAAAAGTAGGTGAAAATACTAACTTTCATCTACTTTTGTAAAACTTTGGTGCTGACCCCATTCATTAAACAGGTAACGCAGGAGATTTCACTGAAATCTCCTGCTTACCTGTCATCCCCGAAGCGGATCGCGGATCTCATTCATCAAACTCTGAAAATACATCATTTTCGGAATTTGATTGCAAGAACTGACGCCATGTGCAGATGGCATTCCCTGCTCCTTCCTATGGGAAGGAGTCCCAGGTTGTGGATCCCTCCGTGCCTGTTTTTATGTGAATGCTGCACTGCTGAGTCAGACTTGACAGTGTAAACTTCCACTGCTGCAGCAGTAGCGATAATAAAGAACGCGGGGACCGCTGGTCTACGGATCAACTGTCCCCGCACCTGAGCAATATTAATTGCCCCAGTGATTTTGTATCCACTGCTGCTACTAACAGCGAGATGGATACTAAACAATCACTGATGCTAATATTAGCATAATGAATAGAACCCTTAGGGCCCCATTTATCAATGATACATAACCTCTTTAGTGCTCGTTAAAGGAGTTATGTCATCCTTTCTTTATTCATCAACCAGCGGGAATCTAAGATTACCGAAGTTTGTCACAGGATCACTCTCGCCATCTTTAAATGGTGAGAGCGATACGGTCCCCATTGGCGGCAGTGCCATTCCCATGCCCAGACAGACCATCGCGCATGCGCATTACACAGGAGCGCGTCAGTGGTAACGTTAGGCTGCCAGCAGGGGTGCAGAGAGAGGTGGGGGGCTGAGAGCGGGTACTCCTTACACGGGTCCGGCAGAGCTCCCCATCCACAGCATCCCAGCACACGGTGCTGTGTGCTGGGCTGCACTGAGACACTGTCCAAGGAGTCTCCTATGCCAAACGGGGGAGCGATCACGCTGATCGTGCCACCCATTGGCTGTGTGCCGGGCTGAGGGGCACACAGCGCCCCCCTCCTCAGCGCCGCAAATGGGGTTTGTCTTCTTTCGAAGGGGGCGTGGCCACGCCCTCTGGCCACCAGGACCCGCTGCAGCACAGATGATGTTCGTTCAGTGTGTATGAATGACCATCATCTGCAGATATATCTTTCAGGTTTGTACCCACCTTTAGCCAGACATGTAGTACTTTCAGAGAGAGAGAGAGAGCTAGGCAGATATGCAGCACTCAGGAAGAGTCAGTTAGGCAGACATAGTACTAATCAGGGTCATAACTGTGCCCATAGGTAGGCAATAGCCTGAGCCCCTGGTGAGTGGCTGGGTATTAGGCCCAGGTCACCATTACTAATGTATAGGTAAGGGGGGACAAGGCCACCATCAGGGGAAGGGACTGGTGTCCCAGAACGGGACACACAGACAGAGAGCAGGAGCCCGCTCACTCCTACCACCCGGTGCTTGCTATTATCTCCCGGCGCCCACTGCTACCGCCCTGCGCCCTCTACCACCCCCTTGAATTAAAAGTGACAGGGGGCTTTGATCCTAATGGTACACTGCTAGCTACTGCCCCGCACCGCACAATAAAAGTGAGTGACTGGGGGCCTGCCGCTCTGCCTCCTACTGACACAACGTCTCCGAACGCCGCTATAAAGTTATTTTGTGAGCTGGCATATCATGACATTACAGCGCTGAAAGAGAGAGGAACCACGGCACATGAGGACGGAGCAGCCAGAACAGAATAAGGAGGTAAGGGACTACCATGTGGTTGCGGGGGCTAGCTAGGGCTTGAGTGTGGAGACGAGATGCAAAACAGGGCTGGAGAGACAGAAGGTGACTGGCTGGGTTTAGGGAGACACTGCAGTGCTAGAGAGATTTGACTAAAAATGTTTGTGTAGGACTAAGGTGGGGTGGGCCCTGCCTCTTTTGTCAGTCCTGGGCCCCAGAATTTTGGATGGCAGCCGTGAGGGGAGGGCTCTACTGTATGGCATAATGTACATAGGGGCTGTATTGTGTGCTGTATATAGGGGCTGTACTGTGTGGTCAATAAGGGGCTATACTGGTGGTCAATAAACACATCGGAACGACAAATCATTGAAAATGTGTAGTGTGTATGCACTACATCGTGAAGTGCGCGCTCCCGTTTGGTCGTCAGCCTCATCGTCTGCTCTTATGTGCAGCATGTAAGATCAGGTGATGCGGCTGACGATCCAATGCAGTGCTATGTGGGGGAGGGGGGGGGCGGCATATCGGGCGGTTGGGCACCAGATCGCCCAGTTTGTATGGACCTCCCGATATGACAGCCTGTCAGCGCTGGGAATGTTGGTGACATCGCTGGGTACATACACCATTTAGTGTGTGCCCAGCTTAAGAGATAGAGATAGACAGCTGGGTAGACATGCAGTACTAAGAGAGAGAGAGACAGCTGGGCAGACATGCAGTACTAAGAGGTAGACACAGCTGGGCAGACATGCAGTGCTAAGAGGTAGACACAGCTGCGCAGACATGCAGTACTAAGAGGTGGACACAGCTGGGCAGACATGCAGTGCTAAGAGGTAGACACAGCTGGGCAGACATGCAGTACTAAGAGGTAGACACAGCTGGTCAGACATGCAGTACTAAGAGGTAGACACAGCTGGTCAGACATGAAGTACTAAAATATAGACACAGCTGGGCAGACATGCAGTGCTAAGAGGTAGACACAGCTGGTCAGACATGCAGTACTAAGAGGTAGACACAGCTGGTCAGACATGCAGTACTAAGAGGTAGACACAGCTGGTCAGACATGCAGTACTAAGAGGTAGACACAGCTGGTCAGACATGAAGTACTAAAATATAGACACAGCTGGGCAGACATGCAGTACTAAGAGGTAGACACAGCTGGTCAGACATGCAGTACAAAGAGGTAGACAGAGCTGGTCAGACATGCAGTACTAAGAGGTAGACACAGCTGGTCAGACATGAAGTACTAAAATATAGACACAGATGGTCAGACATGCAGTACTAAGAGGTAGACACAGCTGGGCAGACATGCAGTACTAAGAGGTAGACACAGCTGGGCAGACATGCAGTACTAAGAGGTAGACACAGCTGGTCAGACATGCAGTACTAAGAGGTAGACACAGCTGGGCAGACATGCAATGATAAGAGGAGACACAGCTGGGCAGACATGCAGTACTAACTACTAAGAGGTAGACACAGCTGGGCAGACATGCAGTACTAAGAGGTAGACACAGCTGGGCAGACATGCAGTACTAAAAGTTAGACACAGCTGGGCAGACATGCATTACTAAGAGGTAGACACAGCTGGGCAGACATGCAGTACTAAAATATAGACACAGCTGGACAGACATGCATTACTAAGAGGTAGACACAGCTGGTCAGACATGAAGTACTAAAATATAGACACAGCTGGACAGACATGCAGTACTAAGAGGTAGACACAGCTGGGCAGACATGCAGTACTAAGAGGTAGACACAGCTGGTCAGACATGCAGTACTAAGAGGTAGACACAGCTGGGCAGACATGCAGTACTAAAAGTTAGACACAGCTGGGCAGACATGCATTATTAAGAGGTAGACACAGCTGGGCAGACATGCAGTACTAAGAGGTAGACACAGGGGCGTATCTATAATGGGTGCAGGGTGTGCGGAGAACATGGGCCCCTGAGTCCAGGAGGGCCCCGCACCGCACACCCTGCATCTATAATAATACTTACCTCTCCGGAGTCCCACGACGGTGCGGGCGTCCGTCGCTGTAAAACGACTGGAAAATGGCCGCGGCGGCCATGTTCCTGTCATTTGCGCATGCGCAGTACAGGGAAAATGGCCACCACGGCCATTTTCCCTATGACCTGTGCATACACTATCGTCTCTGGGCACACTAGTGCCCATAGTATATAACTCCGGCGCTGCCACGCACACCTCAGTGCGCTGCCGGCCACTGTGCGTAGAGGAGGGGGCCCGTGTCAGAGACTGCACAGTGGCTCACTCCTCTCTAGAAACGCTCCTGGGTAGCCACAGCTGGGCAGACATGCAGTGCTAAGACGTAGAAACAGCTGGGCAGACATGCAGTGCTAAGAGATAGACACAGCTGGGCAGACATGCAGTGCTAAGAGGTAGACACAGCTGGGCAGACATGCAGTACTAAGAGATAGACACAGCTGGGCAGACATGCAGTACTAAAATATAGACACAGCTGGTCAGACATGCAGTACTAAGAGGTAGACACAGTTGGGCAGACATGCAGTACTAAGAGGTAGATACAGCTGGGCAGACAGGCAGTACTAAAATATAGACACAGCTGGGCAGACATGCAGTACTAAGAGGTAGACACAGTTGGGCAGACATGCAGTACTAAGAGATAGACAACTGGGCAGGCATGCAGTACTAACTACTCAGAGGTAGACACAGCTGGGCAGACATACAGTACTAAAATATAGACACAACTGGGCATACATGCAGTACTAAGATGTAGACACAGCTGGGAAGACATGCAGTTCTAAAAGGTAGACACAGCTGGGCAGACATGCAGTACTAAAATATAGACACAGCTGGGCAGACAAGCAGTACTAAGAAGGGCAGACATGCAGTACTAAACTAGACAGGCAGTTTTAAACATGCAGTACTAAAATATAGACACAGCTGGGCAGACATGCAGTACTAAGAGGTAGACACAGCTGGGCAGACATGCAGTACTAAGAGGTAGACACAGCTGGGCAGACATGCAGTGTTAAGAGGTAGACACAGTTGGGTACACATGCAGTACTAAGATGTAGACACAGCTGGGCAGACATGCAGTACTAAAAGGTAGGCACAGCTGGGCAGACATGTAGTACTAAGAGATAGACAGCTGGGCAGACATGCAGTACTAACTACTAAGAGGTAGACAGAGCTGAGCAGATATGCAGTGCTAAGAGGTAGACACAGCTGCGCAGACATGCAGTACTAAGAGGTAGACGCAGCTGGGCAGACATGCAGTATTAATATATAGACACAGCTGGTCAGACATGCAGTACTAAGAGGGAGACACAGCTGGGCAGACATGCAGAACTAAGATACTGACACAGCTGGTCAGACATGCAGTACTAAGAGATAAACACAGCTGGGCAGACATGCAGTACTAAGAGATAGACAGCTGGGCAGACATGCAGTACTAACAACTAAGAGGTAGACACAGCTGGGCAAACATGCAGTACTAAGAGGTAGACACAGCTGGGCAGAAATGCAGTACTAAAATGTAGAAACAGCTGAGCAGACATGCAGTACTAAGAGGTAGACACAGCCGGGCCGACATGCAGTACTAAGAGGTAGACACAGCTGGGCAGACATGCAGTACTAATATATAGACACAGCTGGTCAGACATGCAGTACTAAGAGGTAGACACAGCTGGGCAGACATGCAGAACTAAGATATAGACACAGCTGGTCAGACATGCAGTACTTAGAGGTAGACACAGCTGGGCAGACATGCAGAACTAAGATACTGACACAGCTGGGTAGACATGCAGTACTAAGAGATAGACAGCTGGGCAGACATGCAGTACTAACTACTAAGAGGTAGACACAGCTGGGAAGACATGCAGTACTAATAGGTAGACACAGCTGGGCAGACATACAGTACTAAAATGTAGACTCAACTGGGCAGATATGCAGTACTAAGATGTAGACACAGCTGGGTAGACATGCAGTACTGAGAGGTAGACACAGCTGGGCAGATATGCAGCACTGAGAGGTAGACACAGCTGGGCAGACATGCAGTACTAAAATGTAGACACAGCTGGGCAGACATGCTGTTCTAAGAGGTAGACACAGCTGGGCAGACATGCAGTACTAAAATATAGACACAGCTGGGCAGACATGCAGTACTAAGAGGTAGGCACAGCTGGGGAGACATGCAGTACTAATATGTAGACACAGCTGGGAAGACATGCAGTACTAAGAGGTAGACACAGCTGGGCAGACATGCAGTACTAAGAGGTAGACACAACTGGGCAGACATGCAGTACTAAGAGGTACACACAGCTGGGCAGACATGCAGTACTAAGAGATAGATACAGCTGGGTAGACATGCAATGCTAAGAGGTAGACACAGCTGGGTAGACATGCAGTACTAACTACTCAGAGGTAGACATAACTGGGCAGACATGCAGTACTAAGAGGTAGACACAGCTGGGCAGACATGCAGTACTAAAATGTAGAGACAGCTGGGCAGACATGCAGTACTAAAATGTAGTCACAGCTGGGCAGACATGCAGTACTAAAATGTAGAAACAGCTGGGCAGACATGCAGTACTAACAGGTAGATACAGCTGGGCCAACATGCAGTACTAAGAGGTAGACACAGCTGGGTAGACATGCAGTACTAATATTTAGACACAGCTGGTCAGACATGCAGTACTAAGAGGTAGACACAGCTGGGCAGACATGCAGAACTAAGATACTGACACAGCTGGGTAGACATGCAGTACTAAGAGATAGACAGCTGGGCAGACATGCAGTACTAACTACTAAGAGGTAGACACAGCTGGGCAGACATGCAGTACTAAGAGATAGACAACTGGGCAGACATGCAGTACTAACTACTGAGAGGTAGACACAGCTGGGCAGACATACAGTACTAAAATATAGACACAACTGGGCAGATATGCAGTACTAAGATGTAGACACAGCTGGGTAGACATGCAGTACTGAGAGGTAGACACAGCTGGGCAGACATGCAGTAGTAAGAGGTAGACACAGCTGGGCAGACATGCAGTACTAAGAGATAGATACAACTGGGCAGACATGCATTGCTAAGAGGTGGACACAGCTGGGCAGACATGCAGTACTAAAATATAGACACAGCTGGGCAGACATGCAGTACTATGATGTAGACACAGCTGGGCAGACATGCAGTACTAAAATGGAGAGACAGCTGGGCAGACATGCAGTCCTAAAAGGTAGACACAGCTGGGCAGACATGCAGTACTAAGAGGTGGACACAGCTGGGCAGACATGCAGTACTAAAATATAGACACAGCTGGGCAGACATGCAGTACTATGATGTAGACACAGCTGGGCAGACATGCAGTACTATGATGTAGATACAGCTGGGCAGACATGCAGTACTAAGAGGTAGACACAGATGGGTAGACATGCAGTACTAAGGTAGGCACAGCTGGGCAGAGATGCAGTACTAAGAGATAGACAGCTGTGCAGATATGCAGTACTAACTACTAAGAGGTAGACACAGGTGGGCAGACATGCAGTACTAAAATGTAGACACAGCTGGGCAGACATGCAGTACTAAGAGGTAGATACAGCTGGGCAGACATGCAGTACTAAAATATAGACACACCTGGGCAGACATGCAATACTAAGAGATAGACAGCTGGGCAGATATGCAGTTCTAAGAGATAGACAACTGGGCAGACATGCAGAACTAACTACTCAGAGATAGACACAGCTGGGCAGACATGCAGTACTAAGAGGTAGACACAGCTGGGCAGACATACAGTACCAAAATATAGACACAACTGGGCAGATATGCAGTACTAAGATGTAGACACAGCTGGGTAGACATGCAGTACTAAGAGGTAGACACAGCTGGGCAGACATGCAGTACTAAGATGTAGACACAGCTGGGCAGACATGCAGTTCAAAGAGGTAGACACAGCTGGGCAGACATGCAGTACTAAAATATAGACAGCTGGGCAGACATGCAGTACTAAGATGGGCAGACATGCAGTACTAAACTAGACATGCAGTTCTAAACATGCAGTACTAAAATATAGACACAGTTGGGCAGACATGCAGTACTAAGATGTAGACACAGCTGGGTAGACATGCAGTACTGAGAGGTAGACACAGCTGGGCAGACATGCATTGCTAAGAGGTAGACACAGCTGGGCAGACATGCATTGCTAAGAGGTAGACACAGCTGGGCAGACATGCAGTACTAACTACTCAGAGGTAGACATAGCTGGGCAGACATGCAGTACTAAGAGGTAGACACAGCTGGGCAGACATGCAGTACTAAAAGATAACCGAGGTTCGGATAGAACAGAGGGCACATAAACCCCTAGGCAGGGATGCGTGGGGTTAATAAAGTTACAGGAGGTAGGGGAGTGTTAGTGTTTTATGGTCAGATTGACATTAGGTTAGGATTGGTGGAGTGTTGTGTAAGGGGTGTGGTTAATAGAAGTGTGGGTAGGTCAGCACTGTTACTCTGCCTCTTTGAAATCTGATCTGCAAGCTGTACAGTCACAAGGTTGTAATACTCTGGTCTTTGTTTTTGGCATTTTTCCCCCTTTTTCTTCTCATACTTGTCTTTCCTGCCTTTGTCTTTATCTCTTATTCTTCTTATTCTGATCTATTCTTTCCTGCTTTGCTGTTTCTTTATCCTATACATTCCTCTCTACAGTATACCTTACCCCTGGCACGCCCGTTTTTTCTCCCTGGATGATGCTGCAGATCTGGGTTTCATAGTCCCCCTCCCCCCCTTCCCTCCTCACTGTGTGAGCTATAACTGCTTTAGCTATCTTTAGATGAGCTATTACTGCATGGGCTATCTCTGTGTGAGCTATTACTGCATGGGCTATATCTGTGTGAGCTATTACTGCATGGGCTATCTCTGTGTGAGCTATTACTGCATGGGCTATATCTGTGTGAGCTATTACTGCATGGGCTATATCTGTGTGAGCTATTACTGCATGGGCTATCTCTGTGTGAGCTATAACTGCTTGATCTATCTTTAGATGAGCTATTACTGCATGGGCTATCTCTGTGTGAGCTATGTTTATGTGAGCTATTACAGCCCTGTACCCCTCACAGCGCAGCGCAGGATTCTGGGTCTATTGCCGGACAGTTGGTGGGGGTGCCCTGACACCCCTACGGTCTCCGCAGTCTGGGGGTGTGGGGGTAATACTTAGCACCTTGGCTGCACCTGCGGCATACGTCACACGGGCTCAGCAGTTCCTCCTTTTCTTTTATACAAGCAAAAACTATTAGCAGTGCATGCATATTCAGTAATAACAGGCTGAATTATACGCACAGTGTAAGGGCGCTATTAAGTTGGTCCTTTCGGGCATTAGGTATATGGTTATGAATGCGGTAAGTTGTGTATCGATAAGCCAACAGTTTAATATGTTAAAAAATGACTTTAGGTAGGCAGCTGTATTCATATCTGGTTGCGGGAAAAAAGCATTTCTCCAGCGCTCATGTCAGCCGCAGCTCCTGGGCTAGGCTGTGGGAATATGTAATGTACAGGGCTGGGAGGTTCCCTCGCTGCTCTGTGTCAGGAGACGGCGGTCTTATGCTCGTTTGTTGTTTGTGTTATTGTGAGGGCTCATTTCATACATAACCCTCGACTACAAGGCCGTGGCGTATCTCGTTTCTCGGCCATATGCCGTTTCTTCAGAAGCTTACCAGCCCACCTCCGCACATCTTTTTATTTGGTCTATTCACAGCGGCTGGTCATTGTCAACAAACCAGTTTTTATTCATCTAGTCATACAAAACAGTTTTATTAATCAATATTATTGGTAGAGCACTTATTTCATACATAAATGCAGTGCATTTTTTATACATGTTAAATGCGTTACAGCACATGTTATCATTATTACCAGTTATTATTATTTCCACTTAGTTATATAGCGCACACATATTCCGCAGCACTTTACAGAGAATATTTGGCCATTCACATCAGTATCTGCCCCAGTGGAGCTTACAATCTATGATCCCTACCACAGGCTCACACACATACACACTAGGGTTAATTTATGTTTTGAGCCAATTAACCTACCAGTATGTTTTTAGAGTGTGGGAGGAAACCGGAGTTTCCGGAGGAAACCCACGCAAGCACAGGGAGAACATACAAACTCCACACATGTAGGACCATAAGCCAGCATGTCAGAAACCATGGTGCCTTTGGCCCTTTGTTCTTCAGTTCTTCTGCATGGTTCCTTATTAGATTATTGCGTTAAGTTTTTGTCATATGACCTACATTTATTACAGCAAACATTCATGTTATAGTCATGCACATGGTTGACATTCGAAAATTATAAATCAGTACGCACAATGAAGTTATATAAAACATTCATGTTTAGTCATGCACATAGATAAGAAAATAAGTGCGGCAGAGAAGTGTGGATAAGGAAAATATGTATCATGGAGTATTAATCAGTTAATCGATCACAAATGTGTTCTTGCACACTATTACTAATATCACGCTATTACATACTTTCTATTTCATAAATGTACTAAATTACATTACATGGGTATCCCTAAGTTTCATAGAGTTTGGGAGTGTCTTGGGACCCTATGACCACGTAGGGACTTGAAGCGTGTGCCGCTCCTCCTCCCACCATGCACTCAAGTTGGAGTCATCTTGTGAATGGTATCTTGGGCTCATAGTCTAAAATCAAGTATTAGGAGCCTATCATCTCCTATTCTGTTATTCTTCACTTGTTTACTCTCTTTCTGTTATAAAATGTTTGGACCACCCTTTTGGTCATAAGTGTGCATGCATAGGAACACCACGTTTCAGTGCGTCATTTTTCTTTTGCCCATATGATTTACCCTTATACTTTCTGTAGTTGAATTGTATTAATCCCTGTACAGTAATTTATGCTCTTTACATATAGCCGGTGCTCGTGCATGCATAGGACCACTTCGTTCTGGGATCATTTTTCTTTTGTCCGTATAATTTGCCCTTATACTTTCGGTAGTTTATTGCATTTTATTCACGTAGGGTTTTCTGGCCCTTTCCCTATAGCCGGCGTCTGCGGTTGGTTTTTCTTACCCATGAGTGGGTGCTTTTCCATACCGTTTTCATTTGAGAGCTTTGTCTAATACATTGTGAAGTCATACATAAGGTACATTTATGCGATAACTGCTGGTGTGATTTCAATTATCCCCTCAGTGGTCCAGTTCCTCCTCAGACTCAGTATCTGGCCTTTGGGAATATTTGTTTTATACTTTACTTTTTGGTGTTGAAAATGTTTTATATGCCAAATATGGTTCATATGATTTAGACGAGCTTCACATTTTTGCATGGTAGTCTCATCCCTATTCCAATTGAGACCTATACATATATATTTATTTTATATACAGATACAGGTTCGAATTGAGTCCACCCCCACATGCAACGCTCTTCAAAATACACCATATCTTATACAAGCACACCCTCCCCCTTTTATTTTATAAATACATGTTCATAGGATTTAGGTGAGCTACACAGCTTACATTGCATCTGATCCCCATTCATATATACCTAATCGTATATTTTTATATATAAATCTTACATAGGGAAACAGGTTTGACCCGAGTCCACCACCCCCACATACGTTCTTCTAAGCACACCATATCTTATACACAGCCCTATGTAATAACGGGACACGCCCCTGGCTTGGGTTTCCCCGGGCTGTGGGTTGTGGTCTCCTAATGGCTAAGAGAAGTTCGGTCAGTGTTGATGTGGGGTTGTCTATATCGGGGAATACTACATCCCTGGATTCAGGAGCCATCGCTGTGTTGCTTGTGTCAGTGGGGGTGTTTTTGAGGCCCCTGCTGTCATAACAGTCGGGGGCACTGTTTACAACAAGGGTTTGCATTGTTTGCTCCCCCAGCATCCGATATGTCGGCGTGCTGAGTCCACTAATTAAGCAGCAAGGTATGATTTGAGGCTGTTGTTCCTTGTGCTCGTTTGCTCTTTACACTGCTGCGCCTGCGCATACGGTTCACTGCCTAATGCAAAGGACCCTGAATTTCGATACTGCCCATGTTCTTCTTTTGTTTCAGACATCGATGTGGCCGGATCCCCTCCTACCACCACCCCAGGGATCGATATTGTCGCTTCTGTGGTTGCCAGGAATGGAGTCATCAGTGCAGATGATACCCTGTTCAATTCTCAAGCCGCCATGGAGAGTTTTTGCATGTCGGTCCTTGGCTCCTCAGTCCTGTGATTGCCTATCAGACTTTGTGGCAGCATTGAGAGTCTTTCTGGCAGTCTCAGCTCGGCAGGAGATACAGGCTCTATGATGATGGAAGTCCTATGCCCATATTCATGTGGACTAATGATGTGTAATGTTTGTTGTGGACTTGAGTGCTCCGGCCAACTTGCCACCTTTCCGGTGGGGGTCTCGAGGGATTTTGCCCTATTTTTTGCCCTGCTTAGGACAACGTTTGGCTAATGCTATAGTTTAACTTTGTGTAAACAAATAACAAAAATATGAGAATGACATTACTAAGCAATATAAAAAGATCCAGCAGGTTTTTTGTAGGTTTTTACCTCGGGTCAAGTCCTCCTTTCCCTCCCCCCCATCACCTCCCTCTGCAATATGTCATTATCACCATACTCATGTATGTTTCATGTATTGCAGGTGGTTTACAGGATTACAGCTCATTTTGTTTATTGGACACTTGTATATATTTTGGGCGGGTCAATCCCGCTTGGCTAGTTTGGGTTGGGAGGCATTAGTGCCCTGTATATGGATGTCAGCGGAGGACTTTGGTTCTCCTTTGGTCTTGGCAATTCACCTGGGAGGGAATGATTTGTGCCGGCAGATGTCGCATTACTTGCGGCGCACTATTTGTCATGATTTGGGTGGGTTGCTTGGCTTTGGCCAGATGTCGTGATAATTTTGTCCGATATTGTGCTAGTCTTTGATGTAGGTGCATGGTTGGGGGGGGTAGATTTGTGGAGCATCACCTTTTAATGGGGTACAAGATGCCTAGCAGGGACAAATTTCATTTATAGAGTGTTTTTTGTTCGGTGTGGGGAGGTTTTAGAGGGTAGGTTGTATGGTGGCGGGTATGTTCCATCATTGGGAACTTGCGTGGCGGGAAAGAACGGCAGTATCTATAAAGCGTCCACCTTGCTGCAGTATGAGCGGTGCGCCCCCTTCTATGCACTGGTTAGGCTGATTTTACCCTACTGGGGTCAGAGACACCTCTCGTCGGAGAGGGCTAAAATAGTGCATTGGGATGGGGCTGGATACCGTCTCACTTGCCAGAGAGGGATATCGGCCCTTGCAAGTTTTATATCACTATTACACTTGAATTGGGATTTGGCCCGTTCAGTGAGTGTTTTACATCCTTGCATAAGTCAAGTGTGGGGCGACAGATTACTGGCCGTTCTTTCTTATGCCACCATACTCTGATTGTAAAATAAATAAAGCTGACCATATATTTTTTGATCGCATATATACTTGGTCTGTCTCTTTATTTTATTTAAGCTTGGTTTAATAACTTTGTGGTTGCACGCATTATCTGCCGATAGGGAGTTTAAGATAACCGAGGTTCGGATAGAACAGAGGGCACATAAATCCCTAGGCAGGGATGCGTGGGGTTAATAAAGTTACAGGAGGTAGGGGAGTGTTAGTGTTTTATGGTCAGATTGACATTAGGTTAGGATTGGTGGAGTGTTGTGTAAGGGGTGTGGTTAATAGGAGTGTGGGTAGGTCAGCAATGTAATACTGCCTCTTTGAAATCTGATCTCCCACCCTCCCTCCCCCTTTTTTCCTCTTGTGTCTTGTGTCGGCTTTATTTCAAGGGCGGGAAAGAACGGCAGTATCTATAAAGCGTCCACCTTGCTGCAGTATGAGCGGTGCGCCCCCTTCTATGCACTGGTTAGGCTGATTTTACCCTACTGGGGTCAGAGACACCTCTCGTCGGAGAGGGCTAAAATAGTGCATTGGGATGGGGCTGGATACCGTCTCACTTGCCAGAGAGGGATATCGGCCCTTGCAAGTTTTATATCACTATTACACTTGAATTGGGATTTGGCCCGTTCAGTGAGTGTTTTACATCCTTGCATAAGTCAAGTGTGGGGCGACAGATTACTGGCCGTTCTTTCTTATGCCACCATACTCTGATTGTAAAATAAATAAAGCTGACCATATATTTTTGATCGCATATATACTTGGTCTGTCTCTTTATTTTATTTAAGCTTGGTTTAATAACTTTGTGGATGCACGCATTATCTGCCGATAGGGAGTTTAAGGTAGACCGTGCTGGGCAGACATGCAGTACTAAGAGGTGGACACAGCTGGGCAGACATGCAGTACTAAAATATAGACACAGCTGGGCAGACATGCAGTACTATGATGTAGACACAGCTGGGCAGACATGCAGTACTATGATGTAGACACAGCTGGGCAGACATGCAGTGCTAAGAGGTAGGCACAGTCGGGTAGACATGCCGTACTAAGATGTAGACACAGCTGGGTAGACATGCAGTACTAAGAGGTAGGCACAGCTGGGCAGACATGCAGTACTAAGAGATAGTACTGCATATCTGCACAGCTGTCTATCTCTTAGTACTGCATGTCTGCCCAGGTGTGTCTACCTCTTAGTACTGCATGTCTGCCCAGCTGTGCCTACCTCTTAGTAGTTAGTACTGCATATCTGCACAGCTGTCTAACTACTAAGAGGTAGACACAGGTGGGCAGACATGCAGTACTAAAATGTAGACACAGCTGGGCAGACATGCAGTACTAAGAGGTAGATACAGCTGGGCAGACATGCAGTACTAAAATATAGACACACCTGGGCAGACATGCAGTACTAAGAGGTAGACACAGCTGGGCAAACATGCAGTACTAAGAGGTAGACACAGCTGGGCAGACATACAATACCAAAATATAGACACAACTGGGGAGATATGCAGTTCTAAGATGTAGACACAGCTGGGTCGACATGCAGTACTAAGAGGTAGACACAGCTGGGCAGACATGCAGTACTAAGAGGTAGACACAGCTGGGCAGACATGCAGTACTAAAATATAGACACAGCTGGGCAGACATGCAGTACTAAGATGGGCAGACATACAGTACTAAACTAGACATGCAGTTCTAAACATGCAGTACTAAAATATAGACACAGTTGGGCAGACATGCAGTACTAAGAGGTAGACACAGCTGGGCAGACATGCAGTAGTAAGAGGTAGACACAGCTGGGCAGACATGCAGTGCTAAGAGGTAGACACAGTTGGGTAGACATGCAGTACTAAGAGGTAGACACAGCTGGGCAGACATGCAGTACTAAGAGGTAGGCACAGCTGGGCAGACATGCAGTACTAAGAGATAGACAGCTGGGCAGACATGCAGTACTAACTACTAAGAGGTAGACACAGCTGGGCAGATATGCAGTGCTAAGAGGTAGACAGCTGGGCAGACATGCAGTACTGAGGTAGACACAGCTGGGCAGCCATGCAGTACTAAAATGTAGACACAGCTGGGCAGACATGCAGTACTAATATATAGACACAGCTGGTCAGACATGCAGTACTAAGAGGTAGACACAGCTGGGCAGACATGCAGAACTAAGATACTGACACAGCTGGTCAGACATGCAGTACTAAGCGATAAACACAGCTGGGCAGTCATGCAGTACTAAGAGATAGATAGCTGGGCAGACATGCAGTACTAACTACTAAGAGGTAGACACAGCTGGGCAGACATGCAGTACTAAGAGGTAGACACAGCTGGGCAGACATGCAGTACTAAGAGGTAGACACAGCTGGGCCGACATGCAGTAATAATATTTAGACACAGCTTGTCAGACATGCAGTACTAAGAGGTAGACACAGCTGGGCAGACATGCAGAACTAAGATACTGACACAGCTGGGTAGACATGCAGTACTAAGAGATAGACAGCTGGGCAGACATGCAGTACTAACTACTAAGAGGTAGACACAGCTTGGCAGACATGCAGTACTAAGAGGTAGACACAGCTGGGCAGACATACAGTACTAAGAGGTAGACACAGCTGGGCAGACATGCAGTACTAAGATGTAGACACAGCTGGGCAGACATGCAGTTCTAAAAGGTAGACACAGCTGGGCAGATATGCAGTACTAAAATATAGACACAGCTGGGCAGACATGCAGTACTAAGATGGGCAGACATGCAGTACTAAACTAGACATGCAGTTCTAAACATGCAGTACTAAAATATAGACACAGCTGGGCAGACATGCATTACTAAGAGGTAGACACAGCTATGCAGTACTAAGAGGTAGACACAACTGGGCAGACATGCAGTACTAAGAGGTAGACACAGCTGGGCAGACATGCAGTACTAAGAGGTAAACACAGCTGGGCAGACATGCAGTACTAAGATACTGACACAGCTGGGTAGACATGCAGTACTAAGAGATAGACAACTGGGCAGACATGCAGTACTAACTACTAAGAGGTAGACACAGCTGGGCAGACATGCAGTACTAAGATGTAGACACAGCTGGGCGGATATGCAGTACTAAGAGGTAGACACAGCTGGTCAGACATGCAGTACTAAAATATAGACAAAGCTGGGCAGACATGCAGTACTAAGAGGTTGACACAGCTGGGCAGACATGCAGTACTAAGAGGTAGGCACAGCTGGGTAGACATGCAGTACTAAGATGTAGATAGAGCTGGGCAGATATGCAGTGTTAAGAGATAAAAGGGGTGATGTACTAAGCCAGGGCCGAAACTAGGATATCTGTCACCCAGTGCAAGGTAGCAATTTTGCGCCCCCCCCCTTCCTGTACCTGGATTTTGTCCTTGCTCCTCCATAAGGCAGTGCACTAGTCAAACATCCCTGGTGTAGTGACTTACATTATACCACACACAATAATGCCCATTACACATTATGCCACACACTATAATGCCTATATCTAAAGTGTCACTTACATATTTGCCCCACACCATGCTCGTTGCTATGGGGTTACATGCTCGTTGCCAGGGGTTACCTGCTCATTGCCATGGGGTTTCATGTTCGTTGCCAGGGGGATTCATGCTCGTTGCCAGGGGGTTTAACGGGAGAAGATGCAGCTTTCAGCATCTTCTCCTGGCACTTGCGCTGGCCTAACAGACACTAGAGGTCCCGTAGGACCTCTAGTGTCTGTCTCCTCCTCGGCGGCGGCCATTTTTGGATGGCCGTTTTCAGCAGAGTTCATGTGGACGCCTAGTCCGCATTGAATCTGCTGAAAATGACCATCCAAAAATGGCCACCGCCAAGGAGGAGACAAACACTGTTATCTCCTCAAAATGCTGGCTACCTGTCACTCACTTTGCAAATTAATCCTAGACAGACATGTAGTACTTGTCTATGGCTGTGGCATCACAGTGTTTACACAGTGTTTATGGCTGCCCAATTAATATTGTACTCTCACAGTTATCTTATACATCCCTGCTTGATTGGAAGACATACAGTATATATGTACACACTTGTTTTACTTACCAGGTACAATGTGAATAATCCATAAAATAATAGAATTATGGCAACAACTACATACAGGGCGATGCTGTCCAAGGTTGGGATGTAAACAACCACAAAATAAAGGTTTATAGCGATGATTAATGCGATGAGTAGAATGGAGACCACTTTACTAATTCTGCAGATGCAAAATGTACAAACATTAGTCAGCAATATAGGAAATTTAATCATGTGAAATTGAACACATATTGGTGACTGCCACACTAGGACCACTGCTTGGGAGATGCATCACTTGAAAGTTGGCATTAGTGCAAAAATTTTCAAAGGAATATTGTACTGAATTATGACATTTTAAAAGCAATATGTAGTGCCCTCGAAATCAACTGAATAACTCATAAATAAAATGAGCAGCATTTTTTTATTGTTACCATCATATATAGATAGCATGTATATATTCCTATGGGTTGGGTAGGCGATCCCAACGCACAGAATGCTGGTGGTCGCAATACCGACGCCGGAATCTCAACAGTTGAAATGCCGCCTCCTGCAGGTAAAGAAACTCACCCTTACCCTATACAAACTTTCCTGCATCCTAACACTAACTCTCCTCTCTTGCAGCCTAACCCTCCCTCCCCCACAGCCTAACCCTCCCACAGCCTAACCCTAACCCACCCCCTAGTATCTAATCCCTTGTCGGGATTCCGGTGTCAGTATTGCGACCGCCGGCATTGTGTGATACGGGATCTGAACTACTGTACATCCCAACGTTATATAGAAATAAGGAAGCTACACCTATTATCTATACTTAGAAGTACACCTTTAAATATTACAAACAACTGGTGTGCCACTGGAATGACCTGGAACTAAACTGAAAGCCAACGTCATACAGGGATAGTTTTGCACATTGATGGTCATCCCTGCTCTCTGACTCACTGGGTTTAGTGGGTCGTACCAAGGGGCGGAGCTGTGCTTCGTGTCCTGGTGCCAGGGAGAAAGAAAACAAAAACCATTGTGGGTCTCTGTGCAATCAGTGGCAAAACCATTGGCTATTGATAATTAACCATCAATGATCGATGGCCATCCCTAAGTAAAGGAGCTCCTATTCCTGCTAATACATTCAAGTTTTAAGAAAAAGAACCCTATCACAGCAAATAAAGCAAAAATAAAATGTATCTCTGAGAATTACTTTCTCTTTTGTTTCATTTTGTACTTTGCTACGGTCAGAGGGGATGCTATATGCTGTGGCCATTGTGTAGAGAGGGGTTGTCTCTCACCTGAATTGCCCATATTCTGGTGGAATCGGCTCCCTCCATGGGAGGCTGGAGTGAAACTTGTGCATTCTGCATTAGCAGTGGAGGTGTGGAATTCCAGGTTTGCACATATACACAGACCCAGCTGGAATAATCACTGGAGCACAGGAAAGGGTTTAAAACTCTCACACACCTGATGCTTGTTGCCCTGATGCTCAGTAGGAGCCAGGAAGTAAGGACACAGGGCCTGATTCAGAGCCACTTGTTCGCTCCGAGCGATGTTCGCACAACTGCACATGCATATGGGTTGTAATACGCATGCGCGAACCAGTCATTGCGGTCGGAAATTGTGTGCTCGCAAAATAGCGAATGCCTGCTATTTTGAGTGACAGGATGAGGCGTTTGTGGGTGGTAACAGGGGAAGGTGCTTGAAAACGGGGAGTGGTGATCCGAACGCAGGCGTGCCAAACGGTCAAAACCTGCATTTTAAGGGTGTGCATAATTAACAAAGCAGCGTCATCGACCACGTCACTTGGTTGTCTTTTAGCCTGAACTGCTCACATGATTGCGGTAGGAAAATCCAACCACAAGCACTACGAGCAGTTCATACGCCTTTTGATGTACTTGATTAATCTAATAAATAGCGGAGATGACGTATGATGCGAGCGGCCAGGGGGCGTTTTTTTAAAAATAGCGAGCGCATGTTTCGTTCGCTCGTTCAGACATAGAGGCGTCAACAGACCGCAAAGAGTGAGCGCTCTATTTAAATATCCAGCCCCTTTTTCTGAACGAGCGAGCGCAAATAGCGTCTGGCTCTGAATCAGGCCCATAGTGTTGTAGTGCCAGGGTCTAAGGGCTGTTGGAGCATACACACGGTCAGATTTGTCAGATCTGTCAGTTGAACGATTTGAAGAAAAATCTGACCGTGTGTATGCACCATATGCCTAAATTGTGGCTGCAAGCCACTGCTAACTAATTAGCACAAGGAGTGCTGGGACTTTTAAGTGTGTTGGTTTATTTTCTGTTATGTGCCTGTATGTGTGCAGGACTAAACTCATGTATGCTAAAGTGCAGTGTGTGGTGCCAATAGAAGACACTGCTTTACCGAGTACCTGCCTGTCTGGATTCCTCATTTCAATACCCCGTTACACCATTAACCCAGACCCTGTGATACAGATTTTTCTCAGTGGGCAGTAATGGTATTGTTGGTTATTATCAAACATGTCCTTCGTTTGTTTATACCATTTTCTACCAAAGTCCCGGGTCTGACCAGGGATTTGGAATGCGGTTCCAAGCCAGGTTAGACCCGGGACTTAACCTGTTCACACTGCACACAGGTGCAGTTTCGGTGCTTGGAGATGACATCATCAACAAGCAGCGTAAGCTCCAGCTCTCCCTTGAATGCCGGAGCGGATCGGCAACCTGCAGCAAGTTTGTCCTTCCAGCCTTCAGCTGGAGACATCCACTGCAGTGGTTTCACTAGGGTGGTGTGGGCCTTACCTGGTGACACCATCTGAGGTGCTGACACCAAAAATAGCAAAACTGCTCTGCTATTTGGGTGTCACCCCCTCGGATGGTGTCACCAGGTAAGGCCCCCCTGCATGTGCATGTCATCCACACTGTGTTGGGAGAGGATGGGGGCTTTCCAGCAGCTCCTGGAGTGCTGGGCATGCCCCCAGTGTGACAAGGATAGGGGCGAAACACGCGGGCCGGTCACACCCCCAAAACGGCACACATCAGGGAGTCTGTCTGATGTCACAGCTGTCATTGGGGAGACTGGCAGGGAGAGATTACAGCCTCCCCATATGCCGCAGGGATGGGTTAAAAACCGTAAAAGTCTGGACAATACGGGGAGGCTGTAATCTCTCCCTCCCCGATGACAACTGTCACCAACAACTTCCCATTTCACCCAATCACCATGCTGTAAACGGGTCCAGGGTTGGATGACCCAGGTTATCTGTTTACACTGAACCTTACCTGGGTCTTACCTGCATAAAACCATACTCGAGACTCCAGATTTTTTTCTAGGAGCCTTTTCCATTGAGCAGTGACCTGGGTTTTTGCGGCGGTGGAGAAGGGGTATGAGTTATCCACTATCTATAAAGCACCTCCATTTTATGCTGAGCTATGCAATCAATATAATGTGCACATACATTAGGCTACATACATGAACAAACCAAAAAACTGTGAGAGAGACTGATTATGACAATTAACAATCTAGTTTTTAAAAATAAATGTTGAATTCTTGTCACCACATTTAGTCAGAATTAAATGTAAAGTTAATGCTTTTGTTTTTAATGTAATTTGCATTAAAGTTAGTAATCTGTGTTAGGACTCACATGCCGTTTGTGAAGTCGTGCATCAGCGGGCGCATGCTGGTGAATGTCAGTATAGGGAGCAGAGCAAACGGGAGCTGTAAATCAACAATGAATTTATGTCAGTGTGATGATGGTCACTTCTTACAGTCTTATGAAGTAAAAAGGATTTAGGGCCTGATTCAGAGCCGGACGCTATTTTCGCATGCTCGTTCAGAAAAAGGGGCTGGCTATTTAAATGAACCGTTCGCTCTTTGCGGTCTGTTCACGCCTCTATGTCTGAACGAGCGAACAAAACATGCGAACGTAATTTTGAAAAAACGCCCCCTGGCCGCTCGCATCATACGTCATGTCCGCTATTTATTAGATTAATCGAGTACATCGAAAGGCGTCTGAACTGCTCGCTATTCTTGTGGTTGGTTTTTCCTACCACAATCATGCGAGCAGTTCTGACTATAAAACAACCAAATGACATGGTCAATGACGCTGCTTTGTTAATTATGCACACCCTTAAAACGCCCGTTTTGACCTTTAAGCACGCCTGCGTTTGGATCTCCACTCCCCGTTTTCAAGCACCTTCCCCTGTTACCACCCACAAACGCCTCATTCTGTCACTCAAAATAGCAGGCATTCGCTATTTAGCGAGCACACGATTTTCGGCCACACTGACTGGTTCGCGCATGCGTATTAAAATCCGCACGCATGCGCAGTTGTGAGAACATCGGTAGGAACGAACGAGCGGCCGCTTGCGAGCGGCTCTGAATCAGGCCCTTAGTACCCACACAAGAACAGTTGTGTTCTTTGGATATTATATACTGCACCCATACATATGATCTACTAAATATTTTTATATTTAATTTTATGTAGAATAAATATCACATGCAAGAAAAAGGGATAGTATTCTAAAGTGGGGCACTCAAAAAGCAGTAACCTTTATTACATTAATTAAAAGCGAATGATAAAAACTGAATGTGAAGTCATATGTACATGTAACATGTATGTTATATTGTCAGTTAAAAAATGGACACCTCAAATATAGGTTATTCCCACTGCAGCTCAGCACACGCTGTATGGGGGCTGCTGTGAGGGAGGGGGAGGCAGCGCCGGACCTGGGCCCCCGCCGGGCCCCTCAGGAAGCCCGGGTAATCTATTCCCGCTCCCCTCCCCCTCTCGGCGCCCCAGCAGGTAGACATACACTATTTGTACCTATACAGAGAGGGCTGAATAAGTCAATTGATTTGACCTTTTGTGGATAACAAATGATTCATTGCTGAGATTGATCCCAGTTGCACAAAGATCAGCATCTTTGTAACAGAAAAAATAGTCACTATGGGCTCTATTTATTAACATTATTTTTACTAAAATAAAGTGAAAAAGGGTGTTTTCACACCCTTTTCACATTATTTTAGTTTCACCTGTAGTTATTACAGGGCAATTGGAGTAGAATTAGTAAAATTCTACTCCAACCCCCAGTATCACTTATTTTTAGTAAAGCAGATCGCATTTCCCATAATTGTAATGGGAAATGTGATCCGACCATAGTTACTAAAAATAAATTGTAAAAAAATACCTGGGGAAGCCCTGTGATAATAACGCCACCTGGAGGTGGCGTTATCCAGGGTCTCCCCCAGTTACCGGGCTCCCACTCTGCTCTAACGGGGAGAGCAGAGGCGGGAGCCGGTACCAGTAATCAGCTGTGTGGTCTAAGCAGACCGCAAGCTGATTGCTGTAAAAAAAAGAAAAAAAAAATTAAACATTTTTTTTTTTTACTTTCCTGAATCCAGGGACCGGTGATCGGGCCTCTGGTGATGGCTCCTCTCCGGGCAGCTGGTCTCCCACAGTGCACTGGGGCCCGGTCATCAGGTGATTGGGCCCCAGTGCAGTATGGGAGATCACCTGATCGGGAAGCCCGGAGAAGATCACCGGAGGCCAGGAGGTGCAGGTAAGTGTAATGAAGGGAGGGGGGGTCGCAGGGAGGGGAGGGGGGGTCACGGGGGCGGGGCTTAGCACCGGGGGCGGGGCTTAACGTCGGTGGGGGTAGTAGCGGTGGTCGGTCGGCGCATGCGCGGGCTCTTAGTCGCTGTATTTTTTTCAAAAATACCGCGACTAGAGTGCGAATGGGATCCGCAGGGACAGAGCTTTATCGCAAGCTCTGTCCCTGCAAGGGATTTATAGTAAATCCCTGTGATATTGCCTGAATTCGCAATGCGAATTCACTCAGTAATATCACACTACAATCCGCATTCAATATGCGGATTGTAGTAAATAGAGCCCTATGTGTAGTTACATGACATTTTCATTCTGGTAACCAGCAGGATTCAGAATATGTAAGAGCCACTAGCAAATAGAAGTGCATTTTCAGGTATAGAGGGTTTGGAGAGGTAACCACCAATAAATTGAGGTTGATAATTGACCTGGATAATAATACACCCCCATTACCAAAAGCTGCATTCTAGCTCAAGGTCCACATTCTAAGGACTGGGGTAAATATCCTATATTTGAGGTGTCCATTTTTAACTGACAATATAACATACATGTTACATGTACATATCACTTCACATTTTGTTTTTATAATTCGCTTTTAATTTATGTAATAAAGGTTACATTTTAGGAGATACTGCTTATTTGAGTGCCCCACTTTAGAATACTATCCCTTTTTCTTGCACACTTCTTACAGTCTACCTACATCCTACACACAGGAGGCTACACCATATATAATATATATATATGCCCCTTACCAGAATGCTTTGTAGAACATTCAGAAGATCATTCATCGCCGTCAGGTGCCCCACATCTTTAAATGCGGCCACAAAAATAGTGGGTATAATGGCACAGGACCTGGTGAATAGTACACGGTAGAACCGGGACCATTTCAGGTTCAGAAAACCCTAGAAAATACATGAATCAATATAGATTTTCATTAGGTAGAAGTAGGACAGGCCATAAAGGTAACAGCCATCAAACACATAGCAGAAACAAAGAATAGATACAGTAGAAATCAGTTATTAAAGGTTAAGTTCATAGGGAGTCAACTATTAATTTTACTTCAGAAATTACACATCGCCTTAGTTGTCAGTAGTTACTTTTTAAAATGGCAGCATCTACTGTATGTCACATAGTGCTAATGCTATATTGCATCAGATGTACACTCCCCAAACATCATCCTGGCAGGGGTAAATTTACTAAGAATGGTGTTTCCTCAAGATTAAAAATGCTGGGCATAGCTACGATAAGGGAGAGTTTTTTTCCAATCACACTGCAGAATCGTGCGTTTAGAAGGTGTATGGAAAAGTGTTTGATCGTGTGTGAGTTCAGTTGTATTGGGCTGAAATGAATAGACCTGCCTGTGAGCAGCGTATTCTGCAGAAGCACTGGCACTGCACAGATCAGTGTGATCTGTGCAGTGCTTCTGTGTGTCGTTGTAGGCGAAAGAAAGTGTTCAAATTTAAGAAAAAAAGACAACGTGGGTCTGTCCCCTCCCAGAAGCATAACCAGTCCTGGACCTCTGAGCCCGCTCTGGTACAGGAAAATCAGGGAACTACCGGTGTGGGGTTCCCCCTATTTTCCTATAGCCAGCACCAGCCGGGGTGGTAATGCCATAGCAGGGAGACACAGAGCATGAGGTCGTATCTTGCCCAAACACGATTATTAGTAAATATACCCCTCAGAGAGAGTGATAGTACCGATTTATAACTACAGGTGTTGAGTTCTACAGATTTCAAGAGGGATAATGTGATTATTATTACCATTTAGTGAGATGAAGCAATATGATTTGTGTGCTGAAATTAAGTGGTTTGTTCTGGTGACGAGAAAGTGTAAGGACTGTAAAAAAAATAAAGTTACCTATTTTGAGTCAATCAAGATGAGCGCGTGCCCATATCACCACAGTTTACTCTATATTGCAAACCCTGTTACAACTATACTACATCTACTCTATTGCTGTTAAACCTACATGTGCAGGGATGTGCCTAGAGGACACTGAGACGGGAAAGAGACTGAGCTACATTTGGGTGGTACAGGGTACTACAAGGTAAGAGTTATGGATAACAAATTACTACAGCCCCCCAGGCACACGAAGTTATGTAGGTTTCAATGAAGTCAATTTATCAAGTGCTAGATTATTCCCTTTCTTTCTGCCATTAGCATTTGTATAACACAATGATAAAACAATATGTAACAGAGTGGAGATGACACAAAAGCATAATAACAACCAATGGCGGATTCAGAGGTGGTGCTGCTGGAGCGAAGCCCAAAATTCAAATAGAGGAGTCACACCAACTGCCCTTCTAAACGCTGCCAAACATCACCGGCCAGGACTCACTGGCAGTTGTTGTGGCTCTCCTATTTGAATTTTGGACAGCGCTCCAGCAGCAGCACCTCTGGAACTGCCACTGATATCAACAATATATTTACCTCCATCACAAACTGTCCAGCATATGTCCCAGTCATGGTGGAGCTCTGCCCAGCAGCCAAGATGCCTACAGCCCAGATGTAGAGGGCAGCTGGACCAAAAAAGCAGCCAAGGATAACTCCCTGTCCAAAGAAAGGAAACCAGAAACAATGTGGTTACATATTGAAGAATAAACACCGCCTACATACAATGAAGCCATTTTATTGGTGGAAACAATATCTAGCTTATCTCTTGAATTCCAATTAATGACATTACTGAGGCAAGAGGCACTCAGGCCCTGATTCAAAGCCGGACGCTCTGACAGAGCGCTCGCTCTGAATCAGGGCCGTCCTTCTTGATTTTTAGAGCGGCCTCCTGGCCGCTCGTATAGCTGTGGGTAACCACCCACAGCTATAGCGAGCGGCCAGGAAGATGGTCGCGATGGTCAAGACTATCGTGACCATCGGGCTTGTGACGAGACCCTTGTGGTAGGGTCTCGTTGCCGCAAGCACTCCCACTGACATCACTTGTGATGTCAGTGGGGCCGGCCCCAGACGGTAGGCGTTCCCATGGGAACGCCTCTGTCTGGGCAACCACGCCCACGGCACGCCCACCAAAAGGGCAGTGCGGAAGCGGACGGTGTTCCCGGAAACGGGGGCGTGTCCGCCCCATTTTTCAGGAGGGGCAAGGCCAGGGACTGCATCGACTGACGCAGGTGTCCTAGCCTTGCAAGACGGCCAGCCTGCATAAGCTGAGGCTTATTCAGCTGGCTGGCAGCCCGGCGCCGTCCACCATTGCGACCACTGATGGGGTGTTATACACCTCCTGCTGCATTTTCATAATAACCAAGGACGGAATTGCAAAGCTGCCTGCATGCAGCTTTGCAGTTGTGATCCTTGCTGAATCACCCCCAGTGTCCCTTTAGATGGCTAATTTATTAACGTGTACAAAGCCTATTACGCAATCTCTCTAGCTCCTGCCTGTGCTTTCAGTCATGTATTTCTATCAGCAGATTTGTGTGTTTTACTTACCCCTGTGTAGATGTCCACAGCTAAGGATTCATTGTTCGGGGGGAACACCCCATCATGTGGGCTACTGCTGTTCTGACAGACATCATGCTGAAATACACAATCAGTCAGTGACAACCTGCCCCTCTGTCAGAGAAATATCATATCACATGGGAATGCCACAAGTAAATCTGACTTGGTTGGAGATAGAGGGTCAGGCAGATGTGGGGAGCTGATCAGATCAGTTAAGAGATAACGGTTTATTGGGAGGTCATAAAGTTTGTATGGTGACTCTTGTTACTAGAATGTCAATGCCTTAAAACCTAATTAGCATTTATACAAGCTAGTTGTGCAGCAGAAGTGGGTCTGTGTGATAGCCTAGGTAGGCATACAATACCATGTAGAACTCTGAAATTTTGTACAATTCTTAAGAGCCAATCTGACATCGGGAATAGCTCCATCTTCTTGTATCTCCCCGCAAACAAATTCATATATATGAGATTGTTCAAAGATTATCTTTGTGTGTCATTCTTTTTAATTGTTTTTGTATATACTTTAATAGAGATGAGCGGGTTCGGATTAGTTCGGATTTTCCCGCTAAATTCAGAGTTTTTACATCATTGTTTGTCCATTAAAGATGACATTTTGCCTCTTTCTGAGACCCGATTTTTGGTGGGAAAAATCCGAATTTGGCGGGAAAATCCGAACCCGCTCATCTCTATACTTTAACCACTTAACTGACATTTATTCCAGCAAAACTGGTCAGAAATTGCTGGGTCAGCAGGAGAGATCGGGGAGTCAGAGGAGATCCATTTTGCACATGTGTAGAACAAATTTCCTCTTCAAAAATAATTAAGCGGTTAAGCATTGTGAGTGTCTTTTTCATATTAAACTTAATTTAATAAGTTTGGTCTCTTTTCCAATACATTTTTGCCGGTTTGGTCAGCTAAACTATGCTACTTTAGGTAATGATAACTGGAACTTAATTGTAGCTGTAAGGAGGACTTACGGCTTCCTATTTGGAATGAGTAGCTGATCTTGACAAAATTATGGACAGAAATTTGAGTATCTTGGAACCGGGTCCATGACACCCCTCATTCAAGTAATGACCAACTCATAGCATTATAATAACACACAGGTGTGCCCGTGTTTTGCTGAACAGTGTAGAAATTAGATTTTTAAACAAACAGTGATAATTTTTAGGTGAGTTCCTTGCCTAAAAAGTCTTCAGTATTGCTCATTTTATGCATCTAAATTACAATCCAGAGATAAAGAGCAAAGTAAATAAAACTTCACATGCACAAAAGCAACACAACAAAGACAGTCCTAGTATTTTATTGGAAAAATTTATCATTTCCCTTACTGAAAAGAAATGTTTCTTTTATTGGAAAAAATGTTGGTTTGTATTTTATTTTTAATTATTTATTTTTTACTTTTAGGAGCCAGAAACGGTCTTGCTTATCACAGTTGAATATCGCATTTGGAAAGGAAAATGCATTTGACTACATTTTTTCCTTGATTCCTGTATGGATGAATTGAACTGATAAAAATAATGTTCATATTTGGATATATAATGAAACATTTTTATTAAGTACTAATTATCATAATATGTCACTTATTATACACAACTAAGGGGCTAGTTCAGCATTGCATGTACGTGCAATGCCGAACGCAGATTCTTGATTATCGGGAGACTGCACGTGCGCAGGACCCAATTTGCGAATATGCTGAACAGAGTTTCCTGGCCTCGCAAGCCGGGCCAGCATGAGTAAGCTGATATTTACTCACTTGGCCGGCGGCCCAGCGCTGTCCACCATCGCAACTGCTGGTCGCGATGGTGATCCTAACCTGCAACCTCGGTCGCAGTGCTGGGATTGCAAATGCAGCAGGGGGTGTCATACACCTCCTTCTGCATCTGCATATTAGCAAGGACGGAATTGCAACGCTGCTTGCGTGCAGCGTTGCAATTCTGTCCTAAGCTGAATCACCCCCTAAGACATTTAGCATAGACTATATTATATTATTTTGAATCCACACAGTTATATGAACCAATCTATGTATCTGATCCAGTAAAAGGACTGTGTGGATTGAAGGATAGAAAGTAGTGGTTTATTTGAAAGCTATTGTAAAAATACTCACTGCGTCCTGGTTAGTCTTGTTGTAAAAGGCCTCAGCAAACACGGACATCACAAAGAGGTTAATGATGAAGGACACAAGCAGCGCGATGGTGGACTCGATCAGGAAGTACATATTGGCTTCTTTCACTTCCTGCTTCTTTTGGCGGTTGATTTCCCGAGACTATAAGAGAGTTTAAGAGCAGGGATCAGTAACAGAACAAAGAGAGCACGAATAGACCCACAACACGCCCCAGTTACAATCATTCAGCTACAAGTGAAGGTGCAATTACTCAGAATCGCCATATATCCTCATAGTTGCATATACTTGGCTACAGAGCATGCTCAGTACTAAAAATGCAAGATCCATCCGCAAAACAGAAATGCATGTAACTTTGAATCAGCCCCAGAGTGTCCTGTGGAATGAAATCGCAGTCTGTTTCTGATACTCAATAACTAATCACAGAACTCATGGAAGAGAGCTGCATTTCACTTTATGCAGCAGACATGTATATTAGTTTTACCTAAGGTATACTATATTGTTGCTCCTATGACTTTTCTATATAATATTGAGATAGATGATGATGAGTTATTTTCCTGTTTATAATGCATGCTGAATTTGGTGTTTGTGTTAATTTCCATGATACTGTACATATGATACAAATGTCAAGAAAATAATCTGATCACTATGATAATACGTACACGTCAGTATGGTAGCGTCTGACCACTATAATAATACATACACATGTCAGTACAGTAGCGTCTGACCACTATGATAAAACATACACATGTCAGTATGGTAGTGTTTGGCCGCTATGATAATACATACACATGTCAGTATGGTAGCGTCTGGCCGCTATGATAATACATACACATGTCAGTATGGTAGCGTCTGGCCACTATGATAATACATACACATGTCAGTATGTAGCGTCTGGCCGCTATGATAATACATACACATGTCAGTATGGTAGTGTCTGGCCGCTATGATAATACATACACATGTCAGTATGGTAGCGTCTGGCCGCTATAATACATACACATGTCAGTATGGTAGCGTCTGGCCGCTATGATAATACATACACATGTCAGTATGGTAGCGTCTTGCCACTATGATAATACATACACATGTCAGTATGGTACATACTTGCCTACCCTCCCGATTTGGTCGGGAGCCTCCCGAAAATCGGGTGCCGCTCCCGACCTCCCGGGAAGGCAGGCAAGTCTCCCGGCAGCTGCCGACCCCTCCTGCCCCCCACCACAATGACAGGAAAATCCTCGGCAGCGGGGGGCCTGTGACGCGATTCACGTCGAATCGCGTCATTTTGGCCCCGCCCCCTGCTTCACGCTGCCTTTAATATCGGCAGCGTGTAGCGGGGGCGGGACCAAAATGACGCGATCGCGTGGCTCCGCCCCCCGCTCCACCCACAAACTTTTGTAGTCTGGCCGGCCCCACCCCCGTTTGCTGGCCACGCCCCCCCAGTCAAGCCGATCTGGCTGCTCCCTCCCGGAAGGGGCAGCCAGATAGTCGGCAAGCATGGTATGGTAGCGTCTGGCCGCTATGATAATACATACACATGTCAGTATGGTAGCGTCTGGCCACTATGATAATACATACACATGTCAGTATGGTAGCGTCTTGCCACTATGATAATACATACACATGTCAGTATGGTAGTGTCTGGCCGTTATGATAATACATACACATGTCAGTATGGTAGCGACTGGCCGCTATGATAATACATACACATGCCAGTATGGTAGCGTCTTGCCGCTATGATAATACATACACATGTCAGTATGGTGGCGTCTGGCCGCTATGATAATACATACACATGTCAGTATGGTAGCGTCTGACCACTATGATAATACATACACATGTCAGTATGGTAGCGTCTGGCCGCTATGATAATACATACACATGTCAGTATGGTAGCGTCTGGCCGCTATGATAATACATACACATGTCAGTATGGTGGCGTCTGGCCGCTATGATAATACATACACATGTCAGTATGGTAGCGTCTGACCACTATGATAATACATACACATGTCAGTATGGTAGCGTCTGGCCGCTATGATAATACATACACGTCAGTATGGTAGCGTCTGGCCGCTATGATAATACATACACACGTCAGTATGGTAGCTTCTGGCCACTATACTGTATTAGTAGGTTACAAACTGCTTTAGTTGTATTACTTGGTTTGTTAACAAAATAAAATGACTCACAATAATGTGAGTGTTGTACAACTATTGATTCACGTGGGAAATACCCTTCTCCATTTATCAGATTAGGTAATGTATTACATATACTGACTATGCAGAAAATAAGATAAAGAGGATATTAGACTGTATGCCATAAATATATTGAATAATCATGATGCTGATAGCAAAGTGAAAGCATAAAATGAGAATCTAGTCAGGGAAATTCTGTAAAATTCAATTTGGTAAATTAATATTCCACTAAAAACACAGGGCCTGATTCAGAGCCGCTCATAAGCGGCTGCTCGGTCACTCTGAGCGATGTTCGCACAACTGCGCATGCATATGGTTCGCAATGCGCATGCGCAAACCAGTCATTGTGGTCGGAAATCGTGCGCTTGTAAAACAACGAGGGGCTGCTAATTTGATTGACAGAATGTACCGTTTGTGGGTGGTAACAGGGGAAGGTGCTTGAAAACAGGGGAGTGGAGATCCGAACGCAGGTGTGCCTAACGGTCAAAACGGCGTTTAATGGGAGTGCATAATTAGTAAAGGAGCGTCATCGACCACGTCACTTGGTTGTCTTTTAGCCTGAACTGCTCGCAGTGATAGCGGGAAGTAAATCCTACCACAAGCACTGCGAGCAGTTCAGATGCCTTTCGATGTTCCCGATTAATCTAATAAATAACGGAGATGACGTGTGATGCGAACGGCAAAGGGGCGTCTTTACAAAATAGCGAGCGCATTTTTCGGACGCTCGCTCGCTCAGACATAGAGGCGTCAACACACCGCAAAGAGCGAGCGCTCAATTTAAATATCCGGCCCCTTTTTAAGAATGACCGTCCGCAAATAGCGTCCGGGTCTGAATCAGACCCAGTGCTCTGAATGAACAAGATTTTAACATGTTCCATTTGTAGTATATTGTCCCTGCAAAGCTAAATAAGATATACATACATGACCCAGATGCTTGTTTAAGGGGTGCCTGGCACTGCCGCCATCGGGTACATGTGTAAGAGGATTGGGCTATAAAGGACCTGCTGCCACTGATGATTCTAGCCATATACTGCTTGTAATTCATAGTATGCCAGTCATAGCCAGGATGATTAGTACTGGCAGGGCTGTCTGTGTGCAGTCCCCAATGTGTGCAGTGCTAGATAAATGGAGGACACAGGTAGCATGTGCCCCAGGCACTCTTCTCTCAGGCCCCACCCATCATCCCTTGACCAGTTGTGCACACTGCCTTTTGACTTGCAGAGACCTGCTCTGGAAGAAGTAGCACTGTAAGTACAGTGGACAGTAATCCCACCCCCTGCATCTGCATCTATCTGTACAACCCTGTCTCTCTGGACACAGTTTTCTATGTGTAGTCCTTTTTTCCTACCTGCTTGTCTCTGCCCACTTTCCTATGTGAGCCCAAAATCATATGCTTGCCTGCCCGTGTGTACCTTTGCCCGCCTCTCCATGTCTGCCTCGGCCCTCCTCATGTGTGCTTCTGCCACCCTCTCCATGTGAACATCTCCCCTCACTTGTGTGCCAACATCCTCTACCTTTCTCCCTGTGTGTTTCTCTCTGCCTCCCACACGTTCCTTTCTTTTTCAACCTTTTTGTATATGTTTTTGCCCTCTCATTCCATCTGTCTCTCACATATGATCTGTTCCCCTCCTTCATCCCATTCTTTGAATAAAGCATTAAAAAAACCTCACATCTTCCGCCATCATCTCACTCGGAGAGTCACTGACAATGGATGGAGGGATCTCCATCTGCAAGTGCTACTAATACTGAGGACATGTGCGAGGATCTTATAGCCGTGTAAGGAGGTCTTATGGCATGTGGGGAGGCTGCATATTTCATTTGTACTCGGGCCTCAGCTAAAGGAGCTATAGATCACATATGATGGTGTCCCACTGGCAGAGGATTTGGGAGCAAGTGATCAACATGTTAGAGTGTGCATGGCTTCACTCCAGACTTTACACTGAATAAGGGAATATAATTCCATCATTAGCTAACAATTTCACAAGATTAGTTAACATCATTTTTATGGCCACTTGACAAGAAATAGTGTCACCTAGCAGGTGGCCTATTATTAGTTGGAAGAAAGTTTTAACCAATTATGAGTTTCTTATACTACTGAAGAAATTGATCTTTGTAGTAATTTCCACACCTAATCACTACAGTACTTACTGTGTGTGAATACTAATTTTGATTGATAAACAATAATATAGTAAGTTTAAAACTATTTAATTCTGCTGAAAATCTAGTCTATTTGGTTCACTCAAGAACAGAATATCTGATATTATAATAATGTCTAAAAAAAAACTGCCCTCTTTGTCTTTCCTAAAACATTTCTTAATCATTTATAAAATAACTTCTCCCAGTTTTATTTTATCCTAGGCTATAGAGAGTATTTTCATACATTGTTGTGATTTCCTTTGTTGGTGAGTTTAGATTTTTTTTTTTTTAAATAAATTAGACATCCAAAAGAAATGAAATCAGGAAATAAGCAATGTTCACCACAATACATCGCTCATCATTTAAACTGGAACCAGTCACAGCAGATTATGAGGGACATAGGACCCTATTCAGACCTGTTCGTTAGATGTGATCGCTCGCTCCCATTGTATGCAAATCCAGCGCACACCCAGCAAGGCAGGCGATCGCACAGCAAGGCATTAGCATGCCCACTATATCTTGGCGAACGATCACTTTGTGTATTCAGACGCCCACCAGCCATTCATAAGACGCCAACACTTGCGCACGTCATTTCCTGGAAGTGCATGCACCATCGGATATGCTCGCAGCGCTTGAGGTTGCCTATACCTGCCCGCAAGCACTGCGATCACTTCAGTGTGAAATACAACCAGGTGATGTGTTAATTATGCACGCCTATGAAACGGCGTTGAAACACACAGGCACGCCTGCGTTCGTACCTCCACTCCCCCATTACTAGTGGCCGGCCCCTATTACCACCCATAAACGGCCTTTTCTCTCACTCATTCAACTGGGCTGTCTATACTGGGCGAGCGAGCGCTTCCCGATCTGTTGCAGTCGTTCACGCATGCGCATTGTGATGCATACGCATGATCCATACGCATGCACAGAATGCAAATATCGGCCAGCTACGAGCGATCGCATCCTAGCAAGCAGGTCTGAATCAGGTCCATAGTCAGGGACGTATTTAAAAGTTGCCGGGCCTGCACCTCACTTGGCAGCATGGCGGCAGTGGCAGATTACAGTGAAGGCTGTATGGGGCTCTAGAACAGACTGTGCAAAGTGATGGTGTAGAATAATATCTTACACCCCTTCTGCAAAGTTTAAGATCTGCTTGTATAATCTACCAGCTGTTCCTAATTTCCAGACAAAGTTCAGTTAAAGATATGTGTTCCTGTTTCTCTTATCGACCAGGTGCATAGTATATTTCCTCTTATCCTGTATATTCATTTCTATGCCCATTCTCTGGTTAATATGTCAGGAAATTGATACCCTCAGACAAATAGATGTATATGATTTTTATAATAAAGACTAGAAAAATGTGGGATAACCTATAAAAAATATTATGTAAATCATCTAATACATTGACACAATTTAGACTTTATGGGTAAACTGTCCAGATAATTCTGGATTGCATGGCCATACATGTTACCTTGACAAGCGAGGAGTGCAGATATATGTTATGTGGCATGATAATGGCACCTATGATCCCGACAGCCTGGAGCAACTCAGGGCTTCCGCAGCCAGAACAGTACGGATAGAACATCCCCTTCACCACCTCTCTCTGGTCAGGATGGACCACCACGTACTGAGGAATAAATCATATAATAATACAATTATACAGACATTCTCAGGGTTCATGTTTGTCATCTCTGTGTTACTATGAGCATTGTATAATTAAAATTGTGAATTTTATTGGATGTCAAGTGTCACGGTAACTATCCATAAAGCTGGATTTAATATAGAGAACATGTTCTACTAGTGGGTGTAACTCAGTGTTGAGTAAGATATTGTGAAGGTTCTTATTTTACAATATGGGGCAACCCATTATATTTCTGGTTACACAATGGATAATGGGTTTGATTCAGACTTGTACACAAACCCGATAGTTTGCTTGTTAGATCTGCGAGTACGCTAGCAGTGCCCCTAAACCGCAGCATGTTGAGGCCCCTCGAGCAGTTCCTATTGTCATTCTGAGTAAGCTTCAGATGCAGCATTTGGGTCTGCGATGCTGTCAGTTGGCATCTTTTGTCCATAGAAAGCTATGTGAATAGTGTACAACTCTGCATCAGCTGCTTCTGCAATATCTGGGTGTATTATACCCAGCATCATCATTATCTTGTCTATATAGCTGAAGCCCTAGATTACTACATTAATAATTAGTACAGATTACTACATTAGTAATGCTGGGCCTACACGGTCAGATAAAATGTCTGTCAGACTGAAAGACATTTTATCTGACAAACTGTAACTATCAGATATCATGGCCATACAAAGAGACATATGGCCATGATATCTGCGTTCCTCGCCTGGGGAGAAAGCATTTGCCCATTCCTCCACTGTGAAGGAACAGCGGAAAATTTCAGGTGGCCAGCAGAGGCAGTGCATAGACTGCCAGATGCGGCCAACCAATTAGCAAGTCTTTTAGAAATGCTGGAGGATTTCAGCATGTCCGACAGACTAATAATTAGTGGTCGGCCCTGGCAATACACTATACAACTATCTAGGCAGATCGGCCAAATAAAATCATCAAAATCGATGTTGTGTTTCAGGGTCTAGGTCACACGTGGTTCTCCAAGTACCAGCATGCAGGGGAGGCTTGCTGGGTTCTCTTGTTCTCCTGTAAAATACAATGCTATTATATCTATTCTTTACACTACAGTTTTATACACAATAAATTCTGCACCTACCGGCCAGGGATAGCCCCGGACTATCAGCTCAAGCCTGGGGTGCCCTGGAAAGGGGGAACACCTTTATTGGGGGGTCCCCACCTACCCAGGGATCCCCGGCCTGGGCTGACTAGCGGCCAGGTATAATGCTTTGGTCGGGTGACCTGGTGACAGGGTACTCTGGCTGTGGCATTACACCGTTGCTGATTTTGGAAAATATGGGGGATTCCTACTCATTTTCTCCCCCATATTCCCAAAACTAGGACCTGTTCACTGAGCCCAGTGCTGGTTGTGCAAAATACGTGGGACACCTACGTCTTTTGTCCCCCGTATTTTCACAACCAGGACCGACTCAGAATGGCCTGGTGCTGGTTGCGCTTTTAGAGGGGGACCCTGCATCATTTTTTTTAAAATTTTAACTTTACAAACTTTTTACACACAGACGCATGCACATATCTCACTGATATGTGCATGCATCTGTGTAATTCACACCTGCTCATGCTAAATATTCCAGCATGAACCAAGTCTATTATTTTGAGGATTTAAAGTTTGATTTTGTGTTTGATTTGGTGTTCGATTTGGGCATCCAAAAACAAACAAGAAATCACTATTCCAAATCAAACCAAATCAAAAGTGATTTAGAAAAGGTTTTAAATATTCAAATTTTAGTAAATGTGGGATTTTGACTGGGAATTCTACATTCGATTCGATTTCGGGTGAGCTAAATCGAACATAAAATCGAATGCAAAATCGAACTTTGATAAATATACCCCTTAAAATCAACTTTTAGTAAATTTTGCCCCTGGTGTCAGAATCAGTAACATGGCCTTAGATTAGCCAGGCAAGGATCAGTCATGGTCCAATTGCCACCTGTGACTGAAAGCCCTTCAACTGCGATGAAATCAGCTAAAAATATCATGTCAAGAATAAACCATAAGTAGAATGTTTTTTAGTGTAACTGCAGATTTAGCCGACTTCCCTCCTCTCTTCTTATAAAGGACCAATTCCAAACAGCTGACCACAAGATATGTTGCAAGAGATACTGGACCTCATTCAGAGTCGGTCGTTGCGGCCGTACGGTCGTACGCCACCGATGTTCGCTATACTGCGCATGCGTAAAGTTCGCAATGTGCGTGCGCAAACTAGCTGCTACGATCAGAAGTTTCTCTCTCCTTGAACACAGCCAGGTCGGTAGTTTGAGTGACAGATAGAGGCGTTTGTGGGTGGTAACAGGGGAAGGTGCTTGAAAACGGGGGAGTGGAGATCCGAACGCAGGCGTGCCTCATTATGCGAACAGCATTTTATGGGAGTGCATACGGATTATGGGAGTGCATAATTAACAAAGTAGCGTCATGGCACATGTGACATGGGAGGTTTTTACACTGACATGATCGTAGAGCTTAAGAGAGGGTATGGTCAACCTTAAGCTCTAGGACCAGTTCCGATGGTTCCTGATGGTCTTGATTAATCCTTATATGCCCGGAGATGACGTGCAATGCGTACGAGAAGGGGGCATATTTTTTTGTCATCCAACCGCTTCCTCCCCTTGGTCGGGAAACTACCGATCTGAACTTAGGGACGCAACTTGCGAGGGAATCATTTGCATATCCGGCCCCTTTTTCCGTACGACCGTGCGGCCGCTTCGACCGGCTCTGAATGAGGTCCACTGTACTTAGTAAATGTGTCAGCAATGACAGCAATGTACAAAATGTTACAAAATACATAGCAATTAATGGGAGAGGAAAATATTAATCTCAATAACAGAAATTTTTTTTGTGTCTGGAAGTTTTATATTTAAATTCCTTGGTCTTACATCTGTATTGCCCTCACCTCGTAGCCAAATGTTACTGCCATTATAGTGATGAGGAGGGCAAAGAAAGCTTCTAGTTTCCTGAGACCTAGCAAGACATAAACATATCAATATATGGATTTATGTGACAACTGGTAAATGTAAACATTGTGTAGACTGGCGCTGTGTCTGTGTAATTACACATATACATAAATTATATTAAAATGCGATTCTTGCACGTTGACAGTTGCATTTAGTCTTAAGCAGGGGTACACACCATACAGTACAATATATATCGTTCCGCCACATGTCGTACAAATTGTAAAGTATGTACTCCTGGTCCGTCGTTACCGACCATCGTTCATTGAATCATCCCATCTGCAGTGCAGCACATCAGAAAGGGCGATTCAATGGATGACGCAATGTAGTCACAGATGTGTCCACATACATCTAGCCTCCTTGCACGTTAAACAGCCCTTCTAGTCGCGTCATGCCGCGACTCGGTAGTGCCAAGCGTCTTTTCATGCAACCTTTTTCCCTTACAGTGTGTCTTAATCAAGACATACAAGAAGCTGCTGCTCAGGGGTATATTTATAATGAGTGCAGGGTGTGCGGTGCACACCAGCCCCTGCAACCATTTATTCATTACTTACCCCTCTGGAGTCCCGCGTCGGCTGTAGCAGTGCGTTTTGAGCAGTAGAAAATCACAGAGAAAATGGCTGCCGCAGCATTTCTCCAGTAACCTGCACATGCACACTAGACTCTGGCACAGCACTAGAGTCTACTAGTTGCCGGAGTCTACTGCTGCGCTCAATGTGCTGCCGGCCACCGGGTAGAGAGAAGGGGGTTCCAGACGGAGACTCTACATGGGCCCCCTCCTCTCTTAATATGCTCCTGCTTCTGCTGATTAGAATGATATGCGGCCTGCCCTTTAGTTTTGTTTGCGACTGTGGCTGTATTTGCAAATAAAATGCTTCATTACAGTGTCACAGCCGCTGACACTGTAGCGTAGCATTTCGCATGCAGATAAATCCGCAGTCGCACACAGAACATAGGCATGCCACCAGAGCCGTAACTAGACTTTTTGGTGCCCTGTGCCTCATTTTTCAAAGGGACATAAATCACCCAGAAAAGGGCCATGGCTTCATGGGGAAGGGCCAGGGAAGAGATAGGAGAGGTCAGGAGATGCTGGGGATGAAATAAGAGGAAGCTACAAGCAAGAATGATAATAAACAGAAATTTGACAGGCCCAAACAGTGCCCCCTGCTCTGTGGTGCCCTGTGCGATGGCACCGGCCGCACTACCCTAGCTACGGCCCTGCATGACACATATCATTCTAATCAGTAGAAGCTGCTTGTGAGTCCTATTCACATTGATTTGCGAGTAACACACACGGGGCATGATTCAGACCCGCTCGCAAGCGGGTTGATGTTGTCCTAGTGCGCATGCGCATGACGGAGGCAGCTCCGCACCAAAGGGGGCGTGCTGTCGATGGTGATTGACAGCACGCCCCCTTTGGTGGGCGTGCCGGGGGCGTGGCTGCCCAGACGGAGGCGTTCCTATGGGAACGCCTACCGTCCGGGGCCGGCCACACTGACATCACAAGTGATGTCAGTGGGAGTGCTTTTGGCTCTGATAGAGCCAAAAGCACTCCAGGGCTTGCGGCAGCGAGACCCTACCTCAAGGGTCTCGTCGCAAGCCCGATGGTCGCGATGGTCTTGACCATTGCGACCATCATTTTGGCCACTCGCTATGGCTGTGGGAGGCCGCTCCAAATAGTAAGAGGGCCGGCCCTGATTCAAAGCGAGCGCTCTGTCAGAGCGTCCAGCTCTGAATCAGGGCCACTGTACGGGAAAAAGTCGCATGAAAACAAAAGACACTTGGCGCTAATGAGTCACACGGCGCTCATGCGTGATGCAACTTGCAGTGAACGGAGGATAGATGTATGTGGACACATCTGTACATGCAATATATAACGATAAATGGCACCATCACATGGCGAATTGTGCAGTATGTATGGTGTGTGCGATGTATCGCTACATCGCTTGCCACATCAATGAGTCACACCCTTGTAAGGTGTGTACCCAGCTTTGCAGTTATGTGTGAGCAAATATTCTGCTGTCATTATTATACACTTGGAATCGTGCACAGACCTATCAGGCACAATAGAATAAACAATAAGATGCACCTGCTCATAGGGGTATCTTTAAGATAACTGTAAGAATTGCCTCATCACCCCCTTACTGCACTGACCTTACACATGAATACCCCTAATCCTAGAGCAGGGATGGGGAATCTCCTGCCTGGGGGCCATATAAGGCCCTCGGAATCATCCGAACCCTCTGAGCTTTTTTCTGCTAGCCTCATCTGGCTAGCAGGGTGCCTAGAATGGCACCCTGCTGCCAGAATCTATGCAGCAGTGCCGCCTGGAGCATCCTTAGGGTGCTTCAGATAGTCACATCGCTGCCCTAACAGCTCCCCGGAGCCTCACGGGACACTCTGGGCTTTGCTGTAATCATTGTGTCCCCACCCTGTGTGATGTCACGTGGAGGGGGCGTGGCCTGTACCGGGCCCGCGAATAATGTTATATATATCAAAATGGACCTCGGCAGAAAAAAGGTTCCCTACCCCTATCCTAGAGCATGAGGCTACAAGTATAACAAATGTTGCGACCAAATAATATGGAAAGGCAACAAAGTGAGACTTACACCTATCATTAAACCATGCTCTTTATGAGGCACTATATGATCACATCAACAATCTGAAACCTCTGAACTCTCACTTCTCTGTAAACTCACCATATTTATCTAGGAACAGAAAGAATATAGTATCAATTATAGTGATAAGGACACCACCCCAAAGGGGAATCCTGTAAGAAATAAAATGAATATTGAGAAGTAATTTTATGAAATAAATACTAAAGTGATTATAGCTTAATAACAATGGTGAATTATAATAGTTAGACATATTCTCTGCAAACACTTACATTAGTGACAAAGGGGATCATTCAGACCCGCTCGCGAGCAGCAGTACGCTCGCAAGCAGGTCGATGTTCCCCACTTCGCATGCGCATGACGGAGGGAGCTCCGTCGTGCGCATGCGCGAGACCGGGGGAGCGACGGGCTTTCCATCACTCCGGGTCTCGCACCAAAGGGGGCGTGCTGTCGATGTTGATTGACAGCACGCCCCCTTTGGTGGGCGTGCCGGGGGCGTGCCTGCCAGACGGAGGCGTTCTCATGAGAACGCCTCCCGTCTGAAGCCGGCCCCACTGACATCACTAGTGATGTCAGTGGGAGTGATTTTGGCTCTGATGGAGCCAAAATCACTCCAGGGCTTGTGGCAGGGAGACCCTACCGCAGGGTCTCCGTCGCAAGTCCGATGGTCGCGATGGTCAAGACCACGCGACCATCTTTTTGGCCGCTCGCATATGCTGTGGGTGGTCACCCACAGCTATACGAGCGGCCAGGAGGCCGCTCCATTTTCATGGAGGAGGGCCCTGATTCAGAGCGAGCGCTCTGGTCAGAGTGTCCGGCTCTGAATCAGGCCCAAAGTGTTGGGTTGTAAAACTCAGCACATCTGATCATGTTTATGCCTGATATGTAAAAATGTAAAGCTTTTAGCCATGCCTTGCTAGTAAACGTATTGCCCTTTGAAATATCGGGCATAGACACAATCAGAAGCGTAGGCATTTACAAGCCAACGCTACGTAAATAAACCCCCAGGACTCTGATATTTGAGGATGGTAATTCGATAATATATACTGACACATACATCAGTAAATTAGTCTTCGCCTATACTGTTAGGGATGACACTGGGGCTGATTCAGAGATGGACGTTGTTTCGATGGTCACACAAATTTCTGATTTTCTGGGCGTGCCAAAGCCAGTGACTACATTTTCGGACACAGTATGCAGCTCGGTTACTCAGATGTCCGATGGCCAACCGATGTTCATGCAGTGGATCCTGTGCTGTGTCGTTGAACGTAGCCAGCGGATCCAGGGCCGACGAGAGCCACGCCGGGCCCAGGTGACAGGGTGCATGGCCTAATATTGGGAGGCGTGGTCACACCCCTTTAGAAAAAAATGAAACACAATATTATTTCAGCGCCGCTGTGCACTGGGAAGGGGGTGCTGTGTGCCCCTCAGCCCGGTGCACAGCCAATGAGGGGCGCAATCAGCGTGATCGCTCCCCCCATAGGCATAGGAGACTGCTCCGGCTGCTGCTTTAGCAGCCACGAGCTCCCAGTGCAGACCAGCACACAGCAGCATGTGCTGAGCTGCTGTGACTTAAGAGGGAGGGGAGCGGTCCCGGGTAATTTGTACCCGCCTCCTCTCGGCTCCCCTGAGCGGACCTGAGGAAGCCAGCAGTGGGCGTCTTTTTACTATAGTCACTAACTGCTGCATTAGCATATATACACAGATCTTCTGCGTCCGAAGTCACAGCACCAATCCACACTGTGTCCATCTCTGAATCAGGCCCACTGTGCACTACGGGCCTGATTCAGAGTTGTGCTCTTTGCTAATGTTTTCACAGTTGAGCGAATATCAATCAGCTGTGCATGTGTTTGAGTCACACTGCGCGTGTGTCCAGGGACATTACTGTAGTTGCTTGTAGCTAGTATTTATTCACAGTGCGATTGACAGTCATGGAACGTTTGGGGTAGGTAACGGGGAGTGTGTCTCATCCTGTAACTGCGATCCCATATGCAAGGAATATTGTCTCAGTTCCTATGGTCATTCTGCAAGAGCATAGACTCTATCAGAACTGCAACAATCGAATTGTCTGTGACCGATGCTGAGTCTTTCTACGCAGATGCTGCAACATTTTACGCAGATTCTTGGCTTTGTAAAATCACCGGTGGGTGGCACAATACATCTCCTGGTGTCCGCGACATTGGCATGTTTTTGCACAGCTTCTACATACACATTTGCAGCAGGTGGCAGCATTAGCATACAACTCTGAATCCATCCTAATATCCTGGCCTAAATGCTGAGAAAAACCAATGGTACTAGCAATGCTCAATACTGTCTTTATTCTAATGGTAGACATACCGAGGCAAATATATAACTAGTGTGGTGCAAAGGCAAAACATTATTACTGCACATGGAGGAAAAGGGCGTCTTACCGATTAGTAGATAGGAGGCTAAATGCAATGGCTGTACCAATCACTTCCTGCATGTCTGATCCAATAATGGCTATTTCCACTAAAATCCACAATATCCAGCGAGGAGCCTGAAAAGAAGGAACAGGAAACAATCTGAATATCACAAAACTTCAATAGATTAACAATCTCAGGACAATCTCAGGAATATTTTTGAAATAATCTGGGCCATACAGAGGTTCAGGGTTAGATAAGAACTGTAAACACACAAATCAAGGTGAGAACTAAAAGTTCAGGCTAATAAAACAAAAGTTGTAACGTTTGTAACTAGAGCATGATTGACATAACTGGAGCCTTTAGCACACAACCTTTGGTGCTCTAAACCCCGTCCCATCAACAGGACTTCCTCCTGGGTACACACCTATACAATTGTTGGGATAATCAGGATGACCGGCCCGACGATTGTATGCATGCAGGAGCGTTAGCCGTTAAACAGCCTAGAACGCTCCGCAACACTGCTACAGCTGCAGCTGCAGGATCAGGAGGTCACATCTTATGTGCTGTTTAATATTTTAGATGTCGACCTCCTGATCCCAAAAAGGAATGTACACAATGAGCTATTTATAGCACAGGGGTAACAGGTGTCAAGCTAGGTACACATTGATCGGGAGCATTTAACATGATCAGCTGAGTGATTGCAAAGGTGTGTACCCAGCTTTAGAAAAATAGTAATTTTTCTTTGCCTAAAAAGTTTGACACCCACATTGTGTAGTAAAAGAGCTACCTCTCGGCCTCTGCAACCCTAGGCGCACCCATACAATCTATATCCCAGCCATTGATATCATAATGTTCAAAATATATCTGAAACAGGATAAACTCCTGTCAGCTGATTAAATGGGCTCTACATACATGTATTCACAAGTGGTCACCCACTAAGACAGTGCTAATTCTTTAACCACTTAATTGGCTATTTTTTTTTTTCAACAATGTACCCAAAATTGTTGATTTTTTATTTTGCACACTCACACATATATATCACAACACTGTAGGCAGGGTTACAGTCTGACTGTAATTATGCCTACGGTGTCGTGATTTAAGCTGTGAAAGTCTGCTGAGTGCTGCCTCTGCTACTACTTGAATATCAATTACTATCTTGGAGGGAATACTGAGCGCTGGATTGACTAGGATATATGTATGTATATATATGTATGTATATGTATATATATATATATATATATATGTATATATATTTATACAAACCACCCTTATCATGCACCTTCACAGAAAATGCAACCTAGCAGCTACTCATACAGATTCCCATGTTAATGGGACTGGATAATAGAAATAGAAAAAGGTCTGTGAGAGAACGCTTCAGAGATTTTACAGTTTATACTGGAGAATTAATAAAGAAAAGGATGTTCTGGATAAAAACATCAAAATACAACTATTCACATATAAAAGCCTAGCAGTTTCTGTGGACAAAAAGCTGTTGACACCCTTATAAAAGCATAGTACAATTTATTACAATTAAAAAAACATTTTATACAGTACCAATACAATTTTAGACGTTGCTGATTAGGTTTATAAGGTCCACATTTGAACATGGACGATTCACTCTTAGGTTTAAACCATGTACTCAAATTAGGATAAAAACACAGTTACCTTACGCATTTCTTCAGGGGTTAATCTCTGTGCCTTCACATAAAGGAATACCTATTGCAAGTTTCAAATGGTCTCAAATATACTGGAACAATGGATATTGTTAGGAAACACTTGGTTCTCAGCAAAAGGTAGCAGATTTTGCACCTCCGATATTCAAAGTAATAGTCAAAATTCTGTATCTACTGTATGTTATCAGTACTGGGTAGTAGAATTCCACCCAGGTAAGCAGAGCAGCACATCCACTTTCTTTCCTTATGGCTCCCACATTGAATCCGTGAGAATTTTGACTATTTTTTTGAACATCTGAGGTGCAAAATCCTCTCAAGAGATATATATATGTATGTATATATATATATATATATATATATATATATATATACAGTCAGGTGTATAAATATTGGGACATTGACAGAATTTTCATATTTTGGCCTCTATTCACCACCACAATGGCTTTGAAATGAAACAAACAAGATGTGCTTTAACTGCAGAGGAATTACAACGGTTTCTATATATGTCTCCCACTTTTTAAGGGGCCAAAAGTAATGGGACTATCAACTCAAAAGCTATTTCATGGACAAGTGTGTCCCTCATTTTTTCATTATCAATTAAGCAGGTAGAAGGTCTGGAGTTGATTCTAGGTGTGACATTTGCATTTGGAATCAGTTGCTGTCGACTCGCAATATGAGATCCAAAGAGCTGTCACTATCAGTGAAGCAAGCCATCATTAGGCTGAAAAATCAAAACAAACCCATCAGAGAGATAGCAAAAACATTAGGTGTGGCCAAATCAACTGTTTTAACATTCTTAAAAAGAAAGAACGCACCGGAGAGCTCAGCAACACCAAAAGACCCGGAAGACCACAGAAAACAACTGTGGTGGATGACAGAAGAATTATTTCCCTGGTGAAGAAAAACCCCTTCACAACAGTTGGCCAAATTAAGAACACTCGCCAGGAGGTAGGTGTATACTGTATGTGTCAAAGTCAACAATCAAGAGAAGACTTCACAAGAGTGAATATAGAGGGTTCACCACAAGATGTAAACCATTGGTGAGCCACAAAAACAGGAAGACCAGATTAGAGTTTGCCAAACAACATCTAAAAAAGCCATTACAGTTCTGGAACAACATCCTATGGACAGATGAGACAAAGATCAACTTGTACCAGAGTGATGGGAAGAGAAGAGTATGGAGAAGGAAAGGAACTGCTCATGATCCAAAACATACCACATCATCAGTGAAGCATGGCGTGGTAGTGTCATAGTGTAGTGGTAGTGTCATGGCGTGGGCATGTATGGCTGCAAATGGAACTGGTTCCCTTGTATGTATTGATGATGTGACTGCTGACAAAAGCAGCAGAATGAATTCTGAAGTGTTTCGGGCAATATTATATGCTCATATTCAGTTAAATGCTTCAGAACTCACTGCTTCACAGTGCAGATGGACAATGACCCGAAGCGTACTGCATAAGCAACCAAAGAGTTTTTTAAGGCTAAAAAGTGGAATGTTATGCAATGGCCAAGTCAATCCCCTGACCTGAATCCGATTGAGCATGCTTTTCACTTGATGAAGACAAAACTGAAGGGAAAATGCCCCAAGAACAAGCAGGAACTGAAGACATTTGCAGTAGAGGCCTGGCAGAGCATCACCAGGGATGAAACCCAGCGTCTGGTGATGTCTATGCGTTCCAGACTTCAGGCTGTAATTGCCTGCAAAGGATTTGCAACAAAGTATTAAAAAGTGAAAGTTAGATTTAGGATTGTTTAGTTTGTCCCATTACTTTTGGCCCCTTAAAAAGTGGGATGCACATATAGAAACCGTTGTAATTCCTACACCGTTCACCTGATTTGGATGTAATTACCCTTAAATTAAATCTGAAAGTCTGCAGTTAAAGCACATCTTGTTTGTTTCATTTCAAAGCCATTGTGGTGGTGAATAGAGGCCAAAATATGAAAATTCTGTCAATGTCCCAATATTTATGCACCTGACTGTATGTATATATATCGCTTGGTTATTACATATTTTAATCCTTCCTGTTGGAGGTTTATGTGAAGGCACCTGCACTTTTGAGTTCATCGATTGGAGAGGAGTGCTGCTAGAGTGACTTGTTTATATATATATATATATATATATATATATATATTGTAACAGGACTGGATTAGGGGTCCCTCTCCTGGGGTAGATTGACTCCCTCTTCACACAGCAGCCAGTCTGGGTCTCGTGCTAACTGGTCGGTGCCAGTCTTTATTGTGCCAAGTAAAAGGAAAAACAAAACATAAAAGTAAACGCTAGCCCATCTGGGCGCTAACTAAACAAGAGGTTCCCTCTCTAAAGAAACAGTGGGGCCTACTGCCTCCACCATCAACACAAGCGCATGCACAGACCTTACAGGTAGTTTCACCAAGTGTCTCTGAGCCATCCAGCGTGCTTGCTCTCCCAGGTATGAGACACTCCCTTACAATTAGACACAGCTTATATCAGCCAGTTCCAGGTGCAGAGCTTAATGAGCCTGCTAACAGGCCAAAAACCAAAACCTGGAGTGGGTTGTGGATGGAGCCCACCCTCACCTCACATCCACACCCCCAGGTCCCAACCGGCTTCTCCAAAAGCCGAAACTCAAATCTGCTTTAGTGCAGACCCTCTCCTGGGGGCTTTTTAGAACACATAGGTCAAAAACCTAGGGCAAATGTATCTACCATTGACCACTTTACCAGTGATCCTATCACAATATATATATATATATATATATATATATATATACTGTATGTATATATGAAGTTTGTTTGTATGTTAGTGAATATTTTCCACAGCTATCGGTAGAGCTGCTAAATCTAACATAGTTATTTAGTATCAAAAGCGACACAGCTACAAATCTTATCTGTAAATTTCATTGGTCTGTTTGTTTGTCTGTTCGGTTATGCATTCGGACATATATCATTCGGATGAGGTCGGACCTCCCGTTGGTATACGCTGGACAGAACTTTGACCCAGGGTGCCTGTTCTGAAGGAGTGTTAACATTGGACCCCAGAAGACACACTAGGGGGTTGAGGTCCCGAGCAGATCTCCTTTTGGTGTAGGCTGGCCAAAACTTCGACTCGGGGATGCTGGGCAAAACTGACCCGGGAAGTCTGTTATGGGCCTTCCACTAGATGGATTTGGATGAAAACTTCACAGAGGGGTACCAATTGGTCTGGGATGCCTAATGGAGAGGTTACAGTCCCGGTTGGACCTCATGGCGGATTGCGCCAGGTAGAACATTGATCCAGGGAGCCTATTTGGACTCGAGGATCCTGTTCTGAGCCTTCTACTGGATGTATTTGGATTAAAACTTCACAGAGTGGTAACATTGGATCCCAGGAGACATACTAAGTAGTTGAGGTCTCAGTCGGACCTCCCGTTGGCGTTTGCTGGGCAGAACTTTGACCCGAGGAGCCTGTTCTGGGCCTTCCACTGGATGGATTTGGATGAAAACTTTACAGAGGAGTGGCAATCGTTCTGGGATACCTAATGGAGTGCTTGGGGTCCTGGTTGGACCTCACGGCAGATTGCGCCAGGCAGAACCTTAACCCAGGGAGCCTGTTCTTGGACTACCACTTTATGGATTTGGAAAGCATCACATAATAAAACTTAATAACTTGAAGATACACCCCTGCACCAACTGGGATGAAACCAATGCAAGGTGGTACAGTTGGATCCTGGCCAGGTTTTAGGGGGTTAGGGTCCCTGACGGACCTCCCATTGGTTTACGCTGGGCAGAACTTTGACCCAAGGATCCTGTTCTGAGTTTTCCACTGGATGGATTTGTTTGAAAACTTCTCACAGATGGGTAGAAAGTAGTCTGGGATGCATAATGGAATGGTTGGGGTCCCAGTTGTACCTCACTGCAAAGTGCGCTGGACAGAACGTTGACCCAGGGAGCTTGTGCTGGGCTTTCTACTGGATGGATTTGGATGACATCACAAAATAAAACTTAATAATTTGAAGAGTTCAACCCAGGCAATGCTGGGTACTTCAGCTAGTACATATATATATATATATATATATATATATATATTAAGACTAATTTAAAATGAAATATAAATAGCTATAATTTACATAATGTGAATTAAAGAAAAAATTTGGGGGACATATTAAGAAGAATTATTTTATAGTTTTTAAAAAAAAAACTTTACTGTGTTAGTTGGGGAGGTGGGACAGGTAGGATGAAGTGAGGGGGGCAAAACAGAGAGGCAAAAACAAAGCCATGACAGAGTGGGGTCAGGGACCTCCTCTGCCATTTCTGACACAGATACTGACAGTAGAAATGCATTGCGTGGTCTAAGTGGGGTCCCTCCAATGAGGAACTAAGCTAGGTCCACAAGGAGCTCACACCTGCTGGAAGGGTGAAGTGGACTTAATAACTTCTGTTCCCAAAGAGGATGATCTACATGTTTTACTAAAACTATTTTTAGAAGTAATTAATACTTCTAGAGCAATCAACCACATAGGTAAGCAGCTCCTCCAGACAGATCCTCTGTCAGCCCAGGATCTAAAATAAGAACACATTTTCTAAAAATGTCTAGAAGACGTTCAATGGTGTTTTTTTTACTATTATTCAGATCACTAACTTAATTTATACAAATGACTTTAATAATGTGTTGTGAATATCTGTAGTTCTTAATGCATCTTTTCTATTCCTCACCAAGGAATCTTCTTGTACAAATGAAGAGATGGAAAAGAAAATCTTTGCATCAGTTCTTTAGATCAATTGTTCCTTATATAGAATGGTCTAGTGATGAATGTCTTTTTAAATTCCTTCAGCTCCTGGAGTTAGACCCGTCCACCAGAAAATGTGTGATGTTACATGGCTTCCTGCCCTACCCTCCATAGAGGGCGTGAGATGAGGTGAAGCCCTGGGTGTAGGGGGGCTAGGATGTACCTCTGATATAGCAGTTACTAAAAGATTATCTTCCAGCAGCCACCCAGTGGGCACTTCTGACTGATCGCATCTGATGCGACCATGTCCGGGAAAGCCCAATCTGGCATGGTTGCATCTGATGCGACCACGCCAGGCAAGTGGTTTATAATCCACATTTCTGAGAAATTTGAAGTTTGTATTTCTGATAGCTCTCACAATAAATCTCTCACTCTATATTGATCAATATACACAGAAAGCCTTGTACTGCAGGTAATTGCCAAAAAATAGCAAGTGCCTCTGCCCAAGTTCAGCTGAAAACTAAGTAAACTTCTTAACCAGAGTTAAGTTTCACTTAGAAATCAATTCCTGGTCACCCCATATAACCCTTAAGATTTTTCATATTTTTAACATTCAACCCCGATTACTTGATTGTAAGAGATCCCAATTGCTAACCGCTGTCAACAAGTTGTCACGTTTAGTACTCACTTGAGTCTGCATGATGTGGGTGTGACACAGAGTTAATAAAAAAAACAAACACACTCTTAAAATAATGATTACACTCCCTGATATTTTACACTCACAAGTACTCTCTTTTTGTTTGGGGCAAAAGTTCTACCAAATTAATAATAAAATATAACTCTTATTGTATTCATTAAAAATAGTGAGAGGATTTAGACAGAGACAGACAACATTTACACACATTAAAATAAAGCAGTAGAAGCCTCAAGTATGAAAACTTTAGTGGTTAATTAATAAACACCACTTAGGTCAATTTAGGCAATTGAGATGTAATTATACCAGGGTGAAAATTGTTTAAACTTATATTTATCTACTTAGAGGGATATTATCCCTTAATAAGATCTGGATATACACAAGCCGCAAATTAGCCAATCATAATTCTACTTATTCTATTGCACTCATACAGTATGTATGGGTCAATTCAATATCTTTTGACTACACAAAAATACATTTCCAAAAAGCAATCATATATATCAGCAAAAAAACAGGTAATAGAAGGAATGGAAAGACACATTAATCAATCAATCAAGAAGTCATTCCAAAAAGGTTTCACATAGATACCAGCATTATATATATAAGTGATCACAAGATTAGATTTTATATATGTATATCTGTTAGTTATGCAGGATGCTAGTCCGAAAAAGTAAACATTTTCCTGGATCAGATCAAGTATATATTCAGTATATCATAGCTAGTGATCCATAGTGTGCATTATAGTAGGATTGTCAGTACATATTATGTGATAGAAAAATACTGTATATTCCGTTTGTAATAAGGAAATTGACACAAATAATCAAGTATACCTGATAGTAAGTAGTGCGTTGTGGTGGCAGTGTGTCTCAGGATGGAGTGCTCGTGTGCGCATCGGGGACCCCCGTCAAGATGCGCGTTTCACCAGTATAATGGCTTGTCAATTGAGCTCCGTGACGTCACGGAGTTGGCCGGATTCGCTATTAATTCTCATCTTCTGCCACCACTAAAGTAGGTTGAGTAACTACTCACTTCACATATGAAGCTTTCAGTTCTCTCTGCTTGTAAGCCTTCAGTTCTCCCTACTCAACTACAATTAGACCTTTAAATCAGTTCCAGTTAACATTAAAGGTAAAATGGATCCAATAAGAATCACAAAGACCAAGTTTATTAATGAAGCTTGATATGAGAAAATACTCACAATGTTTAAAGAATATACAAGAAACAATTAATAAAAATAATATACTCTACATAGATATTCTTAGGCATATAATTTCAAAAGGTAAAAAATAGAAATGTTTCCCTTAGATAAATAAAACTGTGTTAAGGAGACGTATGAAGTCCAGAGCAATTCTCATTATCACGCAGGCTCCCAAGAATTGTGTCAGGTTTATGTGTTTTGACCTGTTTTTTTTTAATTCCTGGCCAGGGCCGGAATAAAGCTTGTGGGGGCCCCAGGGCAACTAAATTGTGGAGTCCACCTTCAAGCCACATGGAGCCTGCCAATGACCCCCACTCCACCCCCAAGCCCTACTGCCTCCATCACCACTCCTGATTACTTACCTGTCAATCTCCCGATTCTAGCAAAGCTGCTTCCTACTCCCCTCATTAGCGTCACTGACATGATGTGTCACGAGACTCCCATGAGGGGACTCAGTCAGTTGGGAGCTACTCTGCGCTGTATGCAGCAGTACTGAGTTTGGGGGCCCCTCTATGTGTGGGGGCCCCAGGGCTGCCACCCCTGTTGCCTCCTTAATCCGGCCCTGTCCCTGGCTCAGGGTGTTAGGTGCACCCCATGCTTGCAGTCATTGGTCACTTTCTATATAAATGTAAATTAGGTTGTATGACTCTTTGTAAACAGCAAGCTTAAAACAACTGTCTTAAGGAAAACATCAAACATATTATTTCTCTGCACACGTCCATCCTAAGAAGGATAATATTAGATTAAAATAATGCAGTATCTCATTATAAAAAAAATAATTAGGTAATTACAAACAAATAGATTGAAGACAGGAATACAGTATAAAGTGGTCTTCAAAGGCTATGATATTACCCTATGTATTCCTCTTTTCTAAAGAGAATTTTACCTGGCTGGTTCTTTTTGGTTAAGATCAGAGGCTGTAACACTTCACAGATCTTCATGGTATTTAGGGAGCAGATTAACAAGTCTTATGAAAGTTGACATATAAGTAAGACGAGTTAGTATGCTTAGGGGTCTATTTACTAAGTAGTGTTAGGAGACAGAGTGAAAAGTGATAAAGAAGTGATAAGGTGCCAGCCAATCAGCTCCCAACTGTCATTTTTCAAACACAGCCTGTGAGATGGCAGTTGGGAGCTGATTGGCTGGCACCTTATCACTTTCTTATCACTTTTCACTCTGTCTCCTAACACTGCTTAGTAAATAGACCCCTTAGACTTTTATGACCATAACCATAAACCATTACCTGTACCCTTATCTGAGCAGCTCTGACTGCCACATTGTCTCTAAAGAGGTCATGGGAGAGAAACAACTTAGCATACCTTGAAACCCAAATGATTACACAATACACATAACTACTTTTGCTATAGTGACATTCTAACTTCATATAATATTTTCTTGACACTTGTTATGACCTTACCTTTGGGTAGTAATTATGGCAGACTTGAGCCAAGTCTTTGCCAGTCACTACTCCAAGCCGCACCGCCAGCCTTTGACATAAAAGACCTAGAAAGGTGGCACCAAGTAGAACCCACAGCAACTAGAACAACAAACATAAGATTGACTGTGATGATTTCATACAAAAACAGGTGTCAATTGAGCTACAGTACAAAACCCTCCCCCTGAGATTTACTTTGCAGCAGCAGCTAGGTATTTTCTTACAAATAAATGCATGCCATGCTAAACAATACAGTAATAGCAACATATGAACTTTTACAAAGGGCAGCACATTACCCTCAGCAATAAGTAAGAGAAAATATCTGTCCATCACAGGGTGGTTTCTTGGTACTCAGAAAGCGACACTGCTGGGAGTTGTTATCCATATACAGTATATATTTATATTATCAGATTGTGTATTATCACAGTTGTTTTTATATTGATCTACTCTCTGAGCTATTATGTGATTTAATGTAATACATGTTCTAGTATTTTCTACATTGGTCTTGCATATAGTTAATTAATTGTTTAGCTAAGTATTAAGTTTATTTTGCCCTGGCTGTCAGCACCAACTCACAATACATTTCTATCCATTCTACACACTTCACACGCAAAAAGCGAGCGCTCGCTCTGAATGAGGGCGGCCGCTCTTTTTTTTTTTTAGCCAGCCTCCTGGCCGCTCGCTAAACTGTGGGTGACCACCCACAGCTTTAGCGAGCGGCCAGGTGATGGTCGCGATGGTCTTGACCAACTCAACCATCAGGCTTGCGACGAGACCCTTGTGCATGCGCAGTGCCCCACCATCGACCCGCTTGCGAACGCATAGCGCTTGGGAGCGGGTCTGAATAAGGGTCTTAATGTGGTTGGCTGCTTCCATTAACTAGTTGTTCTTTTTGAGTGTGCCTGATATAAAATATTTTTTTGTGTAAAAATGCTGGAGAGAAGCCGTTTCTATTTTTTTTCAAATTGACCCAAAAATGTAAGAAGTTTATAATTATATGAGGCTTATACTGAAGTAAATTCTAAATCATGGCACACCGTTTATATTTTAGCCATGTGCGGAATGATCCCTCTAAACATCTCTATACAAGGTGTAGAAACACCACCAGTTGCTCTTGGTACACAAGTCTCTTGTGTTTACCTTGAATCCAGCAATAGACCCACACTGAAGGTCGGATTCAATGTTCCCAGGATCCAGGTATGCGATGCTCATCAGGAAGCCAGGCCCGGTGAAAGCCCAGAGCTTGCGGAAGCTGAAGCCAGTCTGTGAGAGTAAAGTATAAAATATGTAGCAAATAAAAACACAAAAACTAAATTTATGTTGGTGAATAAATTTAGTCCAATAAATTACAAACTAAAAAGGAAGGGTACAGACCATTGTGTACCTGGTGATACAGATCATATTGGAAGGCATGACTGTGGTTTAAAGAATGGTAAGACCAGAACAGACTGGCAGGACAGGACATAAATGTATTCTATTTTACTGCTGCATTTAAAATATTAAAACTTGGCTTTACTTGACTAATACATAATGCACAGTGCTAGTACAATGACGCATACTGTAATTTTCATAAATTTTTGCCCATTATCCAATGCATATATGTGTCTAAGAGGGGTATTCAATATGAAACGTTAACTTCACTGTCAAAGTTAACGTTTCATATCGGAGTTTTTACCTGCGTTAAAGTATCGGGCGCGCTCCCGCTTATCCCCGTATTCAATATAAAATTAACGAAAACGGGAAACTCCGAAGTTGGCTTTGCGTAAAGTTACGAATTTTTCCTTAAAAAAATTGTAAGACACCCCTAAAGTTGTAAAAACATGGGGGATCACTATGGGTACCCCCGTTTTAGCCTTTAATTGAAAGTCGGGGATTTAAATAGCCGCAGCAGGTGTTTTTTTCCCGACATTGAAGAAGTGTTGCAGAAGAGCACTTAGGTTATTTTTTTCGTTTTTTTAAGTGGTCCCATCAAATTTGGGGTACATTAAAATGGGTACTAGCATATTTTTAAGTCCCTAAAGTAAATTTTTTAAAATTCTGCATTTGTGCACCTGCCGCTATAATTCTATTCTTCAAAACATCTGCCGCATACTTAGCCCTGAACCTATTTCCCTATTGTTATACAATTTTTTCCCAATTTTTTTTTTTCACCCCAATTTTTAAATTAATTTTTTGGGGTGTCCTTATTTTTTTTTTAAAACTTTTTTTGACACAGTTCTTTTTTAAATGTCAGTCCCAGGGGTGCAGGCTATTTTTTTTATAAGCCTGCACCCCTAAACCCCAATTCTGCACTTTTTTTCGACACCTATTCAATGGTGAAAAGTTATCCCCGTTTTTTATCAAAGACTTTTCAAAACTGCGATAAGTCTTTGAAATTGAATACGGTGTAAAAGTAAAACCTGCGATAATGACGTCATACCTCCGATATTAACGCAAAAACGATGTTTTTCGCACCCATATGGAATACCCCTGTAAGTCTTGAATTTAGGGCCTGATTCAGACCCACTCGCGAGCGGCTGTCCGCTCGCAAGTGGGTCAATGTTATGCACTGAGCATGCGCACGACGGAGGGAGCTCCGTCGTGCGCATGCGCCAGACGCGACGAGCGAAGGAAAGTCCTTCGCTCGTTGTGTCCGATCAAAGGGGGCGTGCTGTCAATGTTGATTGACAGCACGCCCCCTTTGGTGGGCGTGCCGGGGGCGTGCCTCCCTGCCGGGGGCGTTCCCATGGGAACGCCTCCCGTCAGAAGCCGGCCCACTGACATCACTAGTGATGTCAGTGGGAGTGATTTTGGCTCTGATAGAGCCAAAATCACTCCGGAGCTTGCGGTTGAAAACCTCAACCGCAGGCTCCGGCTCGCAATTTCGATGGTCGCGATGGTCTCGACCATCGCGGCCATCAAAAAGCACGCTCGTATAGCCTGTGGGTGGTGACCCACAGCTATACGAGCGTCCAGGAGGACGCTCCATGAAAATGGAGCCCGGCCCTCATTCAGAGCGTGCGCTCTGCTCAGAGCGTATGGCTCTGAATGAGGGCCTTAGTGCATTAGCTTCCCAGCTGCATTCCGAGGACATTTAGGACAGTGTAAGAAATGATAGGAGCATTTTCGCCAAGACTCTGATAACTGTGTGGCAGACAGTAATTAGAGGGGCTCTCAACAAAAATGTATGGTCAGCAAAAGGGAGAATAAATATGCAATATATTATCTAAAGGATTGCGGAATCTACTGTATATATGTATAGGAATTCTGGGACTTTCTGTGCAATATACATCCAATCCAATCCAATATACAATGTGTAGAACGGGTATGTGTAATCTATGGGTAGCAAATGAGCAGAACTCACATGGCCTGCAACTGGGGGAATATATTGTAAAGCCATCAATTTGGGGGCAATCTCTTTGCAATATGCAGACTTCAATTGGCAGGATCTCTGTGCAGTATAAAGCGGGGCATTCACGGTGCGATAGCACCATGCGAAGCGACGGGGTGTCCGACTTCCGATATGCCGGCTCCCCCCTCCTATGCCTGCATAGCGCTGCATGGGATTGCACATCGCTTCCCCTGATCGACTGATCCTGCAGTAAGATTAGGGGGTGCGATGTATGACCCCACGGGTGAGCGCTCGGTCTGACATCAGGCCCATATACGGTGCAATATAGCAGCCAAATTGTACCAATCCGTCAGATCCAGTGCCAGATTAATGTTCACATGGGCCTGGAGCTAATATTTATGAAGGGCCTATTGCAGAGGTTCCCAAACTTTTTTGAATCACATAACTGCACAGCACAGTGCAAACTGGACATACCAGCAGAGGGGATGGGATGGTGAGCACAAGGGGGGGGTGGAATCTTAGGGACCTTCATAAACCAACTTTCTGGGGCCCCTATACACCTTAATCCAGGGCCTGTCGCTCTTCCTGTTTGTGCTGACACTGGCCATTTGGGAGCGGTGGGGTGGGTGTGACATCACACATGTGCAGAGGTGGTACTCTATACAACGCAGGGAGGGCTTCTGAAGTCTTCCATATCGCTTGCCACTCCTTGCACCCCCAGCTCTGGGTCCAAGTCAAGAATCGGTCCCCTTATGTGCAACTCAAGCTCCTGTACCCTCTTAATTTACCACTTGCGGTTAAGATGCCAGGGGACGGGATGCCGGACGTCTGTATACCAAAGCTGGAATCCTGACTCCCGTCAGGAAGCCGATGCTGTGATCCCAAAGGGATCAAGATACCAATGTCAGAATCTCGAACACCGGTATCCCGAAAGTAAGCATACGGGTAAGGGTTAGTGTTAGCCCGGTGTTGGCGGGGTTAGGTACCTCCCGAGGAGGATTAGGGTTAGGCACCGACCGGGGAGGGTTAGGCTGCGGGGATGGGGGTTTAGGGTTAGGTACCACCGGGGGGAGGTTACGGTTAGGCACTAACCCGGGAGGGTTTGGTTTAGGGTGCGGGAAGGGGGGATTAGGGATAGGCACCATCGGGGGGAGGTTAGGGTTAGGCACCACCAGGGTAGGGTTAGAGGAAGAAAGGGGGAGGGTTAGGGTACTTAGATTGGGATGCCGCTGTCGGTCTTCTGACCGGCGGCATCCTGTCCAGCGGTATATCATACAGATTCCTGTGTATGTGTATATAAATATATATATATATATATATTAGATTTATATACACACATATATATATATACACATACATGCATATATAGACACACACACATATATATATATATATATATATATATATATATATATACTATAAACACATGTTTACACATACATAAATACAAATATATACATATATATACATTTAGATACATATATATTATATACACATTACAATATATCTATATATATATACATCTATACAAAGATGTTTTCTCACTAGTGTCCGGCTGCAGTGTGCCAGGTTAGTTGCCAAGGTGGGGTGAGGGGTCAATGGCTGGGCTTTAGAAAACCCAGGGGCAGAGTTTTGAGCATCTCGGTATACAGATGAAGGGGGCGGAGCTTAATGTGATTCGGGGGGCGGAGCTTAACACGATTCGGGGGTGGGGCTTAGCGCAACTCGCAATGCACTGTCGGCCTGCCTGGAGGCGGAGTTTCGGACAGTCTGAGGGCAGAGCTATGAGCAGGCCCGAGGATAAGCGGGGCTTCAGGTAACGGGAGGGGGTGGAAGGAATGGGAGATAATCCTGCAGAATGGACGGGGCTTCGGAAACGCTGTAGTGGACTGGTGACAGAAAAAGTTTTTTTTCCTGTCAACACAGCATGCACTGCAGTAGGTCCTGTGGGCCTATTTTCATGGGGTGGTCGGGAGCTGGAGCTCCACTTGCCCCATTGTTAATCCGGCCCTGGTCAGATCGGCTGCTTTATCGCACCGTGTATTCCCCGCATAAGCCTTGCAATTTGTGGTGTCCTTTGTGTAATATATGGCATGCTATATGAAAGCTATATGAATTTATGCATATATTATATCTAAAATATGCAATTTGTTTTGTCCATTTATAAAACCGGTAACGCTGTAAAATCACCTTTTACTCTTAAAAGAAAGGGACAAAAACTTTAGTTTGTAAATTTGTAAGTTTGTAAATAATTTACAGCCCTTCAGCATGCAGACATCTCCCATTACATCCTACACACAGCCCTGTGTTAGAACTTCAGCTGACCTCAAATGACTTACAGTATTTGTCTATCTGCTTAGTGGATATTTACATTTCGGAATACTGCGGGGCTAAGACCAGTTCTTGTGAATAAAAACAATGATGTTTTCAGGATATAGGAAACACAACAGATCCTCCTTGTTACAAAGTTTCACCATAGGCAGTCTCATCACATGGGGACAATGTAACCTCAGGGATACGAGGGGTTATATGAGCTCATAAAGAACGTTAATTAACATTCCGATGAGGAGGGGGCTAAGGGGCGTTTATACATTTAATCCTCAGCTGTACAGTGACAAATACATTTGGGTACATGACCACTAAAGAGGGCTACTTATTTAGCAGAAACAAAGGACTAATTGACATGAGGTACAGATACATTGAACTAGGGGGTTTAGAAAAATGTTTGTATTTTCATTCCATTCGTTAAAAATTTTACATCCAAGTTTGAAATATTTTTACATTTAGCCGCCCTCCACCAAAAACAATTGTAAATTTAATCTATGAACCATAAAAAAAACAGCTCAGTGTCTGCTTTAGATGCAGATGCTGGCCGTTAGTATAGAACAAGGGCTTGATTTACAAAGTGGCGGTTTTTGTAATCCACCACATTCTGGCGTATATGGCACAGTCACGGGCAGTGAAAAGCCCACAGGCTTTACACTGACTGCGAGTGGCCTGTTAAATTTTAGCCTCCAACCTGCTGGGACGTAATCCACCTCTTTGTAAATAAGCCTTAACTACCTAGTACCATATCCCTAGTTCTCCATGCAGGGCTCAGTATTAGTCCTTATGATGTATGTACTCTATAATTTTGCTTAAGGTCAGTATATTCCAAATATGTGTACTAGTGATGTGCAGAGTTTATGATAGCTTACATTACATGTAAACAGCAATCTGTCTTGCAGTAATATATATATCAAATTGGAATGTGGTTAAGGGACCGGCGGCTGCGAGGCCATCGGTCTCTATACCGACATTGGAATTCCTACAAAGGAGTTAAGATAGGCGTCAAAATACTGATGCCTACAGTATCTTGATCCTGATGCCAAAATCCAGGAGGACATGTGCCCGAACAAAGGTAAGCCGGAGCGCCTGTAGTGTTAGCTGCGGGCAGGAAGGGTTGGGTTTAAGTCAGTTAGCGGGGTTAGTGTTAGGTTTTGGGGGGAGGTTAAGGTGAGGCACCCTTAGTGCATACCTCCCAACATGACCCTCTCCAGGAGGGACACAATGCTCTGGTCCTGGACTTCCCTGGTAAAAGTCAAATAGGGGAGTCACACCAACTGTCATTTCACACGCTGCCAAACATCACTGGCTGGGACTCACTGGCAGTTGGTGTGACTCCCCTATTTGAATTTTGGACTGTACTGCAGCCCCACCTCTGGAGCCGCCACCAATCATAAATTACCAGGGAAGTCAAGGACCAGAGCATTGTGTCCCTCCTGGAGAGGGTCATTTTGGGAGGTATGCCTAGTGGGGAGGGTTAGGGTCAGGCACCACGGGGGGGGGGTTAGGTTTAGGCACTAAGGGGAGAGGGTTAGGCACAAAGGGGGGAGACTTAGGTTTAGGAACTAACGGGGCGGGTTAGGGTGCGTGTGGGGAAGGTTAGGGATACCAACAATCGGAATGCCGCTGTCAGTATTGTGACAGGAGGCATCCTGACAGCCGGCATTACATACCCATTCCATTCAAATTATATTGCATCACCTATCGTTATGCTTAAACTAAGATATGTTAATTTTTAGTGTGATGGGGGGGTGGGGGCACCAAAGAAAATTGATCTAAAACCGAACCTGCACAGACTGTAGGGGTCTAGTTACTAAGCAGTGTTAGGAGACAGAGTGAAAAGGTGCCAGCCAATCCACTCCTAACTGCCATCTCACAGGCTGTTTGAAAAATGATAGTTGGGAGCTGATTGGCTGGCACCTTATCACTTTTCACTCTGTCTCCTTACACTGCTTAGTAACTAGACCCCAGTGGATGCTGTGTTGACAGATCTTAACCATTTTAATATAGTTTGCAGTGACACTATACAGCTGAGCTTGCAGTTTGCTTCTAGTGCCCTTGGTGCATTAAAATATCTTTTATATCATGTTTACTGTATCTGATTATACATTTTTTGCATTTTTAATACTCCTCTATAATGAGTATCACTTTATAAAGCTGAGCTGAACTGCATCCAGGGCCGGATTATAGGGAGGGCGACAGGGGCAGTTGTTCCTTAGCCTCCACACATAGGGACCCCCCACTGTGTCGCTCGCACCATCCCCAAGATCTGTTTTTAAAAAAAATCTTTTAACAGAGCAAAGACCCGTGATTAAGCTCCACCCCCTGAATTTGGCTCCGCCTCCTTATTCTGTTGCTGGGCTGATGCCACTCACTGAAGTAAGCAGCAGTAATGTATATATGTGTATCTGTGTTTGTGTGTGTGTCTGTGTGTGTACATATATATATTAGGGGTGTGCACCGGCCACTTTTCGTGTTTTGTGTTTTGGTTTTGGATCTGGATCTTTCTTCGTGTTTTAGATCTGGATTGGTTTTGCCAAAACCACCCTTCCATTTTTTGGGTTCTGTGTTTTGTGTTTTGGATCTGTATTTTTTTTTAAAAAGCATAAAAACAGCTAAAATCACAGAATTTGTGGGTTTTTCTGCTCCTATGCTATTATTAACCTCAATAACCTTAATTTCCACAAATTTCCAGTCTATTCTGAACACCTCACACCTCACAATAGTGTTTTTATGTCCAAAAGGTTGCACCGAGTTAGCTGGATGACTATGCTAAGAGATACGAGTGGGCGGCACAAACACGTGGCCCATCTAGGAGTGACACTGCAGTGGCAGACAGGATGGCAGTTTGAAAAACTAGGCCCCAAACAGTACATAATGCAAAGAAAAAAAAGAGGTGCAAGATGGAATTGTCCTTGGGCCCTCCCACCCACCCTTATGTTGTATAAACAGGACATGCACACTTTAACAAACCAATCATTTCAGCACCAGGGTCTGCCACATGACTGTGGCTGAAATGATTGGTTCGTTTGGGCCCCCACAAAACAAGCTGGCAATTAATCAGTCCCTGCACAAACTGGCTCTACGGAGGCAAGATGTCGTCCTCATCCTCCTCATCCACCGATTCCTCACCCTCTTCAGTGTTGTGTACATCCTCATCCTCACAGAGTATTAACTCGTCCCCGCTGGAATCCACCACCACAGGTCCCTCTGTACGTTCTGGAGGCTGGTCTCCCTAGAAGAGTTGATAATTCATTTTTATGAACATCATCTTCTCCACATTTTGTGGAAGCAACCTCCTATGCCTTTCGCTGACAAGGTTCCCGGCTGCACTAAACACTCTTTCGGAGTACACACTGGAGGGGGGGCGACTCAGGTAAAATAGAGCCAGTTTGTACAGGGGCCTCCAAATTGCCTCTTTTTCCTGCCAGTACAGGTACGGACTGTCTGACATGCCTACTTGGATGCTGTCACCGATGTAATCCTCCACCATTCTGTCAATGGTGACAGTATCATATGCAGTGACAGTAGACATGTCAGAAATTGTTGCCAGGTCCTTCAGTCCGGACGCCTGCCCTACATCACCACCAGCAGGTTGCTTAGGATACCTAAGTTTTTTCCTGGCAGCCCCAGTTGTGGGAGAAAATTAAGAAGGAGCTGTTGACGTGTCACGTTCCGCTTCAGCTGACAGTGTTTTCACCAGCAGGTCTTTGCACCTCTGCAGGCTTGTGTCGGCCGGAAAGAGAGACACCACATAGGCTTTAAACCTAGGATCGAGCACGGTGGCCAAAATGTAGTGGTCTGATTTCAACAGATTGACCACCCTGGAATCTTGGCAAAGCGAATGAAGGGCTTCATCCACAAGTCCCACATGCCGAGCGGAATCGCTCCGTCTTAGCTCCTCCTTCACTTTCTCCAGCTGCTTCTGCAAAAGCCTGATGAGGGGAATGACCCGACTCAAGCTGGCAGTGTCTGAACTGACTTCACGTAGGGCTGCCCCTGTCGAAGGGCTGGAGAACCTTGCACAACATGGAAATCATTCTCCACTGCGCTTGAGTCAGGTGCATACCCCCTCCTTTGCCTATGTCATAGGTGGATGTATAGGCTTGAATGGCCTTTTGCTGCTCCTCCATCCTCTGAAGCATATAGAGGGTTGAGTTCCACCGCGTCACAACCTCTTGCTTCAGGTGATGGCAGGGCAGGTTCAAGAGTGTTTGCTGGCGCTCCAGTCTTCGGCACGCAGTCGCTGAATGGTGAAAGTGGCCAGAAATTTTTTGGGCCACCCAAAGCGTCTCCTGCATGCCCCTGTCGCTTTTCAGAAAATTCTGCACCACCAAGTTTATTGTGTGAGCAAAACATGGGACGTGCTGGAATTTGCCCAGATGTAATGCCCGCAATCCCCAGGAGAGTCTAAGTGGGGTAAGCCACTGGGCGATGATTTCCCTCAGTTTCTCTAAGAGGTTGTTGGCGGTGTGCCTCTTACTGAAACCGGTGATACACAGCGTAGCCTGCCTTGGAACGAGCTGGCGTTTCTGAGATGCTGCTACTGGTGATGCTGCTGTTGTGATACATCTACCCAGTGGGCTGTCACAGTCATATAGTCCTTAGTCTGCCCTCACTTGTCCACATGTCTGTGGTTAAGTGGACATTGGGTTCAACCGCATTTTTCAGGAGACTGAGGACACTTTTTCTGATGTTTCTGTACAGTCTCGGTATCGCCTGCCTAGTGAAGTGGAATCTAGACGGGATTTGGAACCGGGGACACACTACCTCCATCAATTGTCTAAATCCCACTGCACTAATGGCGGATACCGGACGCACGTCTAACACCAACATAGCAGTCAAGGCCTTAGTTATACGTTTTGCTTAAGGATGACTGCTGTCGTACTTCATCCTCCTCGCTAAGGACTGTTGGAGGGTCAATTGTTTAGTAAAAGTAGTGGTCCTACTTCCTCTCTGGGATGATGAACGACTCCCAGCAGCAGCAACAGCAGCAGCGGCAGCAGGAGGCGTAGCAATGCAGGATCCTCCGGAGGAATCCCGGATAGGAGAGTCAGTCATGCCAGTGACATGGCCTGCAGGACTACTTCCAATCCTGACTAAGGAGGAAATTGACGAGGAGGGAGTTGACGGTGTGGTTTGCAGGCGCTTGGATACAACAGGACAACAAGATTTAGGTGTCCCTGGACTGCTTAAGGTCTTAGCCGAAGTTTCTGAACTTGACAGTAACTTTTTATGAACGCGCTACAGGTGCTGTATAAGGGAGGTGGTTAACGTCCCTACCCCTACTTATTTCACCTTCACATATGGTACATATGGCAAGACAGTTGTTGTCCGGATTTGGATAGAAATATTGCCAGACCAAAGAGATGGAATGTTTGGTCTTCTGCCCTGGCATGACCGTGATGGGCTTTTTCATCCCACGGACAACAACTGTCTCCCCCGGAGCCTGATTTAAACAAACCACATCACCATCAGAATCCTCCTCGCCAACTTCCTCCTCAGCGCCAGCTACACCAGTATCATCATCCTGTTGTACTTCAACAGTGAAATCTTCAATTTGCATATCAGCAAGTGGACTGTGGGTGCTCCTTTCAGCACTTGCAGGGGGTGTGCAAATGGTGGAAAGAGCCACCCCTTCCCGTCCAGTGCTGGGAAGGTCAGGCATCGCAACCGCCACCACACTTCGACTCTCCTTGGGGATTTGTGATATCTTCTTAGAATGCACAGTTCTTCGCTGTACTTTTGCCAGCTTAACTCGTTTGATTTTTTTAGCAGGAGGAGGGCTTCCATCGTCATGTGAAGCTGAACCACTAGTCATGAACATAGGGAAAGACCTTAGCCGTTCCTTGCCACTCCGTGTCGTAAATGGCATATTGGCAAGTTTAAGTTTTTCTTCAGATGATTTAAATGTTTTTTTTAAGGTCATTTTCCTGAACTTTGTCATTTGGGATTGTATGTGCCCTCTACTATGACATTGGGTATCGGCCTTGGCAGACGACGTTGATGGCATGTTATCATCTATGTCATGACTAGTGGCAGTAGCTTCAGCACTAGGAGGAAGTGGTTCTTGATCTTTCCCTATGTTATTGTTATCGGAGAAAGTTTGGTCCTCCATTTATGTTATATTGATATATACGTGCGGCTAAGGCGCACACAAACACAGAAAATAATTTTTTATTTTTGTTGGAGACTAGTGCACTTTGTGGGTTACACCACCTTTTAAGAAATGAGCCAGCCGGCTCTTTACTTATGGGACACAGGCGCACGCTTGGCGCTGCTCCTTTGTTGATGCATGTGCAGCTACAGCCCACACAATTCACAAAGGCAGAAAAAAAAAGAAGAATTTTTTATTTTTTGTGGAGCGCACTTTGGGGGTTACACCACCCTTTAACAGACAGATGCACGCTTGGCGCTGCTGCTTTGAGGATGCACGTACAGTGCCGACAATTCACAAACACAGAAGAAAATGTTTTATTTTTGTTGGAGTGCACTTTGGGGGTTACACCACCCTTTAACAGACAGACGCACGCTTGGCACTACTCCTTTGTTGATGCACGTGCAGCCACAGTGCACACAATTCACAAACAGAGAAAATATTTTTTTATTTTGTTTGGAGTGCACTTTGGGGGTTACAGCACCCTTTAACGGTCAAGCCAGCCGGCCCTTTACCTATGACACAGGGGCACGCTTGGCGCTACTTTGTTGATGCACGTGTGGCTACTGCGCACACAATTCACAAACACAAAAAATATATATTTTTATTTTTTTGCAGTGCACTTTGGGGGTTGCAGCACCCTTTAACGGTCAAGCTAGCCGGCCCTTTCCTTATGGGACACAGGCGCACGCTTGGCGCTACTTTGTTGATGCACGTGCGGCTACTGAGCACACATTTCACAAACACAAAAAAACATATTTTTTTATTTTGTTTGGAGTTCCCTTTGGGGGTTACAGCACCATTTAATGGACAAGCCAGCCGGCCCTTTACCTATGACACAGGCGCATGCTTGGCGCTACTTTGTTGATGCACGTGCGGCTACTGAGCACACAATTCACAAACACAAAAAAAAATATTTTTTTATTTTGTTTGGAGTTCCCTTTGGGGGTTACAGCACCATTTAATGGACAAGCCAGCCGGCTCTTTACTTATGGGACACAGGCGCACGCTTGGCGCTGCTCCTTTGTTGATGCACGTGCAGCCACAGTGCACACAATTCACAAACACAGAAAATAATTTTTTATTTTGTTTGGAGTGCACTTTGGGGGTTACAGCACCCTTTAACTGGTCAAGCCAGCCGGCCCTTTACCTATGGCACACAGGCGCACACTTGGTGCTGCTCCTTTGTTGATGCACGTGCAGCCACAATGCACATAATTCACAAACACAGAAAATATTTTTTTATTTTGTTTGGAGTTCCCTTTGGGGGTTACAGCACCCTATAACAGACAAGCCAGTCGGCCCTTTACTTATGGGACACAGGCGCACGCTTGGCGCTGCTCCTTTGTTGATGCACGTGCAGCCACAGTGCACACAATTCACAAACACAGAAAATATTTTTTTTATTTTGTTTGGAGTGCACTTTGGGGTTACAGCACCCTTTAACGGTCAAGCCAGTCGGCCCCTTTACTTATGACACAGGCGCATGCTTGGCACTACTTTGTTGATGCACGTGCGGCTACTGCGCACACAATTCACAAACACAAAAAAATATTTATTTTTTTGCACATGCGGGGAGCACCCCTGATGGACAGAGCACCCCCTGGACAACACTACAGCACCCCTTTAGGACTGGGACACTGCACAGGACTTTGGAGTGGACACAGCCCCTATGGACAACTGACTGCACAACACAATACAGCCAGCCCCTATGGACTTTGGAGGAGTGGACACAGCCCCTATGGACAACAACAGCACAGCACAACACAGCCAGCCGCTATGGACTTTGGAGGAGTGGACACAGCCCCTATGGACAACAGCAGCGCAGCGCAGTACAGCACAGCACAGCACAACACTACACTACACAGCCCAGCCAGCCCTAACTCCCACCCTCCCTCTTCACTGTCCACAGCCGAGTGAGAAAATGGCGCTGACGCCGGTACCTTATATAGAATCTAAAACCCGCGAGACCCGGAAGGCGGGATGATGATGTTTTGCCTCAATTTCAGATCCGAGTCAGGCGGGAAAAGTCGAGCCTGACTCGGATCGGCCTCAGATCGGGGGGGTTCGGATTTCAGAAATCCAAACCCGCTGACCCCTAATATATACATGTAAGGCTGTGCTGGCTGTGTTGTGCTGTGCTGCTGTTGTCCAAAGGGGCTGTGTCCACTCCTCCAAAGTCCATAGGGGCTGGCTGTGTTGTGCTGTGCTGCTGTTGTCCATAGGGGCTGTGTCCACTCCTCCAAAGTCCATAGGGGCTGGCTGGACTGTGTTGTGCAGTCAGTTGTCCATAGGGGCTGTGTCCACTCCAAAGTCCTGTGCAGTGTCCCAGTCCTAAAGGGGTGCTGTAGTGTTGTCCAGGGGGTGCTCTGTCCATCAGGGGTGCTCCCCCCAAGTGCAAAAAAATAAATATTTTTTCTGTGTTTGTGAATTGTGTGCGCAGTAGCCGCACGTGCATCAACAAAGTACTGCCAAGCGTGCGCCTGTGTCCCATAAATAAAGGGCCAGCTGGCTTGTCTGTTAAAGGGTGCTGTAACCCCCAAAGGGCACTCCAAACAAAATTTAAAAAAAAATTCCGTGTTTGTGAATTGTGTGCACTGTGGCTGCACGTGCATCAACAAAGGAGCAGCGCCAAGCGTGCGCCTGTGTCCCATAAGGAAAGGGCCAGCTGGCTTGTCCATTAAAGGGTGCTGTAACCCCCAAAGGGCACTCCAAACAAAATAAAAAAATATATTTCTTTGTGCTTGTGAATTGTGTGCACAGTAGCGGCACGTGCATCAACAAAGTACTGCCAAGCGTGCGCCTGTGTCATAAGTAAAGGGCCGGCTGGCTTGACCGTTAAAGGGTGCTATAACCCCCAAGTGCACTCCAAACGAAATAAAAAAATATTTTCTGTGTTTGTGAATTGTGTGCACTGTGGCTGCACGTCCATCAACAAAGGAGCAGCGCCAAGCGTGCATCTGTCTGTTAAAGGGTGGTGTAACCCCCAAAGTGCGCTTCACAAAGAATAAAAAATTCATTTTTTTTTTCTGTCTTTGTGAATTGTGTGGGCTGTAGCTGCACGTGCATCAACAAAGGAGCAGCGCCAAGCGTGCGCCTGTGTCCCATAAGTAAAGAGCCGGCTGGCTCATTTCTTAAAGGGTGGTGTAACCCACAAAGTGCACTAGTCTCCAACAAAAATAAAAAATTATTTTCTGTGTTTGTGTGCACCTTAGCCGCACGTATATATCAATATAACATAAGTGGAGGACCAAACTTTCTCTGATAAAAATAAAATAGGGAAAGATCAAGAACCACTTCCTCCTAGTGCTGAAGCTGCTTCCACTAGTCATGACATAGACGATAACATGCCATCAACGTCGTCTGCCAAGGCCGATACCCAATGTCATAGTAGAGGGCACATACAATCCCAAATGACAATGTTCAGGAAAATGACCTTGAAAAAAACATTTAAATCATCTGAAGAGAAACGTAAACTTGCCAATAAGACATTTACGACACGGAGTGGCAAGGAACGGCTAAGGTCTATCCATATGTTCATGACTAGTGGTTCAGCTTCACATGACGATGGAAGCCCTCCTCCTGCTAAAAAAATCAAACGAGTTAAGCTGGCAAAAGCACAGCGAAGAACTGTGCATTCTAAGAAGATATCACAAATCCCCAAGGAGAGTCGAAGTGTGGTGGCGGTTGCGATACCTGACCTTCCCAGCACTGGACGGGAAGAGGTGGCTCTTTCCACCATTTGCACACCCCCTGCAAGTGCTGAAAGGAGCACCCACAGTCCACTTGCTGATATGCAAATTGAAGATGTCACTGTTGAAGTACAATAGGATGAGGATACTGGTGTAGCTGGCGCTGAGGAGGAAGTTGGTGAGGAGGATTCTGATGGTGATGTGGTTTGTTTAAATCAGGCTCCGGGGGAGAGAGTTATTGTCCATGGGATGAAAAAGCCCATCACGGTCATGCCTGGGCAGAAGACCAAACATTCCACCTCTTTGGTCTGGCAATATTTCTATCCAAATCCGGACAACAACTGTCTTGCCATATGTACCATATGTAAAGGTGAAATAAGTAGGGGTAGGGACGTTAGCCACCTAGGAACATCCTGCCTTATACGGCACCTGCAGCGCGTTCATAAAAAGTTACTGTCAAGTTCAGAAACTTTGGCTAAGACCGTAAGCAGTCCAGGGACACCTAAATCCTGTTGTCCTGTTGTATCCAAGCGCCTGCAAACCACACCGTCAACTCCCTCCTCGTCAATTTCCTCCTTAGTCAGGATCAGAAGTAGTCCTGCAGGCCATGTCACTGGCATGACTGACTCTCCTATCCGGGATTCCTCCAGGGGATCCTGCATTGCTACGCCTCCTGCTGCCGCTGCTGCTGTTGCTGCTGCTGGGAGTCGTTCATCATCCCAGAGAGGAAGTAGGAACACCACTACTTTTACTAAACAATTGACCCTCCAACAGTCCTTAGCGAGGAGGATGAAGTACGACAGCAGTCATCCTGAAGCAAAACGTATAGCTGAGGCCTTGACTGCTATGTTGGTGTTAGACGTTCGTCCGGAAAGATCCAGATCCAAAACCAAAACAAAAAATACGAAAAGTGGCCGGTGCACACCCCTATATATATATATATATATATATATATATATATATATTAGGGGTGAGCGGGTTCGGATTTCTGAAATCCGAACCCCCCCGAGCCCCCCCGATCCGAGTCCGATCCGAGTCAGGCTCGACTTTTCCCGCCTGACTCGGATCTGACATCGAGGCAAAACGTCATCATCCCGCCTTCCGAGTCTCGCGGGTTTTGGATCCTATATAAGGTACCCGCGTCGGCGCCATTTTCTCACTCGGCTGTGGACAGTGAAGAGGGAGGGTGGGAGTTAGTGCTGTGTAGTGTAGTGTAGTGTAGTGCTGCTGTTGTCCACTACTTCAAAGTCCATAGGGGCTGGCTGTGTTGTGCTGTGCTGCTGTTGTTAATAGGGGCTGTGTCCACTACTTCAAAGTCCATAGGGGCTGGCTGGACTGTGTTGTGCAGTCAGTTCTCCATAGGGGCTGTGTCCACTCCAAAGTCCTGTGCAGTGTCCCAGTCCTAAAGGGGTGCTGTAGTGTTGTCCAGGGGGTGCTCTGTCCATCAGGGGTGCTCCCCCCAAGTGCTAAAAAAATAATATATTTTCTGTGTTTGTGAATTGTGTGCGCAGTAGCCGCACGTGCATCAACAAAGTAGTGCCAAGCGTTGCCTGTGTCATAAGTAAAGGGCCGGCTGGCTTGACCGTTAAAGGGTGCTGTAACCCCCGAAAGTACACTCCAGTCCAAACCAAAAAAAAATTATTTTCTGTGTTTGTGAATTGTGTGCGCAGTAGCCGCACGTGCATCAACAAAGTAGTGCCAAGCGTGCGCCTGTGTCATAAGTAAAGGGCCGGCTGGCTTGATCGTTAAGGGTGCTGTAACCCCCGAAAGTACACTCCAGTCCAAACCAAAAAAAAAATTATTTTCTGTGTTTGTGAATTGTGTGCGCAGTAGCCGCACGTGCATCAACAAAGTAGTGCCAAACGTGCGCCTGTGTCATAAGTAAAGGGCCGGCTGGCTTGACCGTTAAGGGTGCTGTAACCCCCGAAAGTACACTCCAGTCCAAACCAAAAAAAAAATTATTTTCTGTGTTTGTGAATTGTGTGCGCAGTAGCCGCACGTGCATCAACAAAGTAGTGCCAAACGTGCGCCTGTGTCATAAGTAAAGGGCCGGCTGGCTTGACCGTTAAGGGTGCTGTAACCCCCGAAAGTACACTCCAGTCCAAACCCCAAAAAAAAATTATTTTCTGTGTTTGTGAATTGTGTGCGCAGTAGCCGCACGTGCATCAACAAAGTAGTGCCAAGCGTGCGCCTGTGTCATAAGTAAAGGGCCGGCTGGCTTGACCGTTAAGGGTGCTGTAACCACCGAAAGTACACTCCAGTCCAAACCAAAAAAAAAATTATTTTCTGTGTTTGTGAATTGTGTGCGCAGTAGCCGCACGTGCATCAACAAAGTAGTGCCAAGCGTGCGCCTGTGTCATAAGTAAAGGGCCGGCTGGCTTGACCGTTAAGGGTGCTGTAACCCCCGAAAGTACACTCCAGTCCAAACCTAAAAAAAAATTATTTTCTGTGTTTGTGAATTGTGTGCGCAGTAGCCGCATGTGCATCAACAAAGTAGTGCCAAGCGTGCGCCTGTGTCATAAGTAAAGGGCCAGCTGGCTTGACCGTTAAAGGGTGCTGTAACCCCCGAAAGTACACTCCAGTCCAAACCAAAAAAAAATTATTTTCTGTGTTTGTGAATTGTGTGCGCAGTAGCCGCACGTGCATCAACAAAGTAGTGCCAAGCGTGCGCCTGTGTCATAAGTAAAGGGCCGGCTGGCTTGACCGTTAAAGGGTGCTGTAACCCCCGAAAGTACACTCCAGTCCAAACCAAAAAAAAATTATTTTCTGTGTTTGTGAATTGTGTGCGCAGTAGCCGCACGTGCATCAACAAAGTAGTGCCAAGAGTGCGCCTGTGTCATAAGTAAAGGGCCGGCTGGCTTGACCGTTAAAGGGTGCTGTAACCCCCGAAAGTACACTCCAGTCCAAACCTAAAAAAAAATTATTTTCTGTGTTTGTGAATTGTGTGCGCAGTAGCCGCACGTGCATCAACAAAGTAGTGCCAAGAGTGCCCCTGTGTCATAAGTAAAGGGCCGGCTGGCTTGACCGTTAAAGGGTGCTGTAACCCCCGAAAGTACACTCCAGTCCAAACCAAAAAAAAATTATTTTCTGTGTTTGTGAATTGTGTGCGCAGTAGCCGCACGTGCATCAACAAAGTAGTGCCAAGCGTGCGCCTGTGTCATAAGTAAAGGGCCGGCTGGCTTGACCGTTAAAGGGTGCTGTAACCCCCGAAAGTACACTCCAGTCCAAACCTAAAAAAAAATTATTTTCTGTGTTTGTGAATTGTGTGCGCAGTAGCCGCACGTGCATCAACAAAGTAGTGCCAAGAGTGCGCCTGTGTCATAAGTAAAGGGCCGGCTGGCTTGACCGTTAAAGGGTGCTGTAACCCCTGAAAGTACACTCCAGTCCAAACCAAAAAAAAATTATTTTCTGTGTTTGTGAATTGTGTGCGCAGTAGCCGCACGTGCATCAACAAAGTAGTGCCAAGCGTGCGCCTGTGTCATAAGTAAAGGGCCGGCTGGCTTGACCGTTAAAGGGTGCTGTAACCCCTGAAAGTACACTCCAGTCCAAACCAAAAAAAAATTATTTTCTGTGTTTGTGAATTGTGTGCGCAGTAGCCGCACGTGCATCAACAAAGTAGTGCCAAGCGTGCGCCTGTGTCATAAGTAAAGGGCCGGCTGGCTTGACCGTTAAGGGTGCTGTAACTCCGGAAAGTACACTCCAGTCCAAACCAAAAAAAAAATTATTTTCTGTGTTTGTGAATTGTGTGCGCAGTAGCCGCACGTGCATCAACAAAGTAGTGCCAAGCGTGCGCCTGTGTCATAAGTAAAGGGCCGGCTGGCTTGACCGTTAAGGGTGCTGTAACCCCCGAAAGTACACTCCAGTCCAAACCAAAAAAAAAATTATTTTCTGTGTTTGTGAATTGTGTGCGCAGTAGCCGCACGTGCATCAACAAAGTAGTGCCAAGCGTGCGCCTGTGTCATAAGTAAAGGGCCGGCTGGCTTGACCGTTAAGGGTGCTGTAACCCCCGAAAGTACACTCCAGTCCAAACCCCAAAAAAAATTATTTTCTGTGTTTGTGAATTGTGTGCGCAGTAGCCGCACGTGCATCAACAAAGTAGTGCCAAGCGTGCGCCTGTGTCATAAGTAAAGGGCCGGCTGGCTTGACCGTTAAGGGTGCTGTAACCCCCGAAAGTACACTCCAGTCCAAACCAAAAAAAAAAATATTTTCTGTGTTTGTGAATTGTGTGCGCAGTAGCCGCACGTGCATCAACAAAGTAGTGCCAAGCGTGCGCCTGTGTCATAAGTAAAGGGCCGGCTGGCTTGACCGTTAAGGGTGCTGTAACCCCCGAAAGTACACTCCAGTCCAAACCTAAAAAAAAATTTTTTTCTGTGTTTGTGAATTGTGTGCGCAGTAGCCGCATGTGCATCAACAAAGTAGTGCCAAGCGTGCGCCTGTGTCATAAGTAAAGGGCCAGCTGGCTTGACCGTTAAAGGGTGCTGTAACCCCCGAAAGTACACTCCAGTCCAAACCAAAAAAAAATTATTTTCTGTGTTTGTGAATTGTGTGCGCAGTAGCCGCACGTGCATCAACAAAGTAGTGCCAAGCGTGCGCCTGTGTCATAAGTAAAGGGCCGGCTGGCTTGACCGTTAAAGGGTGCTGTAACCCCCGAAAGTACACTCCAGTCCAAACCAAAAAAAAATTATTTTCTGTGTTTGTGAATTGTGTGCGCAGTAGCCGCACGTGCATCAACAAAGTAGTGCCAAGAGTGCGCCTGTGTCATAAGTAAAGGGCCGGCTGGCTTGACCGTTAAAGGGTGCTGTAACCCCCGAAAGTACACTCCAGTCCAAACCAAAAAAAAATTATTTTCTGTGTTTGTGAATTGTGTGCGCAGTAGCCGCACGTGCATCAACAAAGTAGTGCCAAGCGTGCGCCTGTGTCATAAGTAAAGGGCCGGCTGGCTTGACCGTTAAGGGTGCTGTAACCCCCGAAAGTACACTCCAGTCCAAACCTAAAAAAAAATTATTTTCTGTGTTTGTGAATTGTGTGCGCAGTAGCCGCACGTGCATCAACAAAGTAGTGCCAAGAGTGCCCCTGTGTCATAAGTAAAGGGCCGGCTGGCTTGACCGTTAAAGGGTGCTGTAACCCCCGAAAGTACACTCCAGTCCAAACCAAAAAAAAATTATTTTCTGTGTTTGTGAATTGTGTGCGCAGTAGCCGCACGTGCATCAACAAAGTAGTGCCAAGCGTGCGCCTGTGTCATAAGTAAAGGGCCGGCTGGCTTGACCGTTAAAGGGTGCTGTAACCCCCGAAAGTACACTCCAGTCCAAACCTAAAAAAAAATTATTTTCTGTGTTTGTGAATTGTGTGCGCAGTAGCCGCACGTGCATCAACAAAGTAGTGCCAAGAGTGCGCCTGTGTCATAAGTAAAGGGCCGGCTGGCTTGACCGTTAAAGGGTGCTGTAACCCCTGAAAGTACACTCCAGTCCAAACCAAAAAAAAATTATTTTCTGTGTTTGTGAATTGTGTGCGCAGTAGCCGCACGTGCATCAACAAAGTAGTGCCAAGCGTGCGCCTGTGTCATAAGTAAAGGGCCGGCTGGCTTGACCGTTAAAGGGTGCTGTAACCCCCGAAAGTACACTCCAGTCCAAACCAAAAAAAAATTATTTTCTGTGTTTGTGAATTGTGTGCGCAGTAGCCGCACGTGCATCAACAAAGTAGTGCCAAGCGTGCGCCTGTGTCATAAGTAAAGGGCCGGCTGGCTTGATCGTTAAGGGTGCTGTAACCCCCGAAAGTACACTCCAGTCCAAACCAAAAAAAAAATTATTTTCTGTGTTTGTGAATTGTGTGCGCAGTAGCCGCACGTGCATCAACAAAGTAGTGCCAAACGTGCGCCTGTGTCATAAGTAAAGGGCCGGCTGGCTTGACCGTTAAGGGTGCTGTAACCCCCGAAAGTACACTCCAGTCCAAACCAAAAAAAAAATTATTTTCTGTGTTTGTGAATTGTGTGCGCAGTAGCCGCACGTGCATCAACAAAGTAGTGCCAAACGTGCGCCTGTGTCATAAGTAAAGGGCCGGCTGGCTTGACCGTTAAGGGTGCTGTAACCCCCGAAAGTACACTCCAGTCCAAACCCAAAAAAAAATTATTTTCTGTGTTTGTGAATTGTGTGCGCAGTAGCCGCACGTGCATCAACAAAGTAGTGCCAAGCGTGCGCCTGTGTCATAAGTAAAGGGCCGGCTGGCTTGACCGTTAAGGGTGCTGTAACCCCCGAAAGTACACTCCAGTCCAAACCAAAAAAAAAATTATTTTCTGTGTTTGTGAATTGTGTGCGCAGTAGCCGCACGTGCATCAACAAAGTAGTGCCAAGCGTGCGCCTGTGTCATAAGTAAAGGGCCGGCTGGCTTGACCGTTAAGGGTGCTGTAACCCCCGAAAGTACACTCCAGTCCAAACCTAAAAAAAAATTATTTTCTGTGTTTGTGAATTGTGTGCGCAGTAGCCGCATGTGCATCAACAAAGTAGTGCCAAGCGTGCGCCTGTGTCATAAGTAAAGGGCCAGCTGGCTTGACCGTTAAAGGGTGCTGTAACCCCCGAAAGTACACTCCAGTCCAAACCAAAAAAAAATTATTTTCTGTGTTTGTGAATTGTGTGCGCAGTAGCCGCACGTGCATCAACAAAGTAGTGCCAAGCGTGCGCCTGTGTCATAAGTAAAGGGCCGGCTGGCTTGACCGTTAAAGGGTGCTGTAACCCCCGAAAGTACACTCCAGTCCAAACCAAAAAAAAATTATTTTCTGTGTTTGTGAATTGTGTGCGCAGTAGCCGCACGTGCATCAACAAAGTAGTGCCAAGAGTGCGCCTGTGTCATAAGTAAAGGGCCGGCTGGCTTGACCGTTAAAGGGTGCTGTAACCCCCGAAAGTACACTCCAGTCCAAACCTAAAAAAAAATTATTTTCTGTGTTTGTGAATTGTGTGCGCAGTAGCCGCACGTGCATCAACAAAGTAGTGCCAAGAGTGCCCCTGTGTCATAAGTAAAGGGCCGGCTGGCTTGACCGTTAAAGGGTGCTGTAACCCCCGAAAGTACACTCCAGTCCAAACCAAAAAAAAATTATTTTCTGTGTTTGTGAATTGTGTGCGCAGTAGCCGCACGTGCATCAACAAAGTAGTGCCAAGCGTGCGCCTGTGTCATAAGTAAAGGGCCGGCTGGCTTGACCGTTAAAGGGTGCTGTAACCCCCGAAAGTACACTCCAGTCCAAACCTAAAAAAAAATTATTTTCTGTGTTTGTGAATTGTGTGCGCAGTAGCCGCACGTGCATCAACAAAGTAGTGCCAAGAGTGCGCCTGTGTCATAAGTAAAGGGCCGGCTGGCTTGACCGTTAAAGGGTGCTGTAACCCCTGAAAGTACACTCCAGTCCAAACCAAAAAAAAATTATTTTCTGTGTTTGTGAATTGTGTGCGCAGTAGCCGCACGTGCATCAACAAAGTAGTGCCAAGCGTGCGCCTGTGTCATAAGTAAAGGGCCGGCTGGCTTGACCGTTAAAGGGTGCTGTAACCCCTGAAAGTACACTCCAGTCCAAACCAAAAAAAAATTATTTTCTGTGTTTGTGAATTGTGTGCGCAGTAGCCGCACGTGCATCAACAAAGTAGTGCCAAGCGTGCGCCTGTGTCATAAGTAAAGGGCCGGCTGGCTTGACCGTTAAGGGTGCTGTAACTCCGGAAAGTACACTCCAGTCCAAACCAAAAAAAAAATTATTTTCTGTGTTTGTGAATTGTGTGCGCAGTAGCCGCACGTGCATCAACAAAGTAGTGCCAAGCGTGCGCCTGTGTCATAAGTAAAGGGCCGGCTGGCTTGACCGTTAAGGGTGCTGTAACCCCCGAAAGTACACTCCAGTCCAAACCAAAAAAAAAATTATTTTCTGTGTTTGTGAATTGTGTGCGCAGTAGCCGCACGTGCATCAACAAAGTAGTGCCAAGCGTGCGCCTGTGTCATAAGTAAAGGGCCGGCTGGCTTGACCGTTAAGGGTGCTGTAACCCCCGAAAGTACACTCCAGTCCAAACCCCAAAAAAAATTATTTTCTGTGTTTGTGAATTGTGTGCGCAGTAGCCGCACGTGCATCAACAAAGTAGTGCCAAGCGTGCGCCTGTGTCATAAGTAAAGGGCCGGCTGGCTTGACCGTTAAGGGTGCTGTAACCCCCGAAAGTACACTCCAGTCCAAACCAAAAAAAAAAATATTTTCTGTGTTTGTGAATTGTGTGCGCAGTAGCCGCACGTGCATCAACAAAGTAGTGCCAAGCGTGCGCCTGTGTCATAAGTAAAGGGCCGGCTGGCTTGACCGTTAAGGGTGCTGTAACCCCCGAAAGTACACTCCAGTCCAAACCTAAAAAAAAATTTTTTTCTGTGTTTGTGAATTGTGTGCGCAGTAGCCGCATGTGCATCAACAAAGTAGTGCCAAGCGTGCGCCTGTGTCATAAGTAAAGGGCCAGCTGGCTTGACCGTTAAAGGGTGCTGTAACCCCCGAAAGTACACTCCAGTCCAAACCAAAAAAAAATTATTTTCTGTGTTTGTGAATTGTGTGCGCAGTAGCCGCACGTGCATCAACAAAGTAGTGCCAAGCGTGCGCCTGTGTCATAAGTAAAGGGCCGGCTGGCTTGACCGTTAAAGGGTGCTGTAACCCCCGAAAGTACACTCCAGTCCAAACCAAAAAAAAATTATTTTCTGTGTTTGTGAATTGTGTGCGCAGTAGCCGCACGTGCATCAACAAAGTAGTGCCAAGAGTGCGCCTGTGTCATAAGTAAAGGGCCGGCTGGCTTGACCGTTAAAGGGTGCTGTAACCCCCGAAAGTACACTCCAGTCCAAACCAAAAAAAAATTATTTTCTGTGTTTGTGAATTGTGTGCGCAGTAGCCGCACGTGCATCAACAAAGTAGTGCCAAGCGTGCGCCTGTGTCATAAGTAAAGGGCCGGCTGGCTTGACCGTTAAGGGTGCTGTAACCCCCGAAAGTACACTCCAGTCCAAACCTAAAAAAAAATTATTTTCTGTGTTTGTGAATTGTGTGCGCAGTAGCCGCACGTGCATCAACAAAGTAGTGCCAAGAGTGCCCCTGTGTCATAAGTAAAGGGCCGGCTGGCTTGACCGTTAAAGGGTGCTGTAACCCCCGAAAGTACACTCCAGTCCAAACCAAAAAAAAATTATTTTCTGTGTTTGTGAATTGTGTGCGCAGTAGCCGCACGTGCATCAACAAAGTAGTGCCAAGCGTGCGCCTGTGTCATAAGTAAAGGGCCGGCTGGCTTGACCGTTAAAGGGTGCTGTAACCCCCGAAAGTACACTCCAGTCCAAACCTAAAAAAAAATTATTTTCTGTGTTTGTGAATTGTGTGCGCAGTAGCCGCACGTGCATCAACAAAGTAGTGCCAAGAGTGCGCCTGTGTCATAAGTAAAGGGCCGGCTGGCTTGACCGTTAAAGGGTGCTGTAACCCCTGAAAGTACACTCCAGTCCAAACCAAAAAAAAATTATTTTCTGTGTTTGTGAATTGTGTGCGCAGTAGCCGCACGTGCATCAACAAAGTAGTGCCAAGCGTGCGCCTGTGTCATAAGTAAAGGGCCGGCTGGCTTGACCGTTAAAGGGTGCTGTAACCCCTGAAAGTACACTCCAGTCCAAACCAAAAAAAAATTATTTTCTGTGTTTGTGAATTGTGTGCGCAGTAGCCGCACGTGCATCAACAAAGTAGTGCCAAGCGTGCGCCTGTGTCATAAGTAAAGGGCCGGCTGGCTTGACCGTTAAGGGTGCTGTAACTCCCGAAAGTACACTCCAGTCCAAACCAAAAAAAAAATTATTTTCTGTGTTTGTGAATTGTGTGCGCAGTAGCCGCACGTGCATCAACAAAGTAGTGCCAAGCGTGCGCCTGTGTCATAAGTAAAGGGCCGGCTGGCTTGACCGTTAAGGGTGCTGTAACCCCCGAAAGTACACTCCAGTCCAAACCTAAAAAAAAATTATTTTCTGTGTTTGTGAATTGTGTGCGCAGTAGCCGCACGTGCATCAACAAAGTAGTGCCAAGCGTGCGCCTGTGTCATAAGTAAAGGGCCGGCTGGCTTGACCGTTAAAGGGTGCTGTAACCCCCGAAAGTACACTCCAGTCCAAACCAAAAAAAAATTATTTTCTGTGTTTGTGAATTGTGTGCGCAGTAGCCGCACGTGCATCAACAAAGTAGTGCCAAGCGTGCGCCTGTGTCATAAGTAAAGGGCCGGCTGGCTTGACCGTTAAAGGGTGCTGTAACCCCCAAAGTACACTCCAGTCCAAACCAAAAAAAAATTATTTTCTGTGTTTGTGAATTGTGTGCGCAGTAGCCGCACGTGCATCAACAAAGTAGTGCCAAGAGTGCGCCTGTGTCATAAGTAAAGGGCCGGCTGGCTTGACCGTTAAAGGGTGCTGTAACCCACAAAGTACACTCCAGTCCGAACCAAAAAAAAATTTATTTTCTGTGTTTAGCCGCACGTATATATCAAATCGATATAACATAAATGGAGGACCAAACTTTCTCCGATAAAAATAAAATAGAGAAAGATCAAGAACCACTTCCTCCTAGTGCTGAAGCTGCTGCCACTAGTCATGACATAGACGATAACATGCCATCAACGTCGTCTGCCAAGGCCGATGCCCAATGTCATAGTAGAGGGCACATACAATCCCAAATGGCAAAGTTCAGGAAAATGACCTTGAAAAAGACATTTAAATCAGCTGAAGAGAAACGTAAACTTGCCAATATGCCATTTACGACACGGAGTGGCAAGGAACGGCTAAGGTCGATCCCTAGTATGTTCATGACTAGTGGTTCAGCTTCACATGACGATGGAAGCACTCCTCCCACTAAAAAAATCAAAAGAGTTAAGCTGGCAAAAGCACAGCGAAGAACTGTGCTTTCTAAGAAGATATCACAAATCCCCAAAGAGAGTCCAAGTGTGGTGGTGGTTGCGATGCCTGACCTTCCCAGCACTGGACGGGAAGAGGTGGCTCTTTCCACCATTTGCACGCCCCCTGCAAGTGCTGAAAGGAGCACCCACAGTCCACTTGCTGATATGCAAATTGAAGATGTCACTGTTGAAGTACAACAGGATGAGGATACTGGTGTAGCTGGCGCTGAGGAGGAAGTTGGCGAGGAGGATTCTGATGGTGATGTGGTTTGTTTAAATCAGGCTCCGGGGGAGACAGTTGTTGTCCGTGGGATGAAAAAGCCCATCACGGTCATGCCTGGGCAGAAGACCAAACATTCCACCTCTTTGGTCTGGCAATATTTCTATCCAAATCCGGACAACAACTGTCTTGCCATATGTACCATATGTAAAGGTGAAATAAGTAGGGGTAGGGACGTCAACCACCTAGGAACATCCTCCCTTATACGGCACCTGCAGCTCGTTCATAAAAAGTTACTGTCAAGTTCAGAAACTTTGGCTCAGACCGTAAGCAGTCCAGGGACACCTAAATCCCGTTGTCCTGTTGTATCCAAGCGCCTGCAAACCACACCGTCAACTCCCTCCTCGTCAATTTCCTCCTTAGTCAGGATCGGAAGTAGTCCTGCAGGCCATATCACTGGCATGACTGACTCTCCTATCCGGGATTCCTCCGGAGGATCCTGCATTGCTATGCCTACTGCTGCCGCTGCTGCTGTTGCTGCTGCTGCTGGGAGTCGTTCATCATCCCAGAGAGGAAGTAGGAACACCACTACTTTTACTAAACAATTGACCCTCCAACAGTCCTTAGCGAGGAGGATGAAGTACGACAGCAGTCATCCTGAAGCAAAACGTATAACTGAGGCCTTGACTGCTATGTTGGTGTTAGACGTGCGTCCGGTATCCGCCATTAGTGCAGTGGGATTTAGACAATTGATGGAGGTAGTGTGTCCCCGGTTCCAAATCCCGTCTAGATTCCACTTCACTAGGCAGGCGATACCGAGACTGTACAGAAACGTCAGAAAAAGTGTCCTCAGTGTCCTGAAAAATGCCGTTGTACACAATGTCCACTTAACCACGGACATGTGGACAAGTGGAACAGGGCAGACTAAGGACTATATGACTGTGACAGCCCACTGGGTAGATGTATCACCTTACGCAGCAACAGCAGCAGCGTCACCAGTAGCAGCATCTCAGAAACGCCAGCTCGTTACAAGGCAGGCTACGCTGTGTATCACCGGTTTCAGTAAGAGGCACACCGCCGACAACCTCTTAGAGAAACTGAGGGAAATCATCGCCCAGTGGCTTACCCCACTTAGACTCTCCTGGGGATTTGTGATATCTGACAACGCCACCAATATTGTGCGGGCATTACATCTGGGCAAATTCCAGCACGTCCCATGTTTTGCTCACACAATAAACTTGGTGGTGCAGAATTTTCTGAAAAGCGACAGGGGCGTGCAGGAGACGCTTTGGGTGGCCCGAAAAATTTCTGGCCACTTTCGCCATTCAGCGACTGCGTGCCGAAGACTGGAGCGCCAGCAAACACTCTTGAACCTGCCCCGCCATCACCTGAAGCAAGAGGTTGTGACGCGGTGGAACTCAACCCTCTATATGCTTCAGAGGATGGAGGAGCAGCAAAAGGCCATACAAGCCTATACATCCACCTATGACATAGGCAAAGGAGGGGGTATGCACCTGACTCAAGCGCAGTGGAGAATGATTTCCGTGTTGTGCAAGGTTCTTCAGCCCTTCGAACTTGCCACACGTGAAGTCAGTTCAGACACTGCCAGCTTGAGTCAGGTCATTCCCCTCATCAGGCTTTTGCAGAAGCAGCTGGAGAAAGTGAAGGAGGAGCTAAGACGGAGCGATTCCGCTCGGCATGTGGGACTTGTGGATGAAGCCCTTCATTCGCTTTGCCAGGATTCCAGGGTGGTCAATCTGTTGAAATCAGACCACTACATTTTGGCCACCGTGCTCGATCCTAGGTTTAAAGCCTATGTGGTGTCTCTCTTTCCGGCCGACACAAGCCTGCAGAGGTGCAAAGACCTGCTGGTGAACACACTGTCAGCTGAAGCGGAACGTGACACGTCAACGGCTCCTTCTTCATTTTCTCCCGCAACTGGGGCTGCCAGGAAAAAACTTAGGTATCCTAAGCAACCCGCTGGCGGTGATGCAGGGCAGGCAGGACCAAGTTTGGACATCTGGTCCGGACTGAAGGACCTGGCAACAATTTCTGACATGTCTACTGTCACTGCATATGATACTGTCACCATTGACAGAATGGTGGAGGATTACATCGGTGACAGCATCCAAGTAGGCATGTCAGACAGTCCATACCTGTACTGGCAGGAAAAAGAGGCAATTTGGAGGCCCCTGTACAAACTGGCTCTATTTTACCTGAGTTGCCCCCCCTCCAGTGTGTACTCCGAAAGAGTGTTTAGTGCAGCCGGGAACCTTGTCAGCGAAAGGCGTAGGAGGTTGCTTCCACAGAATGTGGAGAAGATGATGTTCATCAAAATGAATTATCAGCTCTTCCAGGGAGACCAGCCTCCAGAACGTACAGAGGGACCTGTGGTGGTGGATTCAAGTGGGGACGAGTTAATACTTTGTGAGGATGAGGATGTACACACTGAAGAGGGTGAGGAATCGGTGGATGAGGAGGATGAGGATGACATCTTGCCTCCGTAGAGCCAGTTTGTGCAGGGACACATTAATTGCCAGCTTGTTTTGTGGGGGCCCAAACGAACCAATCATTTCAGCCACAGTTGTGTGGCAGACCCTGGCGCTGAAATGATTGATTTGTTAAAGTGTGCATGTCCTGTTTATACAACATAAGGGTGGGTGGGAGGGCCCAAGGACAATTCCATCTTGCACCTCTTTTTTTCTTTGCATTATGTACAGTTTGGGGCCTAGTTTTTCTAACTGCCATCCTGTCTGCCACTGCAGTGTCACTCCTAGATGGGTCACGTGTTTGTGCCGCCCACTCGTGTCGCTTAGCATAGTCATCCAGCTACCTCGGTGCAACCTTTTGGACATAAAAACACTATTGTGAGGTGTGAGGTGTTCAGAATAGACTGGAAATGAGTGGAAATTAAGGTTATTGAGGTTAATAATAGCATAGGAGCAGAAAAACCTACAAATTCTGTGATTTTAGCTGTTTTTATGCTTTTTTTCAAAAAAATACAGATCCAAAACACAAAACCCAGAACCCAAAACACGGAAGGGTGGTTTTGGCAAAACCAATCCAGATCCAAAACACGAAGAAAGATCCAGATCCAAAACCAAAACACAAAACACGAAAAGTGGCCGGTGCACACCCCTAATATATATATATATATATGTGTGTGTCTATATGTTATACATAACTTTTACATACACACGCACATGCATGTATATATATATATTAACATATATATGTGTACCAGTTAAAAGTTTGGACACACCTTCTCATTCAATGGTTTTTGTTTATTTAAATTATTTTCAACATAGTAGATTAATACTGAAGACATCAAAAATATGAAAGAACACATATGGAATTATGTTGTAAACAAAAAATCGTTAAACAAATCAAAATATGTTTTTTATTTTAGATTCCTCAAAGTAGCCCCCTTTTGCTTGGATGACAGCTTTGCACACTCTTGGCATTCTCTCAATCAGCTTCCTTAGGTAGTCTCCTGGAATGGTTTTGAATTAACAGGTGTGCCTTGTCAAGAGTCACTCTGTGGAATTACTTGCCTTCTTAATGTGTTTGAGACCATCAGTTGTGTTGTGCAGAGGTAGGGTTAGTACACAGTGGACACCACTATTTGACTACTGTTGTAATCCATATTATGGCGCCAACCACTCAACTCAGTAAAGAGAAATGACAGTCCATCATTACTGTAAGACATGAAGGTCAGTTGATACGGAAAATTTCAAGAACTTTGAATGCATCCTCAAGTGCAGTTGCATAAACCATCAAACGCTATGATGAAATTGGCTCTCATGAGGACCACCCCAGGAAAGGAAGACCAAGAGTTACCTCTGCTGCAGAGGATAAGTTCATTAGAGTTACCAGCCTCAGAAACCACTACTTAACGGCACCTCAGATTAGAGACCACATAAAGTCTTCACAGAGTTCAAGTAGCAGACAAATCTCAACATCAACTGTTTAGAGGAGACTGCATGAATCAGGCCTTCATGGTCGTATTGCTGCGAAGAAGCCACTACTGAGGATGAACAACAAGTAGTAGAGAATTGTTTGGGCCAAGAAACACAAGGAATGGACATTGGACCAGTGGAAATCTGTACTTTGGTCTGATGAGTCCAAATTTTAGCCACCATGTCTTTGTGAGACGCAGAGAAGGTGAGCCGATGGGTTCTGCATGTGTAGTTCCTACTGTGAAGCATGGAGGTGCAGGTGTGATGTGTGGGGGTGCTTTGCTGGTGACACTGTTGGTGATTTATTCAAAATTCAAGGCACACTTAACCAGCATGGCTACCACAGCATTCTGCAGTGCCATGCCATCCCATCTGGTTTGTACTTACTGGGACCATCATTTGTTTTTCAACAAGACAATGACCCCAAACACACCTCCAGGCTATGTAAGGGCTACTTGACCAAGAAGGAAAGTGATGGAGTGCTGTATCAGATGTCCTGGCCTCCACAATCACCCGACCTAAACCCAATTGAGCTGGTTTGGGATTAGTTGGACTGCAGAGTTAAGGAAAAGCAGCCAACAAGTGCTCAGCATCTCTGGGAAGTCCTTCAAGACTGTTGGAAAACCATTCCAGGAGACTACCTCATGAAGCTGATTGAGAGAATGCCAAGAGTGGGCAAAGCTGTCATCCAAGCAAAAGGGTGCCACTTTAGGAATCTAAAATATAAAACATTTTGATTTGTTTAACACTTTTCTGTTTACAACATAATTCCATGTGTTCTTTTATAGTTTTGATATCTTCAGTATTAATCTACTATGTTGAAAATAATTTAAATTAACAAAAACCATTGAATGAGAAGGTGTGTCCAAACTTTTGACTGGTGCTGTATATATATATATATATATATATATATATATATATATATATATATGTGATATCTTGTGGGTAATTAGCTTGGTAGATTGGTGTCAGTGGTACAGTGATTAGGTGCTTAATGAGGGTCCACACACAGCTTTCAAGTAAATAAATGATGCTTTACTTTCCACCATGGAAAGTCAGGAAACTAACAGAAAATAATAAACAACCTCTCTCTGGCTGTCACAGTCCCACATAGTCTCCAACAGTAGCCTGACTGGTCTGCCTCCTCATCAACCCACACCTGAGCTCTCTCCATAAGGCAGCCCTTAGGCATCTTCCCAGAATCCTTTTCTTCAGATCACCCCTGCCCCACACAGAATCTGCTGCTCACCAGTGCCATCTCTGGTGATACTGCCACATATCCCCCTCCCCAGCTTGAAACCCTTGGGTTCAGCTACATGGGATGAGGCATTCACATTGCGAAGTCCCTTTCCATTATTCTCAGAACCATCCACCGGATCCAAGATCATCCAGACTCTGGTCATTTCTGGGGGTCGCATCCTCCAAGTTCTGGAGGTAATTTTTCTCCTTACTTTCTCTGGCACTGTCACCCCCAGATTCCAGACTCCCGTGTCCACATAGGATACTTGAATATTTACTCCATTGATCCACATAATTTATCTCACAGCTTTGATGGCTATCTGCGACTTCATTAAGGCATAGATCTCTTGAACTTTCTTGTGCTCCCGATTTTTGAGCCTTGAAAATCTGATGAACAATTTCAACATGTTCCACCCGCACAGGTTGAAGTTCACTCTCCACAGAGGTCTTCATTTTCAGATACTGTTTAGTTGGACTACTTGCTTCAAGCTTTATCATGTGAGACCACTCCACTTCCTCATAGACAAATCCGGCAGCACTGCAAATTCCATCCTGCTTGCAGGAAGGCACTGTTTCACATACATGAGTATTATTCTTCACAAGACTGTTACCATTAACTGCCTGCAAGGTTCTGTTTTCCACTGCAAAAATGCATGACTTGGGCACATTCACATCACTGTGATCATATAGTGACATCAGAGTCTCATCTTTGGAAGCCATCAACATATCTGTAGACTTCCGTACATCTTGTACCTTTGCCTCACGGGTTATGCGGTCACCATATGTATACGTTATTTCTTTATCGCCAATTTCAGACATGGTTTTGCAACCTGGACCTGTGTCCCTTTGGGAGGACTTCACACCCTCTACTATTACTGTAAGCTGAAAATCACTGCAAGGAATCTCATCCACTTTTCCAAGACGGACCTTTAGGGAATTTCCCAACTCTGATACTTCTGTCCCTTCTTGTACACGGGTATCATTAATGAGGACATCTCTATGATCACTTTGCTGCTGAAAGACATCAACATCTTACTTAGTTCCCACAATTCACTTTTTGTCCGCTGCTCATCACACAAGACATTCTGTACTGGAAGCATATCACTCTGCGCTCCAGCCTTTTCAGGATCAACTTGAACCAATTGCTGCTTGTGGTTATGTACTTCTGCCACACTGGGTTCAGCAAAGACATCGGACACCATTTTGGTTCCAGAATCCAACTTCAGAATGTTATTTAACTTCTTTTCCTCTTCTGATTTTCCCACTACCATGTGGAAGTTTTCCTGAGCCATAGACAGCTGCTCTTCCAGATGGGCAATTTTCACCATGGTGCTTTCCAACTTGCTCTCGGATTGTAGTAGATTGCTCTCCACGACTTCAAATTCAGCAACTCTCAACTTTTGTACAATTATTTCAGACTCTGCCATGTTTAATTCACATTGCGCCTCCATTTCTTTGGTATTCCTCTCCACTTGGAATCTTTGCAACTAGTCCTATGTACTTAGCAGACACTTCTCAAGGTTCTCACTCTGTTCTTGCAACTTCCAAGCCCTGCCTTGGGCAATGTTAAGCTCTCTCTTCAAAGACTCAGTATGCTCTGCGGCTTTATGCAGACTTTCCTCCAGGAACACATTTCTTTCCGTCAGAAATTCTGAAACTGCTCTAGCTGCAGCTAAATTGGATTGGAGAGTTTGTACTTGCTCCTTACAGCTGACTTCAAGACGGACCATCTCCATCTCTTTTCCTTCACGGTCAGTTTCCCACTGAGAGCGAGTCTGCAGCATCTGGAGATACTTCTCTTTTACTTCACAAATTTTTTCTGCCAGAGAATTTTTCTCCAATTCACAATCTGTAAGCTTTACTTGAGTGGAAACAATTAGAGAGTCTTTTTCTTTTAACACCAGAGTCAGATCCACCACTTTCACTTGTGTGCTCTCTGCATCACTCTGATGTCTCTGGACACCTTCTTTCAATTCTTCTACTTCCCGCTGAAGTACCACACACTTTTGCTGCACTTCAACAATATCTTGCTCTATTACATCATTCTTTGCTAGGAGCACATCATTCTCATACTTTGTAACACATTGGAACATTTTAGCCTCCTCAAGGCGTTCAGTCATAACCGCTAAATTGAGGTCTGTCTCTTTAAGAACTTCAACTCTTTTTTCTTCTTCTTGCACCAATGCTATTCTCAAAGATGACAACTCACGCTGTAACATCTTTCCAATTTGCGCATGCAAAAGCTTCTCTTTTGTAGACTTTCTCCAACAGCAGCCCGACTGGTCTGCCTCCTCATCAGCCCACACCTGAGCTCTCTCGACAAGGCAGCCCATAGGCATCTTCCCAGAATCCTTTTCTTCTCTGTGTGGGCGGATCTCCACTGCCCCACACAGAGGACCTTATTCAGAGGCGGCCGTACGGTCTACGACTGCACGGCCGCCTCGATGTTTTGCCAGTGCGCATGCGCGCGTGGGAGCCGGCTCCCTCGTGCACATGCGTGAGACCCGCTACGACCGACAGCACCGGTCGTAGCGGGTCTCTTTCCAAAGGGGGCGAGCTGTCGATGTTGATTGACAGCTCGCCCCGTTTGGAAGGGGGGCCGGGGGGGTGGCAGCCCAAATGGAGGCGTTCCCATGGGAACGCCTGCCATTTGGGGGAGGCCCCACTGACATCACTAGTGATGTCAGTGGAGAGCTTCCGGCTCAGAAAGAGCCAGAAGCTCTCCGGGGCTTACGACAAGTGAGACCCTACCCTAGGGTCTCGTCGTAAGCCCTGATGGTCGCGATGGTCTCTGACCATCGCGACCATCACCCGAGCGGTCGTTAGAGCTGTGGGTGTAAACCCACAGCCTAACGACCGAAACAGAGGCGGGCGGTCAGGATGCAAGCGGCCGCCCAGTTTCTGAGCGACCGCTTGCATCCTCCTACCGCCTCTGAATGAGGGCCAGAATCTGCTGCTCACCAGCTCCATCTCTGGTGATACTGCCACAATATATATATAGACACACACACATCAGGCAGGCAGCCCGATGTATGTTTGTGTGTGAGTGTCTATATATATATATATATATATATTTACACACAACTTTTATTGATAGGGGCCCCATACATTTGTTGCCCAGGGGCCCCCACAGTCCTTAATCTGGCCCTGACTGCTCCTAAGAAATGGAAAAATGTCAAGATGCCAATATTTGAATAGGATCCAAATACAAAACTCACTACTCTCTTTGGCTGCTACAGTTTCACAGAGCTTGGATCTTATTCTTCATTTTTCATTTCCATTTGGAAATACTTTTAGCATACTATTTTTTCAAATAAAAGCTATTTTCTACTAGATGAAAACTGACCTTTTAGTTATCTGTAAAGGTATTGAGCTCACCTAAGTAAGTTAATTATGGGCATTTTTATATTAAACACCCCTCAGTGTACACTATTGCTCTTTTATTACTCCTCACCTTTTCGCTCCACAAATGAATGCCACCTTTCCACCCAACTGATTACTTCCTCCCACTCTTGCCTCCAAGACTTTGCCCATGCTGCTACTTTCCTCTGGAACTCCTCTCTCCCTTTCATACTCTCCACCTCTCTACAATGGCATGTTTTCCTTGGGTATTATGACTGCTGATGCAGCAATGTTTATGAACATGTCCTGCTATGTTCTGTATTGTAAAACACTTTGGGGCCTATACATCATCGGAGGCTGTATGGCCCCCGGTAATTAAGGAATGGTCTTGCTGCAAGGGATCCTTAAGTAACCAATTCGCAGCAGGGAAAACTCGACACCGAAGCAATTCATCATTCATCAGCAATTCATCACTGTGCTCCGGTACGGGGGAAGCTGTTCTAAAAAGCAGTTGTCCCTTCAGTTTGTATTGCAGCTAAAGAAGTAGCTGCGTTACTTACCTCCTCCCCGTCGTCATGGCTACGCATGTGTGACCTAAGGTCACACATGTGCACAGTCACCGGGGAGGTAGTGAGGAGGTGGCGGAGGGATCCGCTCGGATCCCTCTTCGCATGCCCAAAACTGGCGTTTCCGCATGGTTACTGGGCCATTTATCGTTTGATGAATAGGCCCCTTTGTTCTTGCTTTGTTCAGATTTTTCTGTCTATGTACCTTGTAAGGTGCTGCAGACCCCTTGCACATACTTGCTGACCTTTTGGCCGCCTCTCCCGGGAGGATGTAGCCAGGTCGTTATAGTGCAGCAGGGGGCGGAGCCACAATGACGCGATTCAATGTGAGTTGCGTCATCGCCCACTTGTGCGCCCACTTCACTTGAGGATAATAATAATAATAATAATAATAATGATACTTACTGGAATAACTACCAGGAGGGTTTCCACACCAAAAGGCAGAGTCACGAATTAGATTCTTATCACTCTTTCAAAGCAGAAATACACCTATCACAAATTTGAGGCTGAAACTCAAACAGGGTGATATGATGTCAGCTTCACCGTAATGTCAGGTTTATCTGCCTTCGCCACTCTGCCATGGGGCGAATGCTTAATATTTTACATCGTTAATTTTCACTTTTCCATTATGATATACACTAGAGGTGTTCAACATGCGGACCTCCAGCTGCTGTAGAACTAAACATACCAGCATGCCTTACCACAGTTTTAGCAGTGCTTAAAGTGGTCCTAGAGAAGTGGTGGGACTCACCCCCCCCTGCGCTTTTTCAAAAAAAGGGACAGAGCGAGCGCGTTGGAAAAAGCGTGGTCTCAAAAGAAAGTGGCATGGTCACACAATAGTATTCCTAATTCAAATTACACCACACAGTAGCACAATTTTAATCACATTACACTGCACATAGGGCCTGATTCAGAGCCGCTCGCTGCTAGAGAGTGCTCGCTCTGAATCAGGGTGGGTTTTTTTTTTCTTATTCTTCATCCAGCCCGCTCGCAAAGCTGTGGGTGACCACCCATAGCTTGTGCAAGTGGCTTGGAGATGGTCGCGATTATCTCAACCATCGGGCTTGCGACGAGACCCTGTGGTAGGGTCTTGGCTCCCGCAAGTCCGGGTGGACTTCCTGCTCTAATACAGCAGGAAGTCCACTACTGACATTACTGGTGATGTCAGTAGGGCCACCCACAAACGCCAGGCATTCCTAAGGGAACGCCTGTGTTTGCCTAACCACCCCCGCTCCCCGCCTACAAAACGGGGAGAGCTGTCACTCACCATCGACAGCCACCCCGTCTTGTAGCGAGCCCCAGAGCGACTGAACTTCAGTTGGTTGCTGGGGCTCGTGCATGCTACCCGCTTGCGAGCGATGTTCACTTGTGAGCGGGTCTGAATCAGGCCCATAGTGCCCCTGATTCACATTACAACACATACATAATAGTGTCCCTTATTCATGTTATGACACACAGCAGCGCACCTTTTACACAATTCCCACATTTGTGCCCATTATACACAATGCCCACATTAGTAGTGTTCCTAATACACATACTGCCTACAGTAGAAGTGTCCCTTACACATAATGCCCAAAGCAGTAGTGCCACTTATGCAAAGCCCACTGTAGTGGCTCCGTTTATGCAGTGCCCCCGGTAGTGATGCCCCTTATGCAGTGCCCACAGTGATAGTGCCCTCAGTAGTAGTGCCCACAGTGGTAGAGCCCCTTATGCAGAACCCACAGCAGTGGTGCCCCTTATGCAGTGCCCCAGGCAGGGCCGGCTTAAGGCTGGTGGGCACCCCAGGGCAACTAAATTGTGGGGGGCCCCTTCAAGCCACTCAGAGCTCCCCCCCTTCCTCCTAATCCTACTGCCCTCCCAGTGGCGTCCCTTCCCGTGGTGACACCCAGGTGCCGAAAAGGGGGCGTGGCATCGGAAAGTAAAGGGGTGTGACCTCAAAAAGGGGCATGGTCTCGCCACACGAACCCGGTCACGGCTATGCGGCTCGTGGTTAAACTCATCAATAGGGTGCTGGGGGCAGGGGTGTCTTAAGAGAGGAGGGGGCCTGTGTGCATTCCCTGTGCGGGGCCCCTCCTCTCTCCCCGGTGGCCGGCAGCCGACTGACGCGGCTGGCCAGCCACCGGATCATTAGTAGACTCCAGTCCTGAGGCACCCCTGCAAGTGTCCTGAGGTACCCCAGGGTGTCATGGTGCACAGTTTCTAAACCACTGCCATACACTATAGAAGAACGGGTCGGAGTGATACAGCTGGGAGTGAATTGGTTCCTGTCAGAGTCCGGTTTTTAGAAGGGTATATTACAGCTGCCCTTTTAGTGCCTGCCCCAGCGTTACACTGCACTCAATTATACACTCACCGCATTGCCAGAGGATACAGCCCTTGCCAACAGACAACTTTATGTCAGAGTTGCCTACCTTTGAAGATCTCTTCCCGGGAGAAGCCCGGGTAAGAGAAGCAGGAGGGAGGCAATGGGGGCGGGGCCTAACGATGCACGTCATTAAGCCCCGCCCCCTCACGGTAAAATTGCCATGATTGGACAGAATTTGCATAGGGGTGGGGCCAAATGACGTGATTCATGTAGAATCACCTTTTAAGCCCCGCCCCCTACACGGAGACACGCGATCGCCGCGGTTATTCTCCTCATTCTGCCCACTTCACTGGGAAGTGGGCAGAATGCGGGAGAAATGCCTACCCTTCCGGGGGTGCGGGGGGTTACCCGAAAAATCGGGAGCCTCCCGCGAAAACTGGGAGGGTAGGCAGGTATGCTTTGTGTGTGGTCGTTATTTTGGACAGGCAGCCTGCTAGTGTCCAAAGCCTGCAACAGTAATATATTACAGTCCTTTCATTACTCCACCTAAGGAGAGAGACGGGGCAGTGGCGTCATGAAGTGGTTGCGGGGGGTGAGGGCCGCATCCAGTTGTCATCCTCAGAGGGGGTGACACCAAAATGCCGGCTCCTCTGCAGTGACAGGAGCTGGGTGCTACAGTGTGACATTCTCCTGCAGCACCCAGCTTCTGCCATAGAAGAGGAGTAGACAGTGCAGACAGCCCAGTCTCCGGGAGCAGCCCAGAAAATAGTTTTAATGTATTGGGACTGATTTTTCGGGGGCGACATGAATGCGTCAAATGTCATGGTCGAGTAAGCGTTTTTTTAATGGTTTTTAAAATTGCGTTTTTACGACACAAAAATATACTTGCATCCATTTTAACGTAGCCCCAATTTACATGGAACAGTAATTTCCTGGAAAAAAAATAGCTGTTCTATAATTTTCAACAATTTTGTTTTTTCGCCCAAAATTTGCATGGTCGTTTTTCGCCAAAGTACACAACTTACGATACATTTTTGGGGTTATTTATCATTAGGGGGGTGTCCAAAGGGTTCTGAAAGAAATTCCCACATTTTTAGCCAAAAATTGTGATTTTGCATTTTTTTCTCCTGGTCTGGGATGAAGAAAACTTTCCTCCAGTTTTTTTCCTTCATTTTCGCCTGTTTACCGTTTTCAATGTTTTAGTATTTTTTTGCAAAAAAGTCTGTTTTCGCCGCTAATTGAATACGGCCCATAGCCTGTAACATAGCAGAAGCTGATTGGTTGGTACTTTATCTCTTTCCACTTTATCTCTCTCCAAGGTTTGATACATCTCCCCCTATATTCTGTAGCTTATTGATCAGAAATCATAACTTACACTTTCTGTGGATGGAATGGAAATCCGTTCAGCCAAGTATTCCGATTTTGGTTCATCAACAAGTTCTTCAATAGCTCCATATCTCCGATTTCTTTGTGCATCTTAAACAGATCACAAAATATGGCTTAATATAAATTTGCATTTTTAACGTGTTTAGAAAGTGAGAATAATCAGCCCTGACGTATCATAAAACACAAAACAAAATGGAGCCATTCAGAGTTGCACACAAGTCGGACACAATTGCACCTGCATTGTATGCTGTAAAGTAAATGTGAATATTTGCCCGTATGAGAGTTGCACATAAGCTACTGCGCTGCCCCTATGCTCAGGTTTCATAGCCACCATCATTATCAGGGCATATTTGCACCAGCCCTATATAAGGTGCAAGAGATCCATCTAAATACAGACATATCTATGCCCAACTCTGTGTACCCTCAATTCTGCCGACACACTCTCAACACTAGGGGCATTTTAAGAGAGGAGGGGGCCCGTGTAACATGGGGGCATACTTGCCTATCTTCCCGATTTGGTATTGTGAAGAGGGGGCGGGGTGCGATGATGCGATTGCGCTGTCATTCCCATGCCCCACCCCCCATTGACGAGTCATGTTCCAGGCTACGCCCCCTTTTGATGTGCTGCTGAGGACGCCCGACAGCTCCCTCCCGGAAGGAGGGAGCTAGAAGTCGGCAACTCTGCATGGGGGTGTGGCCTAATTACCATAGGCCATGCCCCTAAGTGGCGTTACTTGGTTGCATTCGTAATCAAAGGTGATTACGAATGCAATCAAGCGATTGTTTGCCATCGCACATGCGTATAAGCCACACTGCACGTGTGCAGTGATTGCTTTGTGATCACGGACTCACATAGGAATCCACCGCAGAGTGAGTGACAGCTTGCCAGCGTTTGGGGGTGGTGACGGGGGTGGTCAGAAAAACACAGGCGTGTCTGTCCGTTTAAATGCCATTACATGGGTGTGAATAATTAGCCACTGCAAGTGCAAACGCAGCTCTGCATGTCTAAAGAGCCCCCAAGGCTGCGGCAGGTCAGACCTACCGCAAGGCCAAGATGCAGTGGCGTAACTAGGGTATTTGGAGCCCAGGGCAAATTTGAAAAGGGAGCCCCCCCAACATCACCCCGATATGTGCGCGTGGCAAAGGCGCGCGTGGGAAAAAAAATGGGCGTGGTCACTTAAAAATGGGGCGTGTCAACATGACACACCCCTTTATTTTCACGCTGAACATTCCTATCCATATGCACATTAACCCAGGTAGTACCCCTTATACAGTACCCCCAATATGCAGTTGTGGTCCCTCTTATGCAGGCCCATAGTAGTGCCCCTTATACAGTATCCCCAGTAGTGGTCCCCCTTATACAGCCCCCAATTAGTTCCCCTTACTCAGTGCCCCCAGTAGTGGTCCCCCCAAATGCAGTGCCCTATGTAGTGTTCCCCCTTATGCAGTGCCCCCAGTAGCAGTCCCCACAATGCAGTGCACCCAGTAGTGGTATCCCCTTATGCAGTGCCCTTTATATAGTCCCCCCCATGCAGGTTTCCCAGTAGTGGTCCCCCTTATGCAGGCACCCAGTAGTGATCCCCCCTATCTAGTGCCCCCTGTAGTGGTCCCCGCAGTGCCCCTAGCAGTAAGTCCCTTATATAGTGCCCCCAGCAGTAGTCCCCCCCTCCCATGCAGTGCCCCCAGTAGTGGTCCCCCTGATGCAGGCTCCCAGTAGTAACCCCCCCTATCCAGTGTTCCCTGTAGTGGTCCTTCCTGTTATTGCCCCCAGTTGTGGTCCCCCCAGTGCAGTGCCCCTAGTAGTAGGCCCCTTTTATAATGCCCCCAGTAGTAGTTCCCCCCCCAAGTAGTGGTCCACAGGTTAGGTTCCCCCTCCCGATTAAGTGCCCCATGTAATAGCCCCCCCCAGTAGAGGTCCTCCCAATAATGGTGCCCCCAGTAATAGCCCCCCCAGTAGAGGTCCTCCTAATGGTGCCCCCAGTAATAGCCCCCCCCAGTAGAGGTCCTCCTAAAAATGGTGCCCCCAGTAGTAGCTCCCCCCCCAGTAAGGTCCTCCTAATAATGGTGCCCCCAGTAATAGCCCCCCCCAGTAGAGGTCCTCCTAATAATGGTACCCCCAGTAATAGCCCCCCCCAGTAGAGGTCCTCCTAATAATGGTGCCCCCAGTAGTAGCCCCCCCCAGTAGAAGTCCCCCTAATAATGGTGCCCCCAGTAATAGCCCCCCCCAGTAGAGGTCCTCCTAATAATGGTGCCCCCAGTAATAGCCCCCCCAGTAGAGGTCCTCCTAATAATGGTGCTCCCAGTAATAGCCCCCCCCAGTAGAGGTCCTCCTAATAATGGTGCCCCCAGTAGTAGTAGCCCCCCCCATTGTGCCCCCACCCCAGTAGAGGTTCCCCCAGTGGTAGCCACCCCCGTTGTGCCCCCAGTAGTGCTGACAGGTATTTAAAAATATATATAAAAACATACTTACCTGAATCCACGCTGCTGCTGCTCCTCCAGTCCGCGATGCCGCTCTTGCCGCCGCCGCCTGCCAGTCCTCCCGGGCTGGCGCGCTCAGCATAATGGGACAGACGTCATGACGTCTGTCCCCATTACCCACTGCAGGAGCTAGACGGAAGTCCGGCTCTTGCAGTGGGTGCTGCAGCAGTCAATGAGAGTCTATCAGACTCTCATTGGCTGCTGTTTAACACACGCATCGCCGCCAGCGCTGGCGGCGATGCGTGTGTTATGCACAGCCTGAGCCTGCCTCCTGGTGCTATTGGGCAAGCGCTCAGGGGGAGGGAACGGGCTCAGGCGTGCAGCACAGGACCGGCGCTGGAAGCCTGGTGCCGGTCCTGTGTAAATGTGTAGCACTGACCGCACTCATTGAGGTCGGCGCTACACTGGTGGCTAACTAGGGCGGGCCGGACCATGGCCGGCGGCGCCCCCCCCGCACCGCCGGTCCCACGGCACCCAGGGCATGCACCCTGCCTGACCCCCCCTACTTACGCCACTGCCAAGATGGCTGCTGATGTGTGGCATTGTACCGATATATGGCGCAAATTGAGCCATTTAGCCCTGCCCCTTCCCTACAGACCCGAAAATTCCACGTAAAATCTCCCCATTCTTTCCACTTCACTAGGATACTGATGATGAAGGTGTTGGCGGTGGAGATTGCAGCTGCTTGGATCAGCTGTGTGTGTATGTGGGGGAGGGGGGAGATCTGAGAGAAAGGAGCTAGCTGACCCTAGACTGCTTGTAAAATATTATTTTAGAATAATTATTAGATTTTGCCAAAAATATTTCATGAACGCGCTGCAAATGACATAACAGTGAGGAGGTTTCTAGATGGTTAACATCCCTAACTCTACTTACTTTGGCATTACAAACGCTACAGATGGCTTGACAATTTTTGTCAGGATTTGGGTAAAAATAATTCTACACATATGAAGTGGATTTTTCGGTCTTATGCCCAGGCATGACAATGGCCTTATCACGGGCTAGAACTGCTTTCACTGGTGCCTCGCTTACACAAACATCCTCATCATCAACATCCTCATTAGTGCTGGCGTCAGCTACACAAATATCCCCTCATTATGTTGCACTTCCACAGTAGTCAGCATCTTTACTTATGCTGCTCATCTCCATATATGCAAGGAAGCTTCTCTACGAGTACAGCCACGGAAATGTCAGGCTCACACATAGCTCATCCTTAGACTCTCCTCAGGGGTTTGTGACATTTCTGTACACACAAGGCCTGATTCAGCAAGGATTGCAACTGCTGAAGCATAGGCAGATGGGCGATTATTGCGCACTGCGCATGCATTGCATTGCGCATGTGCGAACTGGCCACTGCGATCGGGACTGCGATCACAGTGATTACGCAGACCCATCACAGAGTGATTAACAGGAAGCACTGTTTTTGGGGTGGTGATGTGGGGGTGGTCGGAGAAACGCCGGCGTGCCAGTGCATTTGAATGCCGTTGCAAGGGTATGTGCATAACTTAGCCACTGCAGTGGCGTACGCAGCTTGAGCTCTAACTGCGTGCAGGCAAGCTATCAATATACACACGTAGAGGGCAAACCTCACAATGGCGCTAGTGTGACTCTAAATTATCGCAGTTCTCCACAGTCAAGAAAAACAAATGTGATCCTAAAATTCTTGTGATAACTCAATACGGTTTCTGCTACTAACAGACAAAGAGCTCGGCTTTAACTATAATAAAAAAAACACTCAAATAGAAAGAGCGCTACCATATATAGTCACAGTTTAATAATCCTAATAACGGGCATAAAATAAAATGATATAGTAAAATAAGAATACAAACATTAATAGATATTCAATAGATCACAATATCCGATATAGATATAAAATGATAGGCATAATCAATTAAACACAGTAAAAGACAATCAAAAACATCCTAGTTTTGTGTGCAGTAACTACACTTGTATTAATAATCCGCTGGTTCTCCCATTCATATGGAAAGTGGCTCCGATGTACTTCGATGTTTACGGTGTTTTTGCTGGATTGCAAGGTATTACGGATATGCAGGAGGGGAAGTCGGCGTCTACATGTTATCGGTGAGAGTGCTTTGTGATTGCAATTATTAGCATACTTTCGCAGAACTGCGTGCGTGATTGCAACCGCAATCGAAATAGCGATCTTTGCTGAATCATGCAAACAGTTTGTTCTTCTGTCTTAGTGTTTTTTTTCAGCACAGATTTTCCGGTTTTAATTTTGACACCTCTTCTAGACTCTGAGTGAGAAGGTTGCATCGTCATATGAGGTTACAGAAGAAGTCGTCTGACTGACAGCAGTTGCAGTACCACAACTTACAAATATAGGCCAAGGCCTGAGCCTTTGCTTGCCACTGCATGTGGTTTATGGCATGTTGCCAATTTTATAATATTCTGCAGTAAACTTTCCCTTTATTAGAGGTGATGTTTTTTTCTTGAACAATGTAAAATATTGTTTTAATTTCAGATGCCCCGGCTTAAACTAAACTATGCCCTTGAGTACCGGCTTTAGTAGTTGCCATACAGTCATGACTTGATGGCAGCAGCTGCAGTGCTAGTACTTGGTTGCTGCACCTGCTGTTCTATCAATTGAATGTCGTGATCCATATTGACTTACTGCGGAGATATTAAGGTGACACCATTAGTGTCAGTGGTGGAACTGCCGGAGACAATGGAGTCAGTTGCCACTGAACGCCAGCCCTGAAGGGGGTAACTCCTACACTGTCACCCATTCCGTGTCCTGCTGTACCTGCAGTGCTGTGCCTGTGCTGAAACAACAGAGGAGCCGCCTAGCCCCAATCAGCATCAGCGGTGCTCCTCCTCTGTGACCTATCTGGACTGCTCTGAATGGGTGATGTCACATAACATGTGACCGTGACCCTCCCTGAGGCTGAGTCTAACTGTCTGACGAGTTGGGAGAAATACAGTGCGGCCGGCACGGTCTTGTAAGGGCTGCGCGCAGCTGTAACTAGTCTGTGGGGACACTGGAGTGAAGACAGGAATCAGCGCGGCTGGCGGCTGTCACTGGGGAGCGGATGGGAGTCGGGATAGGCTGAGCAGTGGCCACTGTGGCTGAAAAACATAGTACAGTAAGTGCAAGCCCTATGGGGTGGGGGGAGTGGTACTGTAGGTGTTGAAGAAAGTCAAATATTTAAAGAGCATTTTTTTTTCAATTTGTCATGTCATGTTAAACTCATATTAAATTGAAAGAGCAAAAAGCTGTGATTACGGAGAGCTGTGTGTGACTGTGTGTGTGGTCTGTGTGAGATAGGGAATATGTGTGAGTGTGTGTGTGGGGTCTGTGCGAGATTTGGGATGTGTGAAATGGTGTATGTGTGTGGGTGGAGTGCTGTGTATGTGTGAGCCGGGGAGCTGAGTGAGGGGGTAAAAAAAGCTGTATGGGGAGTTCTGAGTGAGCTGTGTGTGTGTGCGGGGGAAGGGGGGAAGATCTGAGTGAAGGGGGAGAGCTGTGTGAGGGATATATAAACAATGTATTTTTCTATAAATTAATATGGGACCCCAAAGTGGCATATGTATTCATTATTGGGTCCTAGTTCTGATAATAATAATTATTTATTGCCGCTATTCGCACGTGAGCGTATATATTTACATAGATATATATGCACTTTATTTATTTTTCCTTTTCTCCTGCACTTGCCTCTGGTCGACTGGGATGAACTTACGCCACTGGTTAGTGTTGTTAAACATAGTATCATGACCTGCCTTAGGTTTAAACAAAAAAAATTAATATATTTTTTTTTAAAGTAAATATTATTATTTATTATTATTATTAGGGGTGTGCACCGGCCACTTTTCGTGTTTTGTGTTTTGGTTTTGGATCTGGATCTTTCTTCGTGTTTTGGATCTGGATTGGTTTTGCCAAAACCACCCTTCCGTGTTTTGGGTTCTGGGTTTTGTGTTTTGGATCTGTATTTTTTTTTTTAAAAGCATAAAAACAGCTAAAATCACAGAATTTGTGAGTTTTTCTGCTCCTATGCTATTATTAACCTCAATAACCTTAATTTCCACTAATTTCCAATCTATTCTGAACATCTCACACCTCACAATATTGTTTTTATGTCCAAAATGTTGCACCGAGGTAGCTGAATGACTATGCTAAGCGACACGAGTGGGCGGCACAAACACGTGGCCCATCTAGGAGTGACACTGCAGTGGCAGACAGGATGCAGTTTGAAAAACTAGGCCCCAAACAGTACATAATGCAAAGAAAAAAAAGAGGTGCAAGATGGAATTGTCCTTGGGCCCTCCCACCCACCCTTATGTTGTATAAACAGGACATGCACACTTTAGCAAACCAATCATTTCAGCGCCAGGGTCTGCCACACAACTGTGGCTGAAATGATTGGTTCGTTTGGGCCCCCACAAAACAAGCTGGCAATTAATCTGTCCCTGCACAAACTAGCTCTACGGAGGCAAGATGTCGTCCTCATCCTCCTCATCCACCGATTCCTCACCCTCTTCAGTGTTGTGTACATCCTCATCCTCACAGAGTATTAATTCATCCCCGCTGGAATCCACCACCACAGGTCCCTCTGTAAGTTCTGGAGTCTGGTCTCCCTGGAAGAGTTGATAAATCATTTTTATGAACATCATCTTCTCCACATTTTGTGGAAGCAACCTCCTACGCCTTTCGCTGACAAGGTTCCTGGCTGCACTAAACACTCTTTCGGAGTACACACTGGAGGGGGGCAACTCAGGTAAAATAGAGCCAGTTTGCACAGGGGCCTCCAAATTGCCTCTTTTTCCTGCCAGTACAGGTCTGACATGCCTACTTGGATGCTGTCACCGATGTAATCCTTTAACAGACAAACGCACGCTTGTCGCTGCTGCTTTGAGGATGCAGGTGCGGCTACAGCCCACACCTGCACACCAGACAGAAAAAAAAATAATTTTTAAATTTTTTGTGGAGTGCACTTTGAGGGTTACACCACCCTTTAACAGACAAACGCACGCTTGTCGCTGCTGCTTTGAGGATGCAGGTGCGGCTACTGCGCATACATTTCACACACAAACACAGAAAAAAAGATTATTTTATTTTGGTTGGAGCGCACTTTGGGGGTTACACCACCTTTTAACAGACAGACGCACGCTTGTCGCTGCTGCTTTGAGGATGCAGGTGCGGCTACAGCCCACACAATTCACAAAGACAGAAAAAAAATATATATATATTTTTTGCGGAGCGCACTTTGAGGGTTACACCATCCTTTAACAGACAGATGCACGCTTGTCGCTGCTGCTCTGAGGATGCAGGTGCGGCTACAGCCCACACAATTCACAAAGACAGAAAAAATATATATTTTTTATTTTTTGTGGAGCGCACTTTGGGGTTTACAGCACCCTTTAACGGACAAGCCATTTACTTATGACACAGGCGCACGCTTGGCGCTGCTCCTTTTTTGATGCACGTGCAGCCACAGTGCACACAATTCACAAACACAGAAAATAATTCCTCCACCATTCTGTCAGTGGTGACAGTATCATATGCAGTAACAGTAGACATGTCAGAAATTGACATTGTTGGCACGTCCTTCAGTCAGGACCAGATGTCCAAACCGGCCCTTGACTTATGACACAGGTGCATGCTTGGCGCTGCTGCTGTGTTGATGCACGTGCGGCTACTGCGCATACATTTCGCACACAAGCACAGAAAAAAAAGAATTGTTTATTTTTTATGGAGTGCACTTTGGGGGTTACACCACCCTTTAACAGACTTATGGGACACAGGCGCACACTTGGCGCTGCTCCTTTGTTGATGCATGTGCAGGGAGCTCCGTCGTGCGCATGCGCGAGACCCGGGGAGCGACGGGGAAGCCGTCGCTCCAGTTCTCACACCAAAGGGGGCGTGCTGTCGATGTTGATTGACAGCAGGCCCCCTTTGGTGGGTGTGCCGGGGGCGTGGCTGCCAGACGGAGGCATTCCCATGGGAACGCCTACCGTCTGGGTCCGGCCCCACTGACATCACTAGATGTCACTGACACTAGTGATGTCAGTGGGAGTGATTTTGGCTCTGATAGAGCCAAAATCACTCCTCGGCTTGCGGTGACCATCGCGACCATCATCATGGACGCTCGCATAAGCTGTGGGTGGTAACCCACAGCTATGCGAGCGTCCAAGAGGCCGCTCCAAGTTTAGGTAGGAGGGCCCTGATTAAGAGCGAGCGCTCTGGTCAGAGCGTCTGGCTCTGAATCAGGCCCACAGCCCCTATGGGCAACTGACTGCACAACACAGCCCAGCCAGCCCCTATGACAGCAGCACAACACAGCCCCGCCAGCCCCTATGGACAACAGCAACAAAACACAGCCCAGTCAGCCCCTATGGACAGAGTGGTCACAGCCCCTATGGACAACAGCAGCACAACACAGCCCAGCCAGCCCTAGCTCCGGAAGGCGGGATGATGACGTTTTGCCTCTATTTCAATTCCGAGTCAGGCGGGAAAAGTCGAGCTTGACTCGGATACGACTCGGATCAGGGGAGCTAGGGGGGGTTCGGATTTCAGAAATCCGAACCCGATCATCTCTAATTACTATTATTATTATTACTTATTTACTTTTTAGCAAGTGACCCCAAGAAGTAAATCAATGCTCCTACATAACTTTAGACTCTGGACCTGATTCAGAGCCGGACGCTATTTGCGAACAGTCGTTCATAAAAAAGGGGCCGGCTATTTAAATTGAGCGCTTGCTCTTTGCGGTCTGTTGACGCCTCTATGTCTGAGTGAGCGAACGAAACATGCGCTCGCTATTTTGTAAAGACGCCCCCTGGCCGTTCGCATCATACGTCATCTCCACTATTTATTAGCTTAATCGAGTACATCGAAAGGCGTCTGAACTGCTCGCAGTGCTTGTGGTAGGTTTTACTTCAGGCTAAAAGACAGCCAAGTGACGTGGTCGATGACACTCCCTTACTAATTATGCACTCCCATTAAACGCCCGTTTTGACCATTTGGCACGCCTGCGTTCGGATCTCCACTCCCCGTTTTCAAGCACCTTCCCCTGTTACCACCCACAAACGCCTCATTCTGTCACTCAAATTAGCAGGTCCTCGCTGTTTTGCAAGCGCACGACTTCCGACCGCAATGACTGGTTGGCGCAGGCTCATTACGACCCTAACGTATGCGCAGATGTGCGAACATCGCTCGGAGCGAACGAGTGGCCCCTTACGAGCGGCTCTGAATCAGGCCCTCAGTGCCCACTGCCCCTGCTTGAGCCTTGAACACAATGCTCCCTCCCTGAGTCCACACAGAGACAGTGCCATTGCCTTATTTACAGACTTTAAGGAACACCCGATTCACTATGGATCGCTGTACCCCAAAATGTGCTATATTTTTCACTAATTTCGTTATGCGCAGTTTTTATACGTATGCGTTTTTGCATCTTTTGTAATAGGATAGGGCGAAAACCGGAAGCGCGCATTGCTAAAATACGTGAAAAGATTGCATCAAAACTGGCGAATGCAGTGATAACTTTGCCATGTGAACACTTTTCGCCAAACGCGGCTTTTCGCACCTTATTCAATATGGCCCTAAATGTATGAATTATCTTGCGATGTAGGAAACCAATGGAGACACAAAGCTTGATGTACAGTAAAGTAGGGATGTGCAGGCTCGGATAGGTTCGAGTTTGCACGTGGAGTTCGGATTTTTCCCTCCAAAAAAACGGAACTCAGAACGAGGCAAAACGTCATCTTACATGGACGAACATCATCATTCCTGGTCTTTTGTCCAGGAATGATGATGTTCGTCCATGTAAGATGACGTTTTGCCTCGTTCTGAGTTCCGTTTTTTTGGAGGGAAAAATCCGAACTCCACGTGCAAACTCGAACCTATCCGAGCCTGCACATCCCTACAGTAAAGATATGTTTTACAGAAAACAAGGAAGTAAGTATGACATTTTTAGTAGCACAAGACATAGTATCAGGTGACTCTTGCAACATTAGTGAGGTTGTGATAAACAGCCAACTAATACAATTATCTGGGTGTCTGTATAGTATAGTAACAGATTATAAGCTTCTATAAAGTAGATAAAATCATAATCATAAAACGTTGGTATCATGATACGTTAACATTTGTGATTACAATTATCTTTTTTACCGAGAAGCGACCTTGCAAGCATTAAGAAGTGGATCTGTTATAAGAAAGAAATGCTTTTCCATTTTGTGGTCGCCCCTCTACATGAGCTACATGCAAAAGTAGCCAGTATTTACCCTGCATCACACATGCCAACCTTCCCGCATTCCCCGGGAGCCTCCAGCTATAAGCTGGAAACTCCTGCTACCCCGGAAAGAATGGAGTTTCCCCTGTTTTTTCTCACTGCCCCATCAAAACTGCACACTGCACATGCCCAAGTTGGTTGGGACGGGGCCTTACTGAAAGACGTCATGATGCGTGAGTGACATCATTGGCTAGTCATTCGCTAGACGGTCACCACTACCCACAACCCACCGGTGGCCGCCCAACACCTAGTCCAGCATCAGCACGCAGTCTCACAGTCACTGCGGCTGCCTTTCCCCGAGTGAGTGACTACATTCCTGTGTGATGGCGTCAGCAGTAGCAGCACCAGGGGCAGGCTGGCCATGGGGGTCAAGCAGAAGTCAGCAGCAACCCGGGTAAACTTTACCTTTCCAGCCAGTGACTTCTATGAAAGGTAAGTAAGCCACAAGGAGAGGAGGGACCGTGGCCGCTGGTGGGGTTATGCTGAGCTATAGGATTAGTAAGTAAGTAAGTAAGATCACTATGTGTTGGCAGTGAATAGGGGAAGGGGAGTACTATGTGTGGGATATGAATAGGGGAAGGGGAGCACAATGGGTGGGATGTGATTAGGATAAGGGGAGCACTATGTGTGGGATGTGAATAGGGGAAGGGGAGCACTAGGTGTGGGATGTGAATAGGGGAAGGAGAGCACTATGTGTGGTATATGGATGGAGGAAGGGGAGCACTGTGTGGGATATGAATAAGGGAAGGGGAGCACTATGTGTGGTATATGGATGGAGGAAGGGAAGCGCAATGTGTGGGATATGAATAGGGGAAGGGGAGCACTATGCGTTGGAAGTGAATAGGGGAAGGGGAGCACTAGGTGTGGGATGTGAATAGGGGAAGGGGAGCACTAGGTGTGGGATGTGAATAGGGAAAGGGGAGCACTAGGTGTGGGATGTGAATAGGGGAAGGGGAGCACTATGTGTTGGAAGTGAATAGGGGAAGGGGAGCACTATGTTTGGGATGTGAATAGGGGAAGGGGAGCACTATGTGTGGGATATGAATAGGGGAATTGGAGCACTATGTTTGGGATGTGAATAGGGGAAGGGGAGCACTATGTTTGGGATGTGAATAGGGGAAGGGGAGCACTATGTTTGGGATGTGAATAGGGGAAGGGGAGCACTATGTGTGGGATATGAATAGGGGAAGGGGAGCACTATGTGTGGGATGTGAATAGGGGAAGGGGAGCACTGTGTGGGATGTGGATGGAGGAAGGGGAGCACTATGTGTGGGATGTGGATGGAGGAAGGGCAGCACTATGTGTGGGATGTGGATGGAGGAAGGGGAGCACTATGTGTGGGATGTGAATAGGGGAAGGAGAGCACTATGGGCCTGATTCAGAGCCGGACGCTATTTGCGCTCGCTCGTTCAGAAAACGGGGCCGGCTATTTAAATTTAGCGCTCGCTCTTTGCGGTCTGTTGACGCCTCTATGTCTGATCGAGCGAACGAAACATGTGCTCGCTATTTTGTAAAGACGCCCCCCGGCCGCTCGCATCCTACGTCATCTCCGCTATTTATTTGATTAATCGAGTACATCGAAAGGCGTCTGAACTGCTCGCAGTGCTTGTGGTAGGATTTTCCTACCGCAATCATGTGAACAGTTCAGGCTAAGAGACAACCAAGTGACGTGGTCGATGACGCTGGTTTGTTAATTATGCACACCCTTAAAATGCCCGTTTTGACCATTTGGCACGCCTGCGTTCGGATTTTCGCTCCCCGTTTTCAAGCACCTTCCCCTGTTACCATCCACAAACGCCTCATCCTGTCACTCGAATTAGCAGGCACTCGCTATTTTGCGAGCGCTCGATTTCCGACCGCAATGATTGGTTGGCGCATTCGCATTCCGACCCATACGCATGCGCAGTTGTGCAAACATCGCTCGGAGCGAAGGAGCGGACGCTTACGAGCGGCTCTGAATCAGGCCCTATATGTGTGGGATATGAATAGGGGAAGGGGAGCACTGTGTGGGATGTGGATGGAGGAAGGGGAGCACTATGTGTGGGATATGGATGGAGGAAGGGGAGCACTATGTGTGGGATGTGGATGGAGGAAGGGGAGCACTATGTGTGGGATGCGAATAGGGGAAGGGGAGCACTATGTGTGGTATATGAATAGAGGAAGGGGAGCACTATGTGTGGGATGTGAATAGGGGAAGGGGAGCACTATGTGTTGTATATGAATAGAGGAAGGGGAGCACTGTGTGGGATGTGGATGGAGGAAGGGGAGCACTATGTGTGGGATATGGATGGAGGAAGGGGAGCACTATGTGTGGGATGTGGATTGAGGAAGGGGAGCACTATGTGTGGGATGTGAATAGGGGAAGGGGAGCACTATGTGTGGTATATGAATAGAGGAAGGGGAGCACTATGTGTGGGATGTGAATAGGGGAAGGAGAGCACTATGTGTGGTATATGGATGGAGGAAGGGGAGCACAATGTGTGGAATATGAATAGGGGAAGGGCAGTACTATGTGTGGGATATGAATAGAGGAAGGGGAGCACTATGGGTGGGATTTGATTAGGGTAAGGGAAGCACTATGTGTGGGATGTGAATAGGGGAAGGGGAGCACTAGGTGTGGTATATGAATAGAGGAAGGGGAGCACTATGTATGGGATGTGAATAGGGGAAGGAGAGCACTATGTGTGGTATATGGATGGAGGAAGGGGAGCACTGTGTGTGGGATATGAATAAGGGAAGGGGAGCACTATGTGTGGTATATGGATGGAGGAAGGGGAGCACTGTGTGTGGGATATGAATAAGGGAAGGGGAGCACTATGTGTGGTAAATGGATGCAGGAAGGGGAGCACAATGTGTGAGATATGAATAGGGGAAGGGGAGCACTATGTGTGGGATATGAATAGGGGAAGGGGAGCACTATGTGTGGGATATGAATAGGGGAAGGGGAGCACTATGTGTTGGAAGTGAATAGGGGAAGGGGAGCACTAGGTGTGGGATGTGAATAGGGGAAGGGGAGTACTAGGTGTGGGATGTAAATAGGGGAAGGGAAGCACTATGTGTTGGAAGTGAATATGGGAAGTGGAGCACTATGTTTGGGATGTGAATAGGGAAAGGGGAGCACTATGGACCTCATTCAGAGTCGGTCGTAAGCGGCCGCTCGGTCGTACGCCTAACGATCGAGAATCAGAAAAATAACCAATCGCGCGGCCGGGCGTTCGCAACCAAAGTGACGCCCATACATGAACAAAGCACCTCCTCTAGCTAACGAGTGATAGCAGCTAGCGATCGAGTCAATTGTTGTCAGTCGTTGTATGTTAATTTTCTTCTGATGGTTGCGGCCACTTGTGTTGTGTGCATATTACACCAAAAATAACGCATTGGGATAAGCCATCCCCATGAAATTTATTTATTCTTAAGAATTTCTTATTATTCGCTAATGTAAACACAACTGAATCAATTACAAGCCAATTAGCAGTGTTATTAGCAACAACAAACGATTATTAGCTGCTTGCATTGTGTGGCACAAAACAGAAACATCAAACATAGCATCAGTCACATTTGATTGTATCGATTGTACTCTGGGGCTTGAGAGAGCACATACCCAACCTCAAGCTGTACGATCAGCCAGGCCTCTAATCTGTTCGCAGAGTGATGTTTTACTACTTCGGCCTTCTATGTCGGCCGTAGCAGGAAATTTATGTACGCCCCTGAAACGCCCTGAAAATGGTGAGGCACGTTTAGACCACCGCCCCCGTCAACACCCAAAAAAGGCCTTTCATGTCAGTCAACTCTCGGAAGCCACTTCCTGCTCGTAAGCCGTATGATCGACAGCACTTTGGATCGCAAGGTCTTGTACGCACATGCGCACAACTAACCCAGGGCCGTAACTAGGATTTTTGTCACCAGGGGCAAGACAGTAATTTGGCGCCCCCCCTGGTAATTCCCTCTGCAGCAGTGCCCCTATAGTAATGCCCCCTGAGGTAATGTCCCTGTAGTAGTGCCCATATAGTAATGTCCCTGTAGTAGTGCCCATATGATAATGCCCCCATAGCAATACCCCTGTAGTAGTGCCCATATTGTAATGCCCATATGTTAATACCCCCATAGTAATGCCCCTGTAGTGCCCATGCTCCCATATTAATGCCCTTGTGGTAATGCCCCTGTAGTGCCCATGCTTTCATAGTAATGCCCCTGTATTGTCCATGCTCTCATAGTAATGCCCCTGTAGTGCCCATGCCCCCATAGTAATATCCCTGTAGTGCCCTTACAGTAATGTCCTTGTAGTGCCCATGCCCCCACAGTAATGCCCCTGTAGTGCCCATGCACTCATAGTAATATCCCTGTAGTGCCCTTACAGTAATGTCCCTGTAGTGCTCATGCCCCCACAGTAATGCCCCTGTGGTAATGTCTCTGTAGTGCCCATGTCTTAATAGTAATGCCCCTGTAGTGCTCATGCCCCATTAGTAATGCCCATTATTGCCCATGCCCCCATAGTAATGCCCCTGTCCCCATAATAATGTCCCTGAACTGCAGCTTATTAAAAAAAAAAATACTTACCTTGAACCCTGCTCCTGCATCCAGCGGCGCATCCGGTCCGCTGGCTGCTCCTCGGAACTATGGGGGAGACGTCATGATGTCTCTCCCATAGTGCCCGTGGGGAGAGCCGGAAGCTGGAGTTCGGGAGAGAACTTCAGCCTCCGGCTCCGGCTACACCGCGTCGCTGCAGAGAAGGAGCAGGGCGCCCGCTGGTAATAAATATTACCAGCGGGCACCCGGCTTGGAGCCTCTCTGCAGCGCCGGGCTGGAGGTCACTGGCACTGGGTACAGCGGCTCACCCGGTGCACGTGCACCTCCAGCCCCCCCCTAGTTGCGGCCCTGACTAACCGTACGCATGCGTGGTTTGGAAACATCGGATGCGTACGACCGAGCGGCTGCTTATGACCGACTCAGATAAGGTCCTATGTGTGGGATGTGAATAGGGGAAGGGGGGCATAGTATGGGATGTGCATAGAGGAAGGGGAGTGCAGTGTGTGGGAAACCTGCTCTGGCAGTATGCTTCTCTTAGTTTTCAACTTCCACTGCAGGACACACCCCTAAGTGGCAATAAATACGCCCATAGGTGGCGCATCACAAATCTCCTTTAAACTCCTGAAACTAATTTTCAAAAGTAGGCAAGTATGCCCTGCATGCAAAATAATATTTGCACCCCTTGCAATGTAACATGGTTTTTCCAGGTGCAAAGTTACTTGCATTATTTACTTTGCTCCGACTTACCCCTAAAATTAAATACAGGCAGTAGGACTCAAAGTGCTTGATTCAGAGATGGACGCAGTAGCACAGCAGCTGCATCTTTGGACGCAACAACTGTGAAAAATTATGGTATTGTTGCAGGAAGTGTGTGGTGTAAATAGAGACCTCCTGCCAGCTTCGGTGATCCGGTGATGTATTCAAAGATGCAGCATGAGATAACTTGCATGAACATCGACCATCTGAGTGACACTCAAGTTACACAGGATGCCCGTGCTGTTTGTGTTTCCAGGGCCAGTAAATCTGAATCAGAAAATGCCGACACTGGCCTCGGCACTCCCAAATACTGTGGCTGACATGCCCCTGTTTATGGGAATGAAGCCCTCTGCTGACCCATACCCACCCACAAATGGGACACTGCGAATATAGGCCCTGATTCAGAGCCGGACGCTCTGACAGAGCGCTCGCTCTGAATCAGGGCCGGGCTTTTTTTTTTCTTGGATCGGCCTCTTGGCCGCTCGCATAGCTGTGGGTGACCATCCACAGCTATTGCGAGCGACAATGATGATGGTCGCGATGGTCAAGACCATCGCGACCATCGGGCTTGCGACGAGACCCTTGTGGTAGGTTCTCGTGGCTGCAAGCCCCAGAGAGATTTCGGCTCTAACAGAGCCGGAATCTCTCCACTGACATCACTCGTGATGTCAGTGGGGCCACCCCCAAATGGCAGGTGTTCTCATGGGAACGCCTCCATAAGGTCACTCACCCCCCCGGCCCGCCCACCAAAGGGGGCGAGCTGTCACTCAACATCGACAGCTCACCCCCTTTGGTGCAAGACCCGGAGCGACGGATTGACCGTTGCTAGCTAGGTCTCGCGCATGCACATGACGGAGCCGGCTCCGTCGTGCGAATTCGCTGTGGGCCACCATCGACCCGGTTGCGAGTGCTCAGCGCTTGCGACCGGGTCTGAATCAGGCCCATAGTTAAAGAGACCTGCACAAGCACAGTACAGATCTTGCACATGCACATTTCTCTAACCATTGGGGATGTACGTAAACCATTGAGTTTATGTACATGTCTGAACTAGGCCCTATGTACCATATAGGTCAACTATATGCATAAGTAAAGCTGGACCAAGATGTATTTGTTAAGGGACAGTGGGGCAATATTTAGAATACCGTGGACAACTCTGATACATGGTTACAAGTCTAAGTTGTAATAATTCATTTAATGAAGTATATGATATGGACAGGGCATGATTAATAATGTGGCCGGTGGAGCTGCAGATCCACCTTGAAAATAGGCCCACAGGATTCCCTGCAGTGCAGACAGTGTTGACAGGAAAAAAAATGACCTGTCAAAACTGTCTGCACTGCACTTGAAGGATCTGTAGTGCTGACCATTCACCCTGTCCCCCTTCCCCACATCGGCCTTCCGTGGCTCTCCCCCGACCCATCTGAAGCTCCACCCCATGGTCATCTAAATAAACTCTGCTTGCAGTCAGAAGCCCTGCCCCCGAGCCACCCAAAGCTCCGCCCCCTTGTTATCCGAAGCTCGACCCCCATGTAGTGCTAAAGCACATTTACATAAAAGAAAAGTGAGCAGTTTTTAATGGGTGCACTGGGACCCACGTTGGTAATTTAAATTTTAATATTTAATATCACTTTATTAAATTTGGTAAGATGGTGAAATATAAAAATATAAAAAGATAGAATTGTGCAAAAGAGATGAAAATGAATGTGTATAAAAAAATGAATATGCAAAATTAAACCACATTCAATTTGTCATTCTTTCAATACGATCAGTGTTTAGTAACACAGTGGTTCATTACTCATTATAGTTTATTCTGTTATTTATGTTGCAATTAATGACTCCTGAGGCTAATTGCCTTCATCTGTTCCTTAAGAGGAAGTAGCAAATTGTATCAAACAATTTAGTGATTTATAATGTGTATAGTCAGTGTTCCAAACTGATACAGTATCTTCTCTTCCTATGTCTTATCCTTATGTATTGCCATAGAATGCTTATTGTAAATATTTAAATATATTCAGAAAAAGTTAATGCCTACTTAACTGATGGATTTAAATGTCCCAGATCACACTACACACAAAAACAGAGTGGGTGTAGTTTAGGCCATTAGAGTGATAGCGGGATACATCGTATATCTGCAAAATGTATCATGAAAGTTAAGGATGTAAAAATATTTCATTTAAACTCATTGATTAACACCCACAGGCTAAAATCTGGTTGGAAACAAAAGTATTAAATGAAGTTTTTTCAGGTGAGCAGAAAAGAAAATGGGGTTCAGATTCCACCTTTGCCAGTGTTGCACATTCACAGCTACTTCCACTTATCCATCACTCATGTTTCCATTGTATCATTTAATGGAATGGGTATGAAGTCACGGTGGCAGAGTAGCCACCGGTTCATACTGTATACCTACGCCGGAAGCCCGAAGGCTGAAGATGCAGACAGGGGAGGTAAGTACCCTAACCCTACTCCTCACCCTCCCTTAGTGGTGCCTAAACCTAACCTTCCCCCCCGGGGGTGCTTAACCGTAACCTCCCCCCGGAGGTGCCTAACCCTAGCCCCCTTCCTGCATCCTAAACCTAACCCTCCTGGGGGGGTGCCTAACCCTAACCTCCCCCAGTGGTGCCTAAGCCTAACCCCCCCTCCGCATAGCCTAACCCTCCCCGGGGGTACCTAACCCTAATCTCCCTCTGGGGCCCCTAAAACTAACCCTCCCCCCACGTGGCTAACATCTTACAGGGCCCCGCTTAACTTCGTTTGGGATGCTGGCTGTCGGGATTTCGTCGTCACGCTAAAGATAGGCATCGGGATTTCGACGCCTATCTTTAGTCCCGGGTCGGGATTCTGACATCTGGCATCCCGGCCGCCGGTAAATTAACTACATCCCCATTTAACATATAGTACTACCGAGATCCCATTATCACTGCATGATGCTATTGTTTATCTTCTTACTGGATCATCCCAACACCTCATAACTTTTCTGTCTGGCTCCTTCACTCAATATTCCCTACATCATCTTTGGTGATATTACGGAATATATTTACGAAACAGCGGGTTTATCAGCAGCTTTGGCCACTGGATTTAAAATGGTAAAAGCAATAAATAAAAAAAGGCACTTTGAAAACTTGTTATTACTACAGTGATTCTTAAACTCGGTCTTCAGCACCCCACACAGTTCACGTTTTCCATGTCACCCAGCAGGTGCACAGGTGTATTCACTGGCAAACTATACATTTTGCTCCCCCCAGCCAAAAAAGTTTTAGCCGCCCCCCGCCCAAAAACAAACACACCCAAAGACGACATTTAAGGTGTGTGGTTTCATGATACAGTAATGTCCCTTACACATTATGACACTAAGTAATGCTGCCCCTTATTACACATTATACCACACCATAATGCCCTTATAACAAATTATGCCACACCTTAATGCCTCTATAACATATTATGCCACATTGTAATGCCCCTTACAACACATTATTCCACACAGTAATGCCCCTTACACATTATGCCACACAATAATGCTGCATATAACACATAATGACACAGAGTAATGCCCTTATAACAAATTATGCCATGCCATAATACCCCTATAACACATTATGCCACACTGTAATGCCCCTTACAACACATTATGCCACACAGTAATGTCCGTTACACATTATGCCCCTTAGAACACATAATGCTACACAGTAATGCCATTTATAACACATTATGCCACACTAAGTAAAACCCCTAATAGCACATTGTGCCATACAGTAATGCCCCTTACACATTATGGCACACAATAATGCTGCAAATAACACATAATGACACAGAGTAATAACAAATTATGCCATGCCATAATGCCCATATAAAACATTATGCCACACTGTAATGCCCCTTAAAACACATTATGTCACACAGTAATATCCGTTACACATTATGCCCCTTATAACACATAATGCTACACAGTAATGCCATTTATAACACATTATGCCACACTAAGTAAAACCCCTAATAGCACATTGTGCCATACAGTAATGTCCCTTACACATTATGCCACACAGTAATGCTAATTACATCCAACCCTGACAGATCTACTTCACCAACCCTCCTCTCCGCTCCTGCCAGTCTGTCACCTCAGCTCAAGACAGGTTGCACAGTTTCTATGTCGATGTAGAACCAGATTTTTGGGAACAACAAGAGATATGGTAAGAACTTACCTTTGTTATCTCTGTTTCTACGAAGTCCATAGGGTCCACAGGGTTGACCTTGGGGTATAGCTGGATCTGGATCCATGGGCACCACACAGATAAAGCTTTAGCTGCTCCCAGGATGCACTTGGGTCCGTCCTCCTCTATACCCCGCCCCCGGCCACAGCACCTCAGTTGGTAGCAGCCAAGGCCGGAGGAGGAGACTAAACAGAGAGAAGGAAGACTGGAACACACAAGAAACCATACTCACAGAAATGGGAGACGGAAAACCGGTGACCAGCCACACAGCCCATTTGAAGCCAGGTGCATCAGGGCGGGCGCCCTGTGGACCCTATGGACTTCGTAGAAACAGAGATAACAAAGGTAAGTTCTTACCATATCTCTTGTTTTCTACTTCAGGGTCCATAGGGGGTCCACAGGGTTGACCTTGGGGATGTCCCAAAGCAGTACAACTAAGGGCGGGGACGCTCCTGTGCTGAAAGGAGTACCCGGCGCCCAAAGGATGCATCCTGAGAGGCAAAGGTGTCAAACGCATAGAACCTCAAAAACGTTTGAATTGAAGACCAAGTGGCCGCCTTACACAGCTGAACAGCAGAAGCGCCACGTCTAGCAGCCCAAGAGGGACCCACAGAACGAGTGGAATGAGCCTTAACAGAGGCTGGCACAGGTAAGCCCTCCTGTGCATAAGCCTCACAAATAACGGAACGAAGCCAACGGGCTAACGTTTGTTTGTTGGCAGGCCAACCCCTCTTGTGAAAACCAGGATAAACAAGGAATCAGACTTCCTAACCGAAGCCGTCCGGTCTACATAAATTCTAAGCGCCCGGACCACATCTAAGGAAGTCTCACCAGCTGAAAGATCAGGGGACTGAGAAGCTGGCACAACAAGTTCCTGATTAATATGGAACTTCGAGACCACTTTGGGCAAAAACTCAGGACGAGTGCGGAGCACCGCTCTGTCCTGGTGAAAAATCAGGAAAGGAGGGCGACAGGAAAGCGCCCCCAATTCAGACACCCTCCTGGCCGAAGCAATTGCCAGGAGAAAAACCGTCTTAAATGTCAGCCACTTGAGCTCCACCGCCTCAAGAGGCTCAAACGGAGGACCCTGCAGGACCCGTAGCACCACCGCCAAGTCCCAAGGAGCCACAGGAGGCACAAAGGGAGGCTGGATCCTGAGAACACCTTAGAAAAAGGTGTGAACGTCTGGTAGTATTGCAATCCGCCGTTGAAACCACACGGACAAGGCGGACACATGAACCTTCAGAGATGCAAGGCGTAAGCCGAGATCCAATCCTGACTGAAGAAATTCCAAGATCCTAGAAACTCGGAACACCCGAGGATCATAATGTCTGGACTCACACCACTGAAAGTAAGTGTGCCACACTCTGTGATAAATCCGTGCTGAAGCAGGCTTGCGTGCCCTGAGCATGGTACCAATAACCGAACTGGAGAAGCCCCGAGACCTCAAGACGGCTGTCTCAAGAGCCACGCCGTCAAAGACAGCTGACCCAGATCCGGGTAAAGGCAGGGCCCCTGAGACAACAGGTCCCGACGCTTAGGAAGAAGGTACGGAGCGTCGATGGAGAGGCTCCTGAGATCGGAGTACCAAGGACGTCTGGGCCACGCCGGAGCTACCAGCACGAGCATGCCGCCGTCCTGCTTGAATTTCCGCAGAACCCGAGGAAGCAGGGATATCGGAGGAAACAGATACGCCAGGTGAAACGTCCATTTCACCGACAGCGCGTCCACCAGACTTGCACCTGCGTCTCTTGTCCTTGACCCGTAAACGGGCAACTTGTGATTGTGATGGGAGGCCATCAAGTCCAGCTCCGGCAGTCCCCACCTGTCCACGAGTAGATGAAACACCTCTGGGTGAAGCGACCATTCCCCGGGATGCACGTCGTGACGGCTGAGGAAGTCCGCCTCCCAATTGAGGACTCCGGGGATGAAGACCGCCGAGATCGCTGGAATGTGACCCTCCGCCCAAGTCAGGATACGAGACACCTCCGACATCGCTGCCTGACTGCGAGTTCCGCCTTGGTGATTGATATACGCCACCGTGGTGGCGTTGTCGGACTGCACCTGTACCGCCCTTCCGTGAAGAGTGGGGCCGGACGACTGCAGGGCCCTGTATACTGCCCGCAGTTCCAGGATGTTGATGGGGAGAAGTGCTTCTTCCGCTGACCAACGACCCTGAAGCGACAAAGAGCCGGTCACTGCCCCCCAACCCCGGAGACTGGCATCCGTCGTGAGCAGGACCCAGTCCGGGATCCAAAATGGGCGCCCCTCGACCAGATGAGCTGTCTGAAGCCACCAAGCCAAAGATAGCCGAACGTCCGGAGACAACACCAGCACCTGAGAGCGGATCCGGTGAGGTAACCCGTTCCATTCTGATAGAATCAGCCCTTGCAGGGGCCGGGAATGGAACTGGGCAAATTCCACCATGTCGAATGTCGACACCATGGACCCCAGAACTCTCATAGCCGAATGGACCGACAGGCGGCAACGGCTCAGGCAACTGCGTATCCGCAGCTGTAGGGAGGCGACCTTCTCCGGAGTCAGGAAGATCCTTTGCTGACGCGAATCCAGCAGGGCTCCCAAATGAACCATCCGCTGTGATGGAATCAGGGAGGACTTTTTCCAATTTATCAACCACCCGTGTGCTTGCAGGCAAGCGATCGTCAGGTGGAGATGTTGAAGCAGTACCTCCGGGGAGCTCGCCAGCAACAGGAGGTCGTCCAGGTACGGCAGCAGCCGTACATTCTGGTTCCGAAGATGTGCGGCCATGACCGCCATAATCTTCGTGAACACCCTCGGTGCCGTGGAGAGACCAAAGTGTAGTGCCCGGAACTGATAGTGGTGTTGAAGGATAGCGAACCTCAGATACCGCTGGTGTGAAGATGCTATCGGAACATGGAGGTAGGCGTCCTGGATGTCCAGGGACACCATGTAATCCCCCGGTTCCATCGCCAGAATGATGGAACGTAACGTTTCCATCCTGAACTTGGGAACTCTGAGGAATTTGTTCAGAGACTTCAAGTTGAGGATAGGGCGATGAGAACCATTGGGTTTCTGCACCAGAAACAGAGACGAATAATACCCCGTCCCTCGTTGTGATAGAGGAACGGGAACAATGACCCCTGCTTTCAGCAAGGACTCTATAGCCTCCTGAACCTGTAACGCCTTGGTCTTGTCCTGAGAAGGACTTGTGCAGAAAAACTGGTGGGGTGGTCGGTGCCGAAAAGACAGGGCGTACCCCTGGGAGACCACTTCTCGAACCCAGGCATCCGTGGTGGTATTGTGCCAGCACTGGGCAAATAGAAGAAGTCGGCCTCCCACTCTGAGGTCCCCCAGAGGGAGGCCCGTCCCATCAGGCCGCAGGTTTATCTTCCTGCTTGGAAGAAGGGCGCCGAGCACTCCAGGCTTGCTTCTTGGGTTTAGAGGCCGTCTTACTCGCAGACTGTCTCGGGAAGGACTGACCTTTCGCCTTACCCTGAACCCGAAAAGGAACGAAAAGCCGAACTCCGAACCTTAGCAGGCAGTGCCGCCGAAGGGAGGAAGGCCGACTTGGATTTAGCCAGGGTGTCCACTATTTTGTCCAAGTCCGGACCAAATAGTAATTCCCCATTGAAAGGTAAGGCCTCCAGACCTTTCTTTGAATCAGAGTCCGCTCTCCAGGACCACAAACATAAGGATCGGCGGGCAGACACCGCTGCAGCCGATACCCTTGAGGTCAGCAGACTAGCATCTAAAGAAGCTTCTCCAATGTAAGAAGCAGCGTCCCTCATTTGTCCCAACAATGCCCGCTGGACATCCGGAGCGTCGTCCGGGAAGGTATCTTCCAATGCATTGGCCCACCCCTCAATGGCCTTGGCCACCCAGGAGATGGCCATGGACGGTCGGGCCACCGCCCCGGAGAGGGAGTAAATAGACTTTAAGCAAGTCTCAACTTTCCTGTCCGTGGGATCCTTCAGCGAGGATATCGACGGTAATGGTAAGGTGGCGCCCCGAGTTAAACGGGTGACATGGGAATCCACCGCCGGTGGAGTTTCCCATTTTTTACAATGTGCCTCAGGGAAGGGGTAATTAGAAGCCAACCGCTTCTGAGGAAGGAATCTCTTACTGGGCGCCTGCCAAGCTACCGCCATATGATCCGTCAACTGATCCGACAGGGGAAACACCGCAGAAGCCACCTTAGTTTTTTTGAAACTAGGAAACTTCGACTTAGGAACCGGTGCCTCATCCTCTATAAGAAGAATAGCTCGCACCGCCCTAACTAGTGCTCGCACATTAATGGACGACTTGGTATCCATTTCCTGGACCGAGGCGTCCGAGTCAGTGTCATCAGGGATCTCCCCATCATCTGAGGAACCCTCTGAGTCCGATACCTGAGCAGCCCGTGTCATGAGTGGGCGTTTTGAAATCCTAGAAGGCATGTCAGTCTGCAACATTGACTGAAAAGCCGAGGAAGCGGCCGCCAAATTTTGCACGGAGTCGGAGAGCACATCCACCCAGGGTGGAGGAGTCACCATAGGGGCCTGAAAAGGTACCACAGGCTGCTGCGGCACAGGGGAAGCCTGTATATACATAGGCAACCCCGCATAGGGACCCACCGACTGAGACCCAGGAGGACTCCGCAATAACTGCGGGACACCCGGGGAATGGGGGATGGTCGGCTGGGACAACGACCTAGTAGGGAGAGCAGTCGGGACCGACAGACGGTCCGCAATAGACACCAGCACTTGAGAAAACATCGCCCACGGTGGTTCCTGCGCCAGAGAAGGTCTGGATGGGCCAGGAGCCACCTGGCATCGACTACACAGGCCATCCTGTGACAAATCCTCCCTATCTACTCCTGCAGAACAGCGTCCGCAGGAGGCCAACACCGGAGCCACTGAGCGCTCAACCTCCTCGTCTGACATGACAGAATATATTATATATCTGGCACCAGGGTAGAAGTAAAACGCACTCACCGGTGTGCTGAACAACAGCCCACAATATGGCACTGAGTAGCACACAACTGTATGTGACGGACCTCACAAATACGTGATCTATATAAGTGAGGTCAGTAGAAACGCCCCTCCCCCACACACCTGTAGGGCTTGTAGGAGAAGTAAAGGGATAGGTATAAGCTGACAGTAAGTAGAAAATAAGCACAGACAGGCAGCACTAGCAAAAGTCACATACCATGCAGGAAGATATACTCACTGCACCTTTCCACTACAATCAACCTGCCCAGATTCAGTGTCTGGGAGGGCTATAGTGCTGTGTACGCTGTCCTTAATCAGGGGAGAGGTACACAGGGGGACCGGTCCGCGTGCTCCCTGAAGATCTGCGCTGCCACTGTGAGAAAATGGCCGCTGGAGACCTCAGAGGAGGAGTGGCCGAGTAGCTGCAGCTCAGCGACGCCAGGCTCCGTGCTGAAAGACGCGCTGAGCTGAGGGGAGGAGCCGCTGACAGGGAAGGCTTCCTCCCCTGGCTAGCATATTAACCCCAGGGCTTGCCGGCATCCATATATCCCTGGTGGTCTAGTGGTCCCACGGGTTATTCCTCCTCAGAGGGGGAGCCCGAAGCCACCGCTAGCGGCCCCCGGTCTGTCCCCTAGGACCGGGGGCAAAGGACTGCATCTGCAGGCAAAACCCGCGAGCCGCCGCTAATCGGCGACTCGCGGCTTACCTTGTCCCCGGCGACTCCGGCAGCAGTCCAGGGAGGGACCCAGAGTCCGGCTAGTACGGACTCTGGCCTCCCGCCGCGATCCCCAGTGCAGTACTGGCGTCGCGGCGCCAGCGGGGAAGGAGAGCGGCAGCGTGGGCGTCTGCATAGACAGCCCGTCGCTGCCACACTAGAGCCTCTGTTTTAAAATAAAAATCTAACAGGCTTTTTTTTTTTTTTTAAATAAAAATAGAAAGCTTTTGGGGGCTGCTCCTGCAGCCCCCCTGCGCAGGTAACCCGACTCCGGCCGGGCACCAACTCAAACTGAGGTGCTGTGGCCGGGGGCGGGGTATAGAGGAGGACGGACCCAAGTGCATCCTGGGAGCAGCTAAAGCTTTAACTGCGTGGTGCCCATGGATCCAGATCCAGCTATACCCCAAGGTCAACCCTGTGGACCCCCTATGGACCCTGAAGTAGAAATAGCTTATAACCTGCAAACTGCGTGTATCAAGTTAGAGCCCCTTATACAGTGCCCCCTGTAGTAGTCCCCCTATAGTTGTGCCCCTTATGTAATGCCCCCTGTAGTAGTGCCCCTTATGCAATGCCCCATGTAGTAGTGTCCCTTATGCAATGCTCCCTGTAGTAGTGTCCATTATGCAGGGCCCCCTGTAGCACTGCCCCTTATGCAATGCCCCTTATGCAATACCCCGTGTAGCAGTGCCCCTTATGCAGTGTTCCCTGTAGCAGTGCCCCTTATGCAATACCCCCTGTAGCAGTGCCCCTTAAGCAATGCCTCCTGTAGCAGTGCCCATTATACAGGCCCTTCTGTAGCAGTGCCCATTATGCAGGGCACCCTGTAGCAGTGCCCCTTATGCAATGCCCCCTGTTGCAGTGCCCCTTATGCAATGCCCCCTGTTGCAGTGCCCCTTATGCAATGCCCCCTGTAGTAGTGCCCCTTATGCAATGCCCCCTGTAGTAGTGCCCCTTATGCAATGCTCCCTGTAGTACTGCCCCTTATGCAGGGCCCTCTGTAGTAGTCCCCTGTAGTTGTGTCCATATGCAGTGCCCCCTATAGCTGTGCCCATATGCAGTGACCCCTGTAGTTGAGCCCATATGCAGTACCCCCTGTAGCTGTGTCCATATGCAGTGCCTCCTGTAGTTGAGCCCATATGCAGTGCCCCCTGTAGTTGTGCCCCTTAAAGTAGTGCCCCCTTCCTCAGTACTTAAATGATGCCAGTACTTACCTGACTCCATGCGGCTGTCGTCCGGGCTGTCGCTCCCGCTGCTGTGCTGACTTGATCTAACTTGATCCAGCAGGCATGGCCGCGCAGGCTCCTTGCGTCGTGGGTGATGGCATGACACCACCAGCACAATGCATCACTGGGAACACTGGACCTGATTCAGACCAGCTCGCTAAGATGCGTTAGCTCGTAGCTGGCCATTTTTTCAGATTCTGCACATGCGTATGCATTGCAGTGCGCATGCGCGAACCAGTGCGAGAGATTGGGAAGCGATCGCTCATTGTACATAGACTGCCCAGCAGAGTTAGTGACAGGAGAAGCCTGTTGGTGGTGACCGGGGCTGGCTGTAAGGAACGGGGGAGTGGAGATGTGAACACAGGCGTGCCTGAGCGTCTCAATGCCGTTTCAGAGGTGTGCATAAATTATAGGCAGCATCATAGTACAAGTCATCCGATGGTAACTGATGTACCGATGGTTGCATACACTTCCTGGAGATGACGTCCGCAAGACAGGCTGGTGGGCGTCTGCATACACAAAGTGATTGCATGGCAAGACATAGTGGGGGTGCTTATGCCTTGCAGTCACTTGGCTGAATTTGCATACGCTGGGTGCGAGAGCACGCATCTAGCGAGCCAGTCTGAATGAGTTCCTCTGGCCTCAGAAGCGATCGGAGGTTTCCGTAGCCTCTGATCACTTCAGAGGCCAGCGTTCACAGTTGCAGTGGGGAAGATTAGATTTCAGTTTGGACTCATCCCTCCCACAATGCTAAATCTCTGCACATTTAAAATCTGTCCCACCTTCAGGCAGCATGGTGATACCAAGATGCAAAGTTTCTTGCTCTTTCTTACTCTATTCCCAAATCAGAATCAGGCCCTATGTACACAGCAGCTTTTGTGTGTATATATGCTAATTCTGCAGGAGACGTCTAAAGGAAAAAGATGCCTCCAGCCAGTACCTCAGATTCGATGCCTGCATGGATTGATTCAACATCGAAACATACTCAGATTGGCATCTGTGCTGCAGTAAATCTGCAATGGTACAGTAGATGCAGACACTGGGCCTGATTCAGAGCCACTCGCAAAATCAGGGCGGCTGCTTTTTTTTTTTTTAAACTGGCCTCCTGGCCACTCGCCTTGTGGTAGGGTCTCGTTCCCGCAAGCCCCAGTGAGCTTTCAGCTCTAATAGAGCCGGAAGCTCACCACTGACATCACTCGTGATGTCAGTGGGGCCACCCCCAAACGGCAGGCGTTCCTTCGGGAACGCCTCCGTTTGGCCAGCCACCCCCCCGACCCGCCTACCAAATGGGGCGAGCTGTCAATCAACATCGACAGCTGCCCCTTTTGGATGCGAGCGCCGGAGCTAGTAATTTCTCACTCGCTCCGGGGCTCGAGCACTGCCCAGCCATCGACCCGCTTGCGAGCGCATAGCACTTGCGAGCGGGTCTGAATCAGGCCCACTGTCCTCGGCATCTGCACTCCCAGAAAAAAGGACAACAGCCCCATTTTCGGAAACGCTGCCCAGCGCCGCCCCCTCCACACCCCCAAATGGCAGGCTGTGGCTTAGAGGGCACTGCAAGCAATTTCGCAGGACCCATTGTGCACATGCACAGTCCTCCCACCATCGTAGATGCATGCAAAGCATCGTGTTTGCGTACATCTCTGAATCAGGCCCTTTGTTCTTCTTTAGCACTCATTTCCTTCCCTCGAACTATAACCGAACTGCCTGCAGTCTGCGCCACCCTCTTTCCACTGCAAAGCCTCATCAGGCCCAGCAACTGGGGGGGACTAAGGGTACACCCCTACCAGGCCCCAAGGTCCAGAGGGGCTCCGAGGCCCAGACAGGCACCAAGTGGGGCCACGGATGGCAGACTTAAGTGCTCCAGCCGTAACCGCCAGTACCCATATCTGCTGTCCTGCTCTTTTCTACTCTGGCTCGGGCAGTGCTGGGCTGGACTTGCCAGTGGCTCAGACTCGACCTAGGCCAGATATGACCTCTTCAGCAACGCAGCAGCAGAGTGGACTGCGCCCGTGCTGAGTGACTACCCAAAAATTCATGTATGCTGCAAGGTGTCAAAAATAGTTTATCGGAAACAATCACTTATATATGACATGGAATGAGATTTACAGAAATTTGGCCTTTGATTTGCCAACTAGGAGGACGCAACACTGGTACTCTGATGTGCAGTATAATCTCATTGCAGCATCAGGATATAATGATTCCCTAAATAAATATTGGCATAAACTACAGATGAGCGCGTCCGGTTCTTTGAGAACCGAACCCAACCGGCTATGCGCTCGCGAGTGGGTTGATGTTCGGCCACTGCGCATGCGCAGGCTGGAGCCTGCTCCGACTTGCGCATGTCCGAGACCCGGCTAGCGACGGTCGCTCCGTCGCTCCGGGTCTCGCACCAAAAGGGGGCGGCTGTCGATGATGATCGACAGCTCACCCTGTTTTGGAGGCGGGCAGGGGGGGTGGCTGACCAAACTGAGGTGTTCCTGATGGAACGCCTGCCGTTTGGGGGCGGCCACACTGACGTCACGAGTGATGTCAGTGGTGAGCTTGAAGCTCTATTAAGAGCCAGAAGCTCACTGGGGCTTGCGGGAACAAGACCCTACCGCAAAGGGTCTCGTCGCAAGCTCCGATGGTCGCGATGGTTGAGACCATCGTGACCATCCCCTGGCCGCACGCAATAGCTGTGGGTGGTCACCCACAGCTATGCGAGCATCCAGGAGGCCGCACAAAAAAAAAAAGCCCTGATTCAGAGCAAGCACTCTTTCAGAGCGTTCGGCTCTGAATCAGGCCCAGAGTGTATTTGTAAATAATATTGTACCACTGTAAGTGGAAAACGCAGTGTATTCATAACAAATATTGTCACACTGTAAGTGGAAAACGCAGTGTATTCGTAAAAAATATTGTCACACTATTAGTGGAAATGCAGTGTATTCGTAAAAAATACTGTCACTCTGTTAGTGGAATTGCAGTGTATTCGTATTAAAATATTGTCAGACTGTCAGTGGAAACGCAGTGTATTCGTAAAAAATATTGTCACACTGTAAGTGGAAAATGCAGTGTATTCATAAAAAATGTTATCTCACTGTTAGTGGAAACGCAGTGTATTCATAAAAAACTATTGTCACACTGTAAGTGGAAAACGCAGTTTATTCATAAAAAATATGGTCACACTGTTAGTGGAAAGAGGAAACGCAGTGTATTCGTAAACAATATTGTCCCACTGTAAGTGGAAAATGCAGTGTATTCGTAAAATATATTGTCACACTGTAAGTACAAAACACAGTGTATTCATAACAAATATTGTCACACTATATGGAAAACAGTGTATTCGTAAAAAATATTGACACTGTTAGTGGAAACGCAGTGTATTCATAAAAAATATTGTCACACTGTTAGTGGAAAATGTAGTATATTCGTAAAAAGTTTTGACACTGTTAGTGGAAATGCAGTGTTTTCGTGAAAAATATTGTCACACTGTTATTGGAAAGAAACGCAGTGTATTCATAAAAAATATTGTCACACTAATTGGGAAACAGAGTGTATTCATAAAAAATATTTTCACACTGTAAGTGGAAATGCAATGCATTCGTTAAAAATATTGTCACACTGTAAGTGGAAAACGCAGTGTATTCATAAAAAGTAGTCACATTGTAAGTGGAAAACGCAGTGTATTCGTAAAAATTATTGTCACACTGTAAGTGGAAAATGCAGTGTATTCATAAAAAATATTGTCTCATTGTTATTGAAAACGCAGTGTATTCATAAAAAACTATTGTCACACTGTAAGTGGAAACACAGTGTATTCATAAAAAATATTGTCACACTAAGTGGAAAACGCAGTGTATTCATAACAAATATTGTCACACTGTAAGTGGAAAATGCAGTGTATTCATAAAAAATATTGACACCGTTAGTGGAAACTCAGTGTATTCGTAAAAAATATGGTCACACTGTAAGTGGAAAGTGGAAATGCAGTATATTCATAAAAAATATTGTCACACTGGAAGTGGAAAACGCAGTGTATTCGTAAAAAATATTGTCACACTGGAAGTGGAAAACGCAGTGTATTCGTAAAAAATATTGTCACACTGTTAGTGGAAATGCAGTGTATTCGTAAAAAATATTGTCACACTGTAAGTGGAAAACGCAGTGTATTCGTAAAAAATATTGTCACACTGTAAGTGGAAAATGCAATGTATTCATAAAAAATATTGTCACACTGTTAGTGGAAAGAAATGCAGTGTATTTGTATTAACATATTCTCACACTGTTAGTGGAAACGCAGTGTATTCATAAAAATATTGTCACACTAAGTGGAAAACACAGTGTATTCGTAAAAAATATTGTCACACTGTTAGTGGAAACGCAGTGTATTCATAAAAAATATTGTCACACTAAGTGGAAAACGCAGTGTATTCGTAAAAAATATTGTCTCACTGTTAGTGGAAATGCAGTCCATTCGTAAAAAATATTGTTACACTGTATGTGGAAAATGCAGTGTATTCGTAAAAAATATGGTCACACTGTAAGTGGAAACGCAGAGTATTCATAAAAACTATTGTCACACTGTAAGTGGAAAACGCAGTGTATTCGTAAAAAATATTGCCACAGTGAGTGGAAAATGCAGTGTATTCATAAAAAATATTGTCACACTGTAAGTGGAAAACGCAGTGTATTTGTAAAAAATATTGTCTCACTGTTAGTGGAAATGCAGTGAATTTGTATAAATATTGTCACACTGTAAGTGGAAAATGCAGTGTATTCGTAAAAAATATGGTCACACTGTTAGTGGAATCGCAGTGTATTCATAAAAACTATTGTCACACTAAGTGGAAAACACAGTGTATTCGTAAAAAATATTGTCACAGTGAGTGGAAAACGCAGTGTATTCATAAAAAATATTGTCACACTGTTAGTGGAAAATGCAGTGCATTCGTAAAAAATATTGTCACACTGCAAGTGGAAAATGCAGTGTATTCGTAATAAATATTGCCACACTATGCCATATTCGAAGCTGAACTGCCACATGTTAGTGCCGCGCACTGCTGTCGCTTAGCTTAGTCAGCCAGCAGCTGGATGCAACCTTTTGGCCCTTAACTAGATAAAAAATCAATATTGTGAGCTGTGAATGACTGGAAATGAGTGGAAAGAAATGTTAATGAGGTTAATAATACTGCAGGAACAAAAACAGGCCCAAATTATGTGATTTTAGCTATTTTTATGAGTTTTTTAGAAAAAATACAGATCCAAAACCAAAAAACAAAACCAATCCAGATCCAAAACAAGAGGAGATCCAGATACAATACTAAAACACGAGGGTTGGCACACATCTCTAGCATAAACAAGTCTGAGGAAGCAGGCAGCATACCAGTGAAATTTGTTACAAGTTTATGCAAATCTCCTTCCATATATCATATATAAAGCGATGGTTTCCTATCCACAATTTGTGACATTGGAATTATGCAATTTCATTTGTGATGAAATTTCAACAAACCTGACGCTAATTTCAATTAAGTGGTATCAACTCTTCAATTAGTAGTCCTACTGGAGTCCCCTAACCAGACTTTCACCTTTATAATCTACATAGTGTCACGGCCAGGGTTTCTCGGCATGGTGGTGTTTCCGTTCCGTTTGGCATGGGCGCTGCCATCTTGCCTCAGGTCATGTGATTCAAGCTATCCAATCCTGGTGGGTCATGTGCTCTTTCCAGCCAGTCACAGTGCGGCACCTGGTATTTAGGAAGGTCCAGAGCCTTTATTCATTGCCAGTGCAACGTGTTTCTCAGCTGCTGCTGAGAGAGAGTACCTGTGCCTTAACTGTCTGCCTGGAAGTGCTACTAGCCTGTTACCTTGCCTGCTCCAAACCTGCTGGACTCACCCTGCACCCTCCATTTACCTTTCCCCTGCCTGAGTAGCTGAACCTGCTGTTTCCCTGCACCTTGCCTCACATTCTAACTCCCAGCTGGCCTTCATTACATCTGCCTGCACTTCGTTACAGCTCACCAAACCTGTATACTGGACATTATCTGCCTGTCACTATCTGGACATTCTCCCATTTGCTTCACCACAGTTATCAAGTGCACTTTAGTGCTAAACCTGGACTTTTTCTTTTGCCATTCCCATGTCTGCTAAATCACTTATTAAAAACTCCACCTTTTTATTTAAATCTGCTTCTGTGTCTGCTCCTGTCACCACCCCGGGTCCACAACAACCCCAGACCTTCACACATAGGGTGCAGCAGTCAGTCCAATTTTCCTCACAAAGGGGCTGATGCACAGTTGATTGAAAATCAGTTTTGCACATGGATCTTACAATTGTTCACTCTGTGCATGCTCCGAAGCCAAGTGTACGCATCTACGCCAAGTCAGCATTGTGCATTACTTAGGAGCATCTCTACTTGCGGCTGAAGGGGAGGTAATGGGACGTTAGCATATAGGCAAAGTTTGTGGAAGATGTGCTGATGGAATTGCAGGCTGTGCAGAGTTGTACTTATGCGTGAATACGCCTTTTACACCAGCGATAGTGCCGATGCTAAATCCGCATTTACTGTCGTGCACACAATGTGAGTGTAGGTACAGCCGACTTACGTTCTACTACAGTATGCATCAGCTCCAAAATGTTCTTTTGCTGTACACAGATATGTGTAGAATGTAGAGCACCATGATATCTATCATATTACCACAATACAAATCATAATTACATGTATTTATTTCAGCATTCTGCACCTCCTATACAGAAACAGCATTATTGCATACAGGTGTCACTGTTGTTATTGCTGTCTATAAAGACAACTGAAAGGACAGCATCATGCTTTTTATTTTTTTAAACGTTTTAGAATTTTAATTATAGGACATTTCTATTATGAATGTAACATAAAAGTAATTCAAGTAACAAATCCATTTTTTCCTGTTTTATTTTTCTATTAAATCTCACAGTTTCCTGGACAATCTCATTAATGCAAAGTGTAACTAGTGAGAAACTAATGACCCTAAACTACATAAGCCCTGTAAGGACAGCCTGGCCAAGGCTAAATATAAAGAAGTATCAAGTATTAATGATAATTACAGTAAGCATCTATTTTTATAGTATGGTAAAAAGTTACATATCATTGCGATTGAGGGAACAGTAACAATAAACAAGAGCTGAAAATGTAACAAAAGTTTTTTAAAAATATACTTTTTTCCACATTAAACAGCTATGAACTACAACATTAATGGTTATGTAGACATTAAAATTATACAATTTAGATGGCAATGTCCCTTTAATCCAGTGGTTCAAAAACTTTCTTGAATCAAGGCACCCTAGAGCAGTGATTCCCAACATCAGTCCTCAAGGCACACTAACAGGCCGGGTTTTAGTGATATCCAGGCTTGAGCACAGATGGTTAAATCAAAATAACTGAGGTACTAATTAAGTCACCTGTGCTTCATTATGGCTATCCTTAAAACCTGGACTGTTAGTGTGCCTTGAGGACCGTGGTTGGGAACCCCTGCCCTAGAGTATCAGCATTTTTTTCACAGCACTCCTAACCAAAAGTTTATTATTGAGAAATTCTGATAAAATTATTAAATGAAGTAAATAGTACTTACGTGTCACCCATAGGCTCAGTGGCTATGTGGAGGTGGACAGGGTTGTGTTTGTTACATATTTTATGATTGGCAGCCACCAGCACTGGTTTTGCCTCTCACATTGACCATAAATTTGATCTTGGACCACTAACCAGCGGCACCCCTGCAAGTGCCCTGGCACCCAGTTTGGGAACCACTGCTTTAATGCCTGATTCTCTAATATAATGGAGCATACACATGGTCAGATTTGTCAGATCTGTCAGATGAACGATTGAACGATTTGAACGATTTTACCAAAGATTTGAATGATTGAACGATGTTTGACTGCATTAAAATGAATGGAATCGTCCAAGTCTGACTGCAAACACATCAGATGTCAGATATCGTTATCTGACCATTGGGAACGCGCATCATTCAAATCGTTCATCTGACATATCTGACAGAAATCTGATTTTTTAAATTGTTATCGTTCAGATCTGAAGAAAAATCTGACCGTGTGTATGCACCTCAAAACATCAAAAACAGCAGCTAGCATGATAAGGTTACTACGGTCATGAAAACATTAAATATTTTTTCATAATCTGTAAAATCTGTATATTCTGCATCTCCAATGGGTGTCTGATTTAAACCACAAGGGCTAATCGTTCATTCATTCTGACACTACAGATCTGTATTTTCTTTTTGTTGTACTAGTGCAATGAACCACACAACTAACTAGACAGTTATATATACAGTATTGTAATGTTAGTAGATGACACAGTAAAAAAGTTAGTTATACATATTGTACTGTTAGTAGATGACAAAGTAAAAGTTTTGTGAAGGTGACACAGTGAAATATTGTGTTTCATCTATTAAATATGGTGCAGCATATGTGCATTTAGTAAAGTACATTGTACTGTAAACCATTATGTTAATGAGTTAGTTGTGACCTTTGCAGCTTGTAATAAGGCACCTACCTTTCTCTGTAGAATTCTCCATTCTCTGCTTCTGTCACTCTCAGCTAAGCAGGGACAGCAACGCCTTGTACAGCCTGGATAGATAAGAGAATGGCTGGGTACTGATTTTGCACTGGCATTAAATAGGATTTATTTCGTAAATGAGGAATTTCCCTTGTGCAATCTGTAGCAGTTATCTCAGTGACTCTGCTATACTGTACATACTTCCTCTTCCAGTCTAATATCAATGGTGACACCAGGAGGACAGAACTGCCTTGTGCATCTGAAACTGAAAGTGGCTGCTAAACTGCTCTGAAAGTTGTACTAAAAATAAACTTATGAGCACTAGCCATTATAAAAGCAATGATTGTACTGCACATATATCTTCATAGACCTGAATGCTCATTTACAACCTACAAGAAGGAGGACATGCATCCCTTCTTTATTTGCACAAATACATCTATCAAGGACTAGGTGCATTCCCACTTTCTGGTCCTTGGAACTGTCCCTGTAAAATCAGTGTGCACCTAGTTTTGCGGGTTTGCAGATCCACCTGAAAAAAGTTCTTGGTGGAAAGAATGAAAACATATTTTCAAATGTAATCATACGATCACCTGAGACCGTCTGTGATACCCCACCAAAGAACTGTGTTAGGGCTAATGGGGGTATTCACTGATGTGATAAGAACCCCTGTGAAATGTATGTGCCCCCATGCTCTGATGTTGATGTGAGTACTGACAGTGTAATTGAATGTACTAAGAGAGGAAGGGCCTGTATGCAGCCTCTGTCCGGGGCCCCCTCCTCTCTATCTGGTGGCCAGCAGCGCACTGAGCCAGACTCTGGGCACTAGTAGGCTTTAGCACTGTGCCAGAGTCTACTGCACTGCAACCATTTTCCCGGCGATTTTCCTTCTGCGAATGCGCAAAATAATGGGAAAATGGCTGCCGCACCATTCTGTCGGTGATTTGTACAGCGCTGCTACCACCGATGCAGGACTCCGGAGAGGTAAGTATTGAATAAATGGGTGCAGGGTGTGTCTTGTGGGCCCCTCTGGACCCAGTGGCCCGTGTGCACCGCACACCCTGCAACCATTATAATATAATGGACAAAGAGCAGGATGCTGGCACTGGTGAGAGGCTTCTGTCACGAGGTGGAGGTTCAGCTGACAGGTGGTGACGGCAGGGCCGTAGCTAGGGTTGTGCGGACGGTGCCATCGCACAGGGCACCACAGGACTGGGGGCGCTGTTTGGGCCTGTCAAATTTCTGTTTATTATCATTCTCACTTATAACTTTCTCTTATTTCATCCCCAGCATCTCCTGGCCTTCCCTATCTCTTCCCTGGCCCTTCCCCATTAGGCAATTCCCCTTTTTTGGGTGTATCATTTCCCTTTGAAAAATTAGGGGGGCGCCAATGCTCTTCCTGGCACAGGGCACCAAAAAGTCTAGCTACGACTCTGGGTGACGGTCAGGGGCGCTTCTATGGTTACGCATGGTACGCGGCCGCGTAAGGCGCCACATAGTGAAGGGCACCGCGGCCGCGACCATGCAGATTTCAGAGGCTTACCGCGGTGCAGACTGAGCGCTACACAGTGCCAAACACACAGCCGCCGGAGCCGGCAGCTGTGTGTTTGTTTCAGCAGCTGATGAGAGTCTGTCAGACTCTCATTGGCTGCTGCAGCTCCCACTGCGGGAGCCATCTTCCGGTTCCCACAGTGGGTAATGGGAGAGACGTCGTCATGACGACGTCTCTCCCATAATGCAAAGCGGCCCCGGAGAATGGTCCAGAGTAGCTGATAGCGGCGGCGGGAGCAGGAGAGGGGGGTTCAGGTAAGTGTTTTTGTTTTTTTGTTTTTATTATGTGTGTCTCTACTGGGGGGGGCTACAAGGGGGGATTACTACTGGGGGCACTTGAAGGGGGGGATTACTACTGGGGGCACTTGAAGGGGGGATTACTACTGGGGGTACTTGAAGGGGGGATTACTACAGGGGGCACTAGAAGGGAGGATTACTACTGGGGCACTTGAAGGGGGATTACTAAAGGGGGCACTGGAAGGGGGGATTACTACTGGGGGCACTTGAAGGGGGGATTACTACAGGGGGCACTAGAAGGGAGGATTACTACTGGGGCACTTGAAGGGGGGATTACTAATGGGGGCACTAGAAGGGGGACTACTACTGGGAGCACTAGAAGGGGGGCTACTACTGGGGGCACTTGAAGGGAGGATTACTACTGGGGGGACTACTACTGGGGGCACTACATGGGGGGGAACCTCCACTGGGGGCACAACAATGGGGGGACTACTACAAGGGGGGACTACTAGGGGCACTACAAGAGGGGGGATTACTACTAGGGGCACTACAAGGGGGGACCACTACTGGGGGCACTGCATGGGGGGGGACTACTACTGGGGGCACTGCATAGGGGGACTACTACTGGGGGCACTATATAAGCTTACTAATGGGGGCACTGCACAGGGGGGACCACTACCGCAGGCACTGCATAGGGGGGGCGCCAAAAAACCTACTCGCTTACCAAAAATTTGAACTAGGGCCGGCCCTGGTGACGGTACTCGAGGGAGCCACACAGAGAGGCGACCCATCACCTCTGCCTATCTGTTACCCTGCTGTAGCGTTTTGGGGATAGCACTGAGATCCTGTCTGATGACCCGAGGGGTGGTGAGGAGCGGGCAGTGCTTGGAGTTTCATCTGTAGTCTGAGTAAGAGGGCGGTCACCAGCCCTGAGAGGAGGGACTGAGACAGAGGTATCAATCATTTGGAGGGATGGTCCTATAGAGCCACGAATTCCCCTGGGTGACAGCAGAGAGATACCTCAGCCATTAAACTGCTGCAGTAACATGGTGACCAAAACAAAAATATTTTGTCTGCTGTTGATTGAGGCTCAAGGTAAACCTGAACCTGATATTGCACACACACGCCCCACAGATAATTAATTAACAGTGCAGGTCAGAGCCAGATTAACACTTCATGGGGTCCGAGGCAAGTTACTGGTCTGGGGCCTCCCACATGACACTGCACAAAAAACAGGAATGCCCCTGTTAGATACCTTCTGCTATGGCAAGGTTGGGGGCCGGGGAGAATTATTATTATTATACTTTACTGCAGGAGAGATCGTATGAAGATTGGACACCAAATTGTGTGCAGATCATGTGGAGATCATGGGCAGAGCTGCGGAGAGAGTTTCAAGGGAAAACGTACACAAATCGTACACATCGGCTGATCGTGTGCAGATCGCCACGTGTGTGACCAGCTTTAGTTGCCTCCAGGGTTAGAAAAGCTCTTATTCTAGAAATACTTCTAAGAAGGAAATGGCAGGGTTCAGTACAGGACCTTGGCCCTCATTCAGAGCCGCTCGTTAGCGGCAGTACGCTCGTTCCGAGCGATGTTTGCACATCTGCGCATGCGTACGGTTTTTAGTACGCATGCGCGAACCAGTCAGTGCGGCCGAAAATCGTTTGTACGCTATATAGCGAGTGCCTGCTATTTTGAGTGACAGAATGAGGCGTATGTGGGTGGTAACAGGGGATAGTGCTTGAAAATGGGGAGTGGAGATCCGAACGCAGGCGTGCTTAAAGGTCAAAACGGGCGTTTTATGGGTGTGTATATTTAAAACAGCAGCGTCATTGACCACGTCACTGGGTTATTTTAGAGCCAGAACTGCTCGCAAATTTGTGGTAGCAAACACCAACCACAAGAATAGCGAGCAGTTCATACGCTGGTCGATGTACTCGATTAATCTAATAAATAGCGGACATGACGTAGGATGCGAGCGGCCAGGGGGCGTTTTTAACAAATAAACGAGCGTATGTTTTGCTCGCTCGTTCAGACTTAGAGGTGTGAACAGACTACAATGTGCGTACGGATCATTTGAATAGCCACCCCTTGTTTTTAAACGAACGACCGCAAATAGCGAACGGCTCTGAATGAGGGCCCTTGTCCTTTAGTAGGGGAGCAGAGGTGATATTTGAAAGTGATAAGGGCTTAGATGCCGCCTTACCAAGGCAGTGTTTAGGCTTTCATTTCCATGTGGAAGCAAAACAATTTGAAGCCTTTATATATTAAAAATGCTTTATTCAAGGAATAAACTTTTTTTAATTTATTGCAATCTGCTAGAACAGGTATTGTGACAATACAAGTACCGCCATAATATTTGTATAATTCAAATGGGGAAGCTTCACTGGCAAAAACTGGTATATTTTAATATACTGCCATCAGGGTTTTCACCAGCGACAGCAGTGTAATAGGGAATAAACAATTTATTCCCTACCTGCCATCCTCAGGTTTTTCCACATTGCTTCTGATTGGCGGCAAGCAGGAGGTCATCGCATTCAGCAGAAGAGAAGGAGCAAGGTAAGGATTAAAGACTGTACAAGTGGAAGACGAAATGGGGTGGAAGAAGCAGAGCCGTAACTAAACTTATTAGTGCCCTGGGCCAGAAAGAGCATTGGCGCCCCTTCCCCATTTTTCAAACAGGAACATAAGGTGTGTGCAAGAAGAGCGGGCGTGGCCTCATGGAGAAGGGGCATGACTATAGATAGACCATCAATGGGGTTAATTATTAATACTGTATAATAATCACTATCCAGTGCATAAGGAGACCAATATGTACATATATGTCTAGGGCAGTGCTAGGTTCTTCTGCTGCTCCCCCAGACTCCCAGACTTGCTCCAATGCTCTGGAATGGTGCCTACATGTGAAATAAAACCACTCAGCTCAGCAGGGGCGGATTTACCGCTAGGCAACCTAGGCAGCCACCTAGGGCCCGGCGGGTTCCCTTGAACTCCATCCCAGGAGAGAACCTGCTACAATGTATGTGACCTGCTGCTTTTAGCAGTGGCAGGGAAGAGGGACACACACACAGTATAGTAGCAGCAGTGCAGCACATCCGGGGCTGTAAGAAAGAATAGGTGGGTTGTTCTGCTAGAATAGAGGGGTGGGGGGCCCTCCTCTCTTCTCCCTGGCCTGCCTTCCTCTCAGGGCTGTAGAGAGAGCAGTGTAGTTGGTGCCGCTCCAGCGTATGAGATCCTCTGCCGCAAGCACAATGTAATACCGGGCCGGGGTGTCCGCCAGCGCACCTGGATCCACTGTCCTCAGCTTCCCTACCCTGATTCCCCTAATGATCTCTGCCCTGTACAGTAAGTAATGTCGGGGACGTGATGTCATCACATTGCGACATTGCTAACTAATGCTGGCAGTGGAAAGAGACCCGCTCGACTGGATGCTAGAGTGAGAGTGGACTGGAGGAGGAGGAGCACAACAGAGATACAGAGAAAAGAATGAAGGTAAGTTAATACCTGGGCTGGGGAGAGGCACATTACTGTGTAAATACAGAAGCAGGGAACACGGGGAGCACACTGCTAGATGCACAGTGGGGGGGACATTGGTGAATACACAGAATGGGGCACACTGCAGGGAACACAGGGACCACACTGCTGGGAACGCAGGGGGGGTCACATTGCTGGATACACAGGGGGGGGCATTGCTGGGAACACGGGGACCACACTGCTGGGAACACAGGGGGGTCACATTGCTGGATACACAGAGGGGGCACACTGCTGGGAACACCTGGGGTGGGCACACTGCTGGGAACACAGGGGGGTCACATTGCTGGATACACAGAGGGGGCACACTGCTGGGAACACAGGGGGGGCACTGCTGGGAACACAGGGGGGGGCACACTGCTGGGAACCCGGGCTGGGACACCTTGCTGGGTACATGGGGGAGCACACTGTTGGGAATACATGAGGGCACATTACATATAGAAGCAAGAGGCACATATATATAGAAGCAAGGGGTGGCACACTGATGGGAACATAGGGGGAGCACACTGCTAGGAACACAGAGGACATGCACATTGCTGGATACACAGAGGGGGGACACTGCTGGGAACACAGGGGGTGAGCACCCTGCTGGAACAAGGGGTGGGCACTGCTGGGAATACAGGTGAGGGGGCACATTGCTGGAAATGCAGAGGGGGGAACACGGGGTGGGCACACTGCTAGGAACACAGGGGGGCACACTGCTGGGAATACAGGGTGGGCACACTTCCGGGAACACAAGTGGCACACTGCTGGGAATACAGGAGGTGCACTTTACTGCATATACAGAAGCAAGGGGTGGCACACTACTGTGAATACAGAAGGGGTAGCACATTACTACTAATACATGGGGGAGTAAATTAATGGTAAAATCTATTAGGCCATTCAGAGGGGGAAGGGGAAATACAGCTGGGGAGCACAATACAGAACATACAGATGAAGGGTGCAGAATGCAGGACGTACAGGGGGAGCACAATACAGGATATATAAATGAGGGGTTGTGGGAACATAATACAGAACGTATAGGTGGGGGGTATAATAATACAGAATATATTGACAAGAGGGGGGGAACTTTGTACAAAACAACAGATATGGGTGGGTGAAAACAATAAAGAACATACAGACACTGAGAAGCACAAACAAACATACAGAAGACATATATATTATTTTTGCACTAGCAATGTTAATGTAAAAGCTGTCTATCCAAATATCCAAAGTTAAATTGGGGCTGTAGTCAGAACAGATAATTGACAATTGTCATTAAGTACTTGACGTCATCGACCTACATATTTAGATAGCTAGCCTTTATACTGACATAACCATCAAAATGATAATTTAATTCTTTGTATATCTATTTGTGTGTAGTGTGTGTGTGTAGATACATAGACAGACAGACAGACACACACACACACACACACACACACACACTTTTTGCTTTTTGTGAACCCCTCTAAAAAACTGCCTACCCCAATGTTAGAATACAGCCTCAGACTGACAAAAAGCTTCTGAGTAATTAAACCGGCTGAAGAAGGATAAATGGCCACAGGTTCAATAAGAGGTAGGACAATTTAATTTCAGAAATGAAAATGTTATACTATTTGAATTTGGTATTTTCTTTTTGTCAGATTTTGGAAAGGGTATTTGTTCCAGTTATGGTTCAGGACATGATAGTGAGTGAGGGGTATTTCAGTGTGTGAGGTATGGGGGTCAGGCAGTTATGTTGAAGAGTATTTCAGTAAGTCAGTTATAACTTCAGGGGTTTGTGGTGAGGGGAATTTCAGTGGGTGTGGTATGTGCCAGGGAGCATTGAAGGCAGGGGGCTAAAGCATATTTTTGCTCCTGGGCCATAGTTGCCTACCCTTCCGCATCCTGCGGGAGACTCCCGAATCTCTGTAGAGTCTCCCGCTGCCCCGGAAAGTTAAAAAAATCCCCCGGATTACCCGACCAATCAGAACAAGGCATACAAATCTGTACTAGTAACTTCCAGCCAATCAACATGCTGCTTTCATTAATGCGCTCTTTTTAGCGCTACCAGCAGCAGTGTAGTACTAGTGATGACTAACTCTGAAGGTGCTGCCGCCTCCTGTGTGTGACCGCTGCTCCTAGTGACCCGCCCGCTGGGTGCTGCTGCCGCCTCTCATGTGAGTGCTGCCCTGTGTACATAGCACTGAGTCAGCAGCTCTGTCGGGTCTGCCCACCAGCGCACTGCCTGCCCACCACCAGCGCACTGCCTGTGCATGGTTCTCCGGAAAGACCAATCTCGCTGCAGCATTACTAGGAGAGGTGAGTGACTTTTGCTGATCGTGCTGTGTCATGAGGTGGTGATTAATGTATCCAGCAGCAGGGTTACTTACTGTAACTTCCTTCTCATGTAGGTAGGCGTGCTCATATGGTGCCATGCTTGCTTAGTTAAACTCCCCCATAGTCTTGATAGCAGGAGGGGATGCCCTGCCCATTACACTGGTGCTTGTACCCACTGTAGGAGGCAGATGCTAAACATAATAGGTCCCATGAATGGATATCATTAAGTCTATGACAGCCTGTATTTCACAATTGCTGGCTGCTCTTGTAACATATTGATGTAATATAATTCATGCTGCAAATTCTGTTTTTTTAAATCAGGTCTCCGGATGTTTTTCCTAAGTTAGCTATATTATTATTGATTTCAAATAAATTTACAGCGTTTAAGCATACATGGAGTGTGTGTGTGTGAGATATACTTTTAAAACAAAAACCTGAGTGGCAATAGTGACATGGTGGGTGAAGCTAGACATGCCCTTTGGGCGGAGCATTACACACCCCTTCGCATGGCACATGCTACTGCTGACTATAATCTCCCTGAAATTAGTTTTTAAAAGTAGGCAAGTATGTCCTGGGCCCACAAATTGCTAGTTCTGTGACTGTGTGCTGCTGTTCAAGAGGCTGGAGAAGAAGAGCTATGCAGCTTCATGGCGCAAATACACCAATCCCCGTCAGGTAATTTTGATGGTGCTGAGCTGTGAGGGGAGGGTGGTTTATGCTGTGAGGGGAGAGGAGTCTATACTGCGAGGGGAGAGAGGGGACTGTGCTGTGAATAAAGAGAGGGGTCTGTGCTGTGAGGAAAGAGAGGGGTCTGTGCTGTGAGGGCAGAGGGGTATATGCTGCGAGGGTAGAGAGGTCTGTGCTGTGGGGGGAGAGAGGGGTCTGTGCTGTGAGGGGAGAGGGGCTATGCTGAGAGGAAGGGGGTCTTTGCTCTGAGGGGAGAGGGGACTGGGCTGTGAGGGGGGAGGGGTCAGTTCTGAGAGGGCAGTGGGGTCTATGCTGTGAGGGGTCTGTGCTGTGAGGGGAGGGGGCATCTGTGTTGTGAGGGGAAAAGGGTCTCTGCTGTGAGGGGAGGGGCGTCTGTGCTGTGAAGGGAGAGGGGTGCTGTGATGTGAGATAGGAAGTGAAAGGGGCAGTATGTGAGGTGGCCAGTGAAGGGGCCAGGCCTCCTTCAAGTTCTGAACATAGGTTAGGATGACTCATAAGGGAGCCTGTGCTGTAACTGAAGCTATTTATGAAAGGACTGTAATTAAATACAGGTTCCAAATAGTGCAGTAAAGATACCCCATGGAAAGAAATAGGCAGCACTACATGGATGTTAATAAAAAAATCAAGTATATTGTATCAAGGTCACGGTGGACATTTTCTTCAGGGTGCTCTACAAGGGCATGAATCAGCAATGAATGTATAGTGATATGGATTGTTTAAGGGAGGGGCCCCAAACTGGTATCTTGCTTAGGGCCCCATGAGGTCTAAATCCGTCTCTGCAGGTCAGGCAGGATCGCCCTACTGCCGCATCTAATGGCTCTCTGTGATTGCTGGTCCTGTATATGCTGGATTTATGAAACACAATACACTTTGTATTACGCATATTAAAGCTGGATAAGTGCTAATTATGCCCTCTTGTACTGGCCATACTCAAGCAATTCTGCCTTAATATAAGGGCAAGACTGTGCCCTTATAATATATATATATATATACATATATATATATATGTATTATATGCGTATATGTATATATATATATGTATATATGTATAAATGTACAGATGTGTATATATATATATATATATATAAATGTATGTGTGTGTGTATATATATATATATATACAGTCAGGTGCATAAATATTGGGACAATGACAGAATTTTCATATTTTGGCCTCTATTCACCACCACAATGGCTTTGAAATGAAACAAACAAGATGTGCTTTAACTGCAGACTTTCAGATTTAATTTGAGGGTAATTACATCCAAATCATGTAAACGGAGTGGGAATTACAACGGTTTCTATATGTGCCTCACACTTTTTAAGGGGCCAAAAGTAATGGGACAAACTAAACAATCCTAAATCTAACTTTCACTTTTTAATACTTTGTTGCAAATCCTTTGCAGGCAATTACAGCCTGAAGTCTGGAATGCATAGACATCACCAGACGCTGGATTTCATCCCTGGTGATGCTCTGCCAGGCCTCTACTGCAAATGTATTCAGTTCCTGCTTGTTCTTGGGGCACTTTCCCTTCAGTTTTGTCTTCATCAAGTGAAATGCATGCTCAATCGGATTCAGGTCAGGGGATTGACTTGGCCATTGCATAACATTCCACTTTTTAGCCTTAAAAAACACTTTGGTTGCTTTTGCAGTATGCTTCGGGTCATTGTCCATCTGCACTGTGAAGTGCCGTCCAATGAGTTCTGAAGCATTTGACTGAATATGAGCATATAATATTGCCCGAAACACTTCAGAATTAATTCTGCTGCTTTTGTCAGCAAGTCAGATCATCAATAAATACAAGGGAATCAGTTCCATTGGCAGCCATACATGCCTACTCCATGACACTACCACCACCATGCTTCACTGATGAGGTGGTATGTTTTGGATCATGAGCAGTTCCTTTCCTTCTCCATACTCTTCTCTTCCCATCACTCTGGTACAAGTTGATCTTTGTCTCATCTGTCCATAGGATGTTGTTCCAGAACTGTAATGGCTTTTTTGTTTGGCAAACTCTAATCTGGTCTTCCTGTTTTTGAGGCTCATCAATGGTTTACATCTTGTGGTGAACCCTCTGTATTCACTCTAGTGAAGTCTTCTCTTGATTGTTGACTTTGACACATATACACCTACCTCCTGGAGAGTATTCTTGATTTGGCCAACTGTTGTGAAGGGGTTTTTCTTCACCAGGGAAATAATTCTATGTCATCCACCACAGTTGTTTTCCGTGGTCTTCCGGGTCTTTTGGTGTTGCTGAGCTCTCCGGTGCATTCTTTCTTTTTAAGAATGTTCCAAACAGTTGATATGGCCACACCTAATGTTTTTGCTATCTCTCTGATGGGTTTGTTTTGATTTTCCAGCCTAATGATGGCTTGCTTCAGTGATAGTGACAGCTCTTTGGATCTCATATTGCGAGTCGACAGCAACTGATTCCAAATGCAAATGTCACACCTAGAATCAACTCCTGACCTTTTACCTGCTTAATTGATAATGAAATAACGAGGGAATAGCCCACACCTGTCCATGAAATAGCTTTTGAGTTGATAGTCCCATTACTTTTGGCCCCTTAAAAAGTGGGAGGCACATATAGAAACCCTACATATAGTAATTCCTACACCGTTCACCTGATTTGGATGTAATTACCCTCAAATTAAATCTGAAAGTCTGCAGTTAAAGCACATCTTGTTTGTTTCATTTCAAAGCCATTGTGGTGGTGAATAGAGGCCAAAATATGAAAATTCTGTCAATGTCCCAATATTTATGCACCTGACTGTATGTAGACAAGGGGGGGGAGTTGAAATTAGAGCGACTAATTTGCTAAAAATTGTGTCAATGTAAATAAATAATTTATATAAATATAGTGATAAGTCAATAAGATTAAATAAAATAACAAATTTATTATAGACACAGAGTAAGGGACCTCAGAGATAAAAAGGTTTCCCTTAATCACACATATATAAAAATTAACAAGAAAGTATAAAATCCAGAGGCATTTCATACATATATAGATAAAAATATAAAATCAAGAGGCATTTCAAACAATAGTAATCAGATGGAGATAAAAAATAGGTCAATAGGTCATAAAAAGAGGCATAGGTCAGACACTCCCAACGCGTTTCGTCTTTAGACTTCATCAAGGAAGCAAAAGAAGATGGCGCCCGCCATCCCTCACTGCCTGACACCGCCGGCACCCCCCGCTGCCGGCACCTCCACTGGCAGAATCCCACGGTGCCGATACCACCATTGCCAACACTGCCGGCACCCCTGCAATGCTGCCCCACATACTCAGGACATTTACAGTCAGGCCCATAAAGATGGCAACTATACTGGGATGCAAGAACGCAGCTCTGGAGCACAAAGTTTTACTTATACTTGCTCATGCATCAGCTTATACAACTAGATGGTGTCAACAGTGGCGACCAAACTTTTTGGTCTGCCTGCTTGGTTGCTGGACCACACTATGGAATGCACAGAGGCTACTTCCGGTTCATTCCTTTGTCAGCCCCTGAAGGGTAAAACCAATTGGATGACTCTTATACACCATGGAGACCCTGAATGCCGGAAACAGCTGCACAAGGAACTGGAAGTAGTTGCTATGCATTTCATAGTGCGATCCAGCAGCCAAGAAGTACACAGTCATCCTGGTATCAGAGCAACAGAAGCTCTTGGCCGTGTTTACACTGTACATCCGACAAATTTTTTAATGCTTCTATCTCCGAAGTTTACTGTACACAATTACAGGTCCTACTTCCTTCAAAGACCTTAGGACTGTGGATGGGGAAGTTTGTCACACTTTTCGTGAGGCCTGCCTAAGGAGAGGTTTGTTGGAGGATGATGCGTAAACAAACATTCTTAAAATCCCAAGCAACGCCAGGTACTCCAGCTAGTCTACTATATAAAAACGAAAATTTTTCCTTCTGTCTTTCTATACAAATCCATAGTTTATAAGCCAAGATCGTGAATTTTTACATACGAGTGTATTAAAACACGGCCAAGGCAACTAAAAAATTTTTAAATAGAAATTAATTACTGTTCATTTTTTATTAATTAAAAACCACAATTTTTGCTGGATGCTCATTGTGGGGCCTTGCACTCAGTACTGCTGTCTGCTGCCTCCAATGGTGATATTTAAGAACTTTCTTATCTCTACTATTTATACTATTTCTGTACTTCTGTATATCTATACAAATCCACACTTTACAAAGCAAGATCGTGAAAGTTTACATATGAGCGTAATTGAAATTAATTACTGTTAAATTTTCATTCATTAAAAACCCAAATTTTTGCTGGACGCTCATTGTGGGGCCTCACGGCATATGCGTAGGGCCTCGGAGCAAGCGTTTTGTGTTGTCATGATTTATCATGATCTTAATGTTTATTATCGAAGAGAGCTTTAGCAGGCTTTCCCAGCATTCTCAGCTGTCTGACTATACCAAATTACGCAACAACATTGACTTCTTTCTTCAAACTGTGTCAAAATGATGACTTTGCAAGGACCCTGTTGTACTGTGAGCTGCCAAAATATTATACATGGAATGTTTCTTGAAAAGTTTTTATGCTCAGAAAACACGGAGTCGCTGTAGATGGTCATCCTAGTATCAGAGCAACAGAAGCTCTTGGCCGTGTTTACACTGCACATCCGACAAATTTTTGAATGCTTCTATCTCCGAAGTTTACTTTACACAATTACAGGTCCTACTTCCTTCAAAGACCTTAGGACTGTGGATGGGGAAGTTTGTCACACTTTTCGTGAGACCTGCCTAAGGAGAGGTTTGTTGGAGGATGATACGTGAACAAACATTCTTAAAATCCAAGGCAACGCTAGGTACTCCAGCTAGTCTACTATATAAAAACGAAAATTTTTCCTTCTGTCCTTCTGTCTTTCTATACAAATCCACAGTTTATAAGTCAAGATCGTGAATTTTTACATGCGAGTGTATTAAAACACGGCCAAGGCAACTAAAAATTTTTTAAATAGAAATTAATTACTGTTAATTTTTTATTAATTAAAAAACACAATTTTTGCTGGATGCTCATTGTGGGGCCTTGCACTCAGTACTGCTGTCTGCTGCCTCCAATGGTGATATTTAAGAACTTTCTTATCTCTACTATTTATACTATTTCTGTCCTTCTGTCTATCTATACAAATCCACACTTTACAAAGCAAGATCGCGAAAGTTTACATATGAGCGTAATTGAAAATTTTAATTAATTACTGTTAATTTTTCATTCATTAATAACCACAATTTTTGCTGGACGCTCATTGTGGGGCCTCACGGCATATGGGTAGGGCCTCGGAGCAAGCATTTTGTGTTGTCATGATTTATCATGATCTTAATGTTTATTATCGAAGAGAGCTTTAGCAGGCTTTCCCAGCATTCTCAGCTGTCTGACTATACCAAATTACGCAACAACATTGACTTCTTTCTTCAAACTGTGTCAAAATGATGACTTTGCAAGGACCCTGTTGTACTGTGAGCTGCCAAAATATTACACATGGAATGTTTCTTGAAAAGTTTTTATGCTCAGAAAACACGGAGTCGCTGTAGATGGTCATCCTGGTATCAGAGCAACAGAAGCTCTTGGCCGTGTTTACACTGTACATCCGACACATTTTGAATGCTTCTATCTCCAAAGTTTGCTTTACACCGTTACAGGTCCTACTTCCTTCAAAGACCTTAGGACTGTTGATGGGGAAGTTTGTCACACTTTTCGTGAGGCCTGCCTAAGGACAGGTTTGTTGGAGGATGATGTGTAAACAAACATTCTTAAAATCCGATGCAATGTATATCTAACACAAGTATATAGTTAAAACAAATATTGAAATATATTGAAATATTGGATTGCCATTGTCAATTTGATAATACTGTTTTATAATATATGTGAATATTATTGAAGATCAATTACTAATAAAAATACACTTCACTACATTTTATGTGCAATCTTTCTTGAATAGAAGTATCCTAATGATTTAAAGGTATATTTCCTGGGTATAAGTTTTCAAGTAAGTTTTTAAAAGGTATATGATTAGTTATTAATTATGATAATGCAAATATTAAAATTTTTATTATTTATTAATTTAAGTATATGATACAAGGAAAGCACATAAGAAGGCTTTGACATGAGCAGCCCGAATATATGGTACACTTGGTGACTGAATAGTGCATGTTTTAATTATAATTCTAAAAACAGAATTTCTAATTAATTGCAAATATGAATTATGATATTTTTGATACATATAAATTTTTCATGATTTTTAAGAAAATTCATGTAGTTATGGTAACAGTACTGTATTTTTCCTGTCGAAGTGTAATGCGAGTGTATTCCAATGTGGTGTGCTAAGGTAGTGACACAAACTTCACTGATAATTGGCAAATTTTCTAAAGAAAATTCATGTTTTACACAGGAACTGGAATTTTGCACCAATGTGAACCATGATTTGAATTTAGCACGTTCTGTATTGTGATCCATTCACAGACAAAAGGGGAGAGGGGCATAAAGCAGATTATCTCTGGTAACCCATTGTGTGTTCCTTACAATACAGTAGAAGTTGATAGGCTTGTATTGAAATATTATTTGAGTATAATCATAGAACAGGTTTGGATTAGGAAAACAATTACAGGAGTAGAGAATATTGCCTGTGGACTTGTACAATGCTATGAGTAGTTTATGTGAGGTTTATGTATACTGTATATATGATCTTGAAGGTTATCTGTGTGTGGTTTATATAGTCCTGTCCAATGTTATGATAACTAATGAAAGCATCATTGAATAGTTTGTCTACGCTCATGATATAGTACAGTTAAGTCAAGGGTGAGGTTGTTAAAATGCCGGCTGTCGGGATACTGGTGCTCAGAATGCCCGTGCTGGAATCCCGGCATCAGGGTTAGGCACTGGGGGGGAGGGTTATGGTTTGACGCTAGGGGGGGTTAGGTTTAAGTACTAACGGGGGAGGTTAGGTTTAGGTGTGGGAGGGGGGGATTAGGGTTAGGATAATTACCAACAGGTATCGGTATCCTAACCCTGTCAGAATGCCGGCGTTGGGGTTCTGTACCCAGTCAAGGATAGTCTGTTGTTAATAATTGATACTATGGACCAGGTTCTTGGCAAATACCATGAATTTATGGGATACTTAATATTTTTTCCCAAGGGTGTGTGATATCTTAGTGTAAGACCTGGTCAAAGGAAGAAGTCACATGGGCCGCTCCCAAGTTGGTTTGAACGCATTATGCATAACAAGTGGGACTCTGGTTTTAGTGGTACAAAGCCTTACATTTCAATATAGTTGTGGAGAAAAAGGCATGTTTAGAAAATCTGGGATTGTAAACCAAAATAAAGTTTATGAAGTTGCAATTTGATATTAAATAGCAAGTTCCTTGTGCTTGTTTTCTGTAGAATAGGCCGTAATTGGAAATGCCTTTAATGAATAGTGTTGAATTCATTGAAGGCATTCCCAACCTGTAATTACCTACCACAAGGGTCTCGTCGCAAGCCCAATGGTCGCGATGGTCTTGACCATCGCGACCATCATCATGGCCGCTCGCTATGGCTGTGGGTGGTCACCCACAGCTATGCGAGCGGCCATGGAGGCTGCTCCTAAAAAAAACCAACGCCCGCCCTGATTCAGAGCCTCTGAATCAGGCCCTATGAACAGACCATGCGCAGTGGTTGCCCGGTAATGCCAGAAGTAATGATTTTGGTGGGGTTAGAAAACCAGGACTGTAAGATGAGTTCAACAATTCTGTAGGGGATCGAGAACTTTCCACGTAACATACAGTAGGGATATCACACAGGTTACTAACACAGTCAGTGAACATCATAACATCACACTAAATTACGAATTTCTTAAATAGTTTAAGAAACTCACAAAATACGGTATGTTTAACCCGTTTATTCAGTTCTGCTACAAGTTTATAGATAACACTGGTATGAAGCTAATATTAGGTGATTAGGTATTGATTAGGTATTGATAAGCAGGGTGTGATTAAAGGGACTGTATAGCAGGTTTTCAATGCACCCTACAGTAATCATGCTTGAGACTGCCTCTGTTTTTCTGTCCCATAGGTAGATGTGGCAAAGCTATGCTGAATATTGTGAAACTCATACATTGATGTGTCTGAACCTGCGGTTCGACTGCCATGGTCTTTTTTGTTTGGTCACAGCGAGTTTAAGATCTTCATATGTTTCGTCACGGCAGATGAGGAAGATGTGTCTGTGAGATTACATCAGAGATGTGTGATTGAATTTTGTGTTAAACTTGAAAAAAGTGGAAATGAAACTCATGAAATGTTACGGCAAGCATACGGGGAAGAAACAATTAGCCGTGCTGCAGGATTCTGTGGTAGAAGCACTTCAAAGAGGGTAATACACGAGTGACTGATGAAGCATTAAAGAGCAAGGGTATACCAGGCAATGATATAAGGCAGTCATGGGTTGCAACAAACCAAGGAATAGAGGGAACAGCAGAAGTCTCTGTTAGGCCGAGCACCTTGGCTGCAGCTGGCATGATAAAGCGAGCAGACAGAGATCACGTCCTCCTCCCAGTCATCCTGCAGTATACATAAAACATAGGAAGGCAGAGCAGGGGGAGGCAGACAGTGCCAACGCAAGACAGAGATGTCAATCCCACTTGGCATTTTTGGGGGTCATAGGGGTGAGCTGGACCATCCTCCGCGCTTACAGATGTCAACATTGCCAAAGCTGCGGAGATGTTGCAAAATGACAGAACGGTAACTTTATGTGAACTTTCGGCTTTGCTTGGCATCTCATTCAAACAGGTTCAGCATATTGTAACAAAAGAACCAAAAATGCATTGCGTGTGTGCCAGGAGTCTCACAGAAGAGCAAATGCGACGATAAGTTGAATCGTGCAACAACACCGTTCGAATGTTGGAGAGGATACCTGATTTTCTGACTTCGATTGTAATGTGTGGCTAATCGTGGATTTGTCATTATGGTCCGGAATCCAAACAATAGCCAGCGTATGGAAACAAGCAACTTCGTCTCATCCAAAAAATTCCTTCGGAGTGTAAAGTAATGCTTCTGATGTTCTTTGATGCGCACGGTATGATCCTACAGCACTGGGTTCCCTGTGGTCAGAGAATTAATGATGACTACTATCAGTGGCGGGCTGGGCCGGGGGGCAGGGTGCCATATGCCCCCCGGGCCGGTAGACTTTTGCCTCAGTGAGGGCCGGTATCACTAGTGCACAGGCATGACTGACGGCCAGGTGACAGGCAGAAAGTGCTCTCAGTCGCTCCGACTATAGCAGCATCAGAGAGGCTGGGCAGCATTCTCTGCCTGTTACCGAGCTGTCTGTCACCCTATGTAGCTTGTGGCTGCACACTGAGCAGCACTCCTTCCGAGGCCGCTCCGCTGCAGGGGCTGTGCAACTACTTCTGTGTCCTCTGTCCCTTCCCCGGGCTCCTTCCTCTCCCCGGCTAAGGCTCCGCCCCCTCTCTGGGAGGCCCCGCCCCCTCTCCTACCCTGACTGACTATATTAATCTATCACCTCCTGTCCCTGCTGAAGACCCCGCCCCCTCACCCCGAGTCTCCGCCCTCTCTTTAGTCTATCTATCCTGTCTGTGACATCTCTTCCTGTACCCTGGAGCTCCGCAGGGACCAGAGACAGAGCAGCCTTCCAGGCAGGTAAGTGCCAGTGGAGGACTACATGTTTACATGACATTTGAGAGGGAAGGGGTGGGGGGGTGTTGGAATACTTATGCAATGGGGGGCTGTAGTTATTTTTATCTTTGGGGGGATGGGGTGTTTTAATACTGTCGGTGCTGGGGGTGATGTAGTAATGTGTGTGAATGTGGGGGGGGGTATTATTATTGTGTGTGAGGGCTACTGTATACTCAGAATACCTGTGTTATATGTGGGTCACTGATGATTTCTGCATAATCTGGTGATTACTGCGTTATCTGGCAGCGAACCTCTCTGCATTATATGACAGTCACTGCGACACTCCCTGATCTGATGGTCCTTGCGAACCTCTTTGCATTATATGGCAGTCACTGCGACACTCCCTGATCTGATGGTCCTTGTGAACCTCTCTGCATTATATGGCAGTCACTGCGACACTCCCTGATCTGATGGTCCTTGCGAACCTCTCTGCATTATATGGCAGTCACTGCGACACTCCCTGATCTGATGGTCCTTGCGAACCTCTCTGCATTATATGGCAGTCACTGCGACGCTCCCTGATCTGATGGTCCTTGCGAACCTCTCTGCATTATAGGGCAGTCACTGCGACACTCCCTGATCTGATGGTCCTTGCGAACCTCTCTGCATTATATGGCAGCCACTGCGACACGCCCTGATCTGATGGTCCCTGCGAACCTCTCTGCATTATATGGCAGTCACTGCGATGCTCCCTAATCTGATGGTCCCTGCGAACCTCTCTGCATTATATGGCAGTCACTGCGATGCTCCCTAATCTGGCTGTCACTGCAAACCTCTCTACATTATTTACAGCACACCCACATTAGGCACACCTAATTAGGCTATTATAATGTGTCTTTTCTCCATTGCAATGCGCTGGTGGAGAAATCGGGCCACTTACTTGTGTCTGCCCCCCAGGCCAAAAGTTGCCAGCCAGCCCCTGACTACTATGCAAACTTCCTGAAAACCCATTTGCATGGAGCCATGAGGAAGAATAGACCACATTTGCTGAAGACACAGTGGTTTTTGTTCCAAGACAATGCCCGACCACATGTTGCTGCTGTTGCATTGGCTGCACTGACTGAAATTAATGGGACAGCACTGGAACACCCTCCATATTGCCCAGAAATAGTAACCCTGTGATTTCTGGCCATTCCCAACCTTGAAAAAACAACAAAGCGGAAATAAGTTCTCAACAGATGATGAAGTGAAAAATCCCACAGCTGCAACACTAATAGTGATGTCACAAAACAGTCTACTGCACGTCTTTGGATCATTGTTGAACTTTGAAGAGGGAGAATGTTCAGATTCTGTGGAGTCATCTGATTCTGAATAAAACAAAACAGTCTCATTACTTTTCAATCAGCCCTCGTAAAAAGGGATATTCATATAATTTAAGATGCCACAGATGTTAGGATTTCTAAATCATTCTGTTCTTTAGGTAAACAGGTCATGTAGTAAGTATATATATATATGACTGCAGAAAACATGATTTTTTTAGACATATAAATAATATTATAAGTATTAAGAAATAAAGTAATACAGTCTCCCATATCCAAAATGCTTGGGACCAGAAGTATTTTGGATATTGGATTTTTCCGTATTTTGGAATATTTGCATACCATAAGGAGATATCTTGGGAATGGGACCCAAATCTAAACACTGAATGGATATATATTTCATATACACCTTATACACACAGCCTGCAGGTAATTTTATACAATATTTGTAATAATTGTGGACATTGAACCATCAGAAAACAAAGGTGTCACTATCTCAGTCATGCTAAAAAAAAAATCTGTATTTCAGAATATTCTGTATTTCGGAATATTTGGATATTGGAGACTCAACCTGTATATGAAATACTCAGAAAGTTGGACATGAAATATGCCCTTAGTAATAGGGATGCTGTATGATAAGCAAAAATAAAGAGATCTGGACTGTCATTAGTGTATGTATATAAGGAGATGTCTTTGTGATACTGTTAACAGATGATAACAGATTCAGTGGTCTATTTCCTTGGATGGAGATAAAGTCAACTGAGAAAGTACCAGCCAATCAGCTCCTAACTGCCATGTCATAGGCTGTGTTTGAAAAATTACAGTTAGGAGCTGGTTGGCTGGTACCTTATCTCCGTTCACTTTATCTCCATCCAAGGCTTAGGAAATAGACCCCGTAAACTTTAAGCTTACAACAATATATGAGATATATGCAATTGTTCTTGAAACTGTATATGGTAATATATGGGGTAAAAATAGAGAGGTGTTATTACAATCTTGCTCATTTGGTAATTATAATGACATACAGTATATATTGGGGTAAAATATTCTCCATACACCTAATGGTAGTATATTTGTACTGCAGCCCCATGACCAGATTCACTGGAATCAGAAGATGGGAAGGACAAGGGCCCTCATTCAGAGGCGGTCGGAGGATGCAAGCGGTCGCTCAGAAACTGGGCGGCCACTTGCATCCTGACCGCCCGCCTCTGTTGCGGTCGTTAGGCTGTGGGTTAACACCCACAGCTCTAACGACCGCTCCGGTGATGGTCGCGATGGTCAGAGACCATCGCGACCATCGGGGCTTCCGACGAGACCCTAGCCTAGGGTCTCCCTTGTCGCAAGCCCCGGAGAGTTTCTGGCTCTGTCAGAGCCGGAAGCTCTCCACTGACATCACTAGTGATGTCAGTGGGGCCGCCCCCAAACGGTAGGCGTTCCCATGGGAATGCCTCCGTTTGGGCTGACACCCCCCCGGCCCGCCTTCCAAACGGGGCGAGCTGTCAATCAACATCGACAGCTCGTCCCCTTTGGATCGAGACCCGCTACGACCGGCGCTGTCGGTCGTATCGGGTCTCACGCATGCGAATGACGGCGCCGGCGTGCGCATGCTCTGTGGGGGGCCATCGACCCGGTCCGAGCGCATCGGCGCTAAAGACCGGGTCTGAATTACCCCCAAGGTCCTTTTGAATGATCTTAGAAAGGATACTAGCTAATATATCATATAAGGTGACAAGTATGTGATAAATGTCATCGGAACTGTTGTAACAGTAAATAAGGAATAGGTTTATTTTTATATAAATACAAAAGGTTGTTAATAGCAGACACAAATGTGATATTTTTGTGTTCACAAATCTCTGTAAAACTTAGTTAAGTTGAAAGGATTGAGGATAGCCCCTATTGAGATGTCATTCACCAGAACAGGGGGAGAACCATAGATCATAAATTTATGATCATCCTGTTTTAATATTGTCGCAGTGAGTGACGATTAAAACAGCTGTTTTGATTTTGTTTTGATTTTGAGGTGTTTTCCTCTGTTGGCCAGTAGGGACACTCACAGGCCTTAGGAGTAGTAGAAGTGGCTCCACATATCCACTAACCAGCAGAGGTGGTAATGGAAATTGCATTTAAGGTTATTTAAAAATTGTCTAATATTTAAAAAAGGTTCCACAGGATGATTTTCTGTTACTAAAAAACTAATTGGGCAAACCTATTACCAGTTTGTGTGTTGGGAATGGATAGGAATGTTAATTTCATTATGTATACTAATATTTCTTTCTATTTTCACAGACCATCGAAAAGCTGGTTAAAATGCATCAAAGCCCAAGACTTCTCTGATTCTTCTCCCCAATTAATACACAGATTATTGGACAGAAGAAAGGTGGTTGATGTTATATGGGTTAAATTAAGGATGCAAATTTAGAACTTCACAGATATAGGGATAGTTTGTAGAATTTTTATTGGTAATGTGCAAAGGAATTCTAGGTACCTGAATGACACCTAGTGGAGGAAATAATGACAAGTTCAATCTGGAGCACTCAAAAATGGTAGCAAAAATTAGATTTTTTAAAACTCCAGAATGGAGTAGACAAAATCTTTAACTATCATAGGTGTGGGCAGGCACAACTAATGCTCTGAAGAGAAAATTCCTAGAAGAATTAGTTGTTTGCCCATATAGGAAACGAAGTCAACAGCAAGATATTTAAAGGCTACAAGTGGATCGGATGGATTAGAAGACCTCAGAATGGGTAGGAAAGACTGGGGGCTCTATTTATTAACATTATTTTTACTAAAATAAAGTGAAAAAGGGTGTTTTCACACCCTTTTCACATTATTTTAGTTTCACCTGTATTTATTACAGGGCAATTGGAGTAGAATTAGTAAAATTCTACTCCAGCCCCCAGTATCACTTATTTTTAGTAAAGCAGATCGCATTTCCCATAATTGTAATGGGAAATGTGATCTGTGTGCAAGTTACTAAAAATAAATTGTAAAAAAATACCGGGGGAAGCCCTGTGATAATAACACCACCTGGAGGTGGCGTTATCCAGGGTCTCCCCCGGTTACCGGGCTCCCACTCTGCTCTAACGGGGAGAGCCGAGGCGGGAGCCGGTACCAGTAATCAGCTATGTGGTCTAAACAGACCGCAAGCTGATTGCTGTAAAAAAAAAGAAAAAAAAAAATTAAACATTTTTTTTTTACTTACCTGAATCCAGGGACCGGTGATCAGGCCTCGGGTGATGGCTCCTCTCCGGTCAGCTGGTCTCCCACAGTGCACTGGGGCCCGGTCATCAGGTGATCGGGCCCCAGTGCAGTATGGGAGATCACCTGATCGGGAAGACCACCGGAGGCCAGGAGGATGCAGGTAAGTGTAATGAAGGGAGGGGGGGTCGCGAAGGGGGGAGGGGGGGTCGCGGGGGTCCGCGATCGTGGGGGGCGGGGCTTAGCACCGGGGGCAGGGCTTAGCGTCGGTGGGGGGTAGTAGCGGTGGTCGGTCGGCGCATGCGCGGGCTCTTAGTCGCGGTATTTTTTCCGAAAATACCGCGACTAGAGTGCGGATGGGATCCGCAGGGACAGAGCTTTATCGCAAGCTCTGTCCCTGCAAGGGATTTATAGTAAATCCCTGTGATATTACCTGAATTCGCAATGCGAATTCACTCGGTAATATCACACTACAATCCGCATTCAATATGCGGATTGTAGTAAATAGAGCCCTGAGACACCTGAAAGTACTGATATCTCTTTATTTCCTACTTACAGCAGATGCTGATGAGGCCTAGCTGTAGACAGACAATATTTTGGCAGATGATTGCATGAATCCTGAGATAATCGTATGGAAAATAGTTCAGAGGGACACAGATAACCTAAATCAGATGGTCCAAAGATGACTGCACCCCAGAAGACCTCCTCCTCACTGTGCAAAAAAGATGACATCAAATAAATAAATAACTATAGACCCTTAGTTTCAAATGTTGGGGGTCTGCCTCACCTAGGAAAGATTTTTTTTACCCTTGCCTAAATATACAAAAACAAGGTCTAGATATGGCAAAGCAGGGGAGAACTGTTGCTTCTAAACAATTTAATAAAAAAAAAATTAATTAACTGTGAAAATTATATTGTCGTAATTCTCAAAAAATGAAATATTCACCCTCTTAGTTCACCTTTATCAATACAAACACACACACTAAAATGGTGAAATATATACATACACATGTCAGTTTATCTGTAAAATTCCAGATGGACACTTTGTTATATTATATAGACTGATCGCTCAGTGCCCAGAAACCAGTTAGTCAAGTCCATTAGCATAAGACAGACATGGCTAACAAACAGTGCCTTGCTGGGAATGAAACAAAAGGTTGTGACCACTTTCTGCCTGGGGTTTAGATAACATCTCACACACTCAAAGCATACGCTCACTTTGGAACCACACAATGGAGCTAACCACACCTGGACATGAAGCTAGTCATCTTCCCCACATGACTAAGTGTGTGTGTGTGTAAGTGTGTGTGTGTGTAAGTGTGTGTGTGTGTAAGTGTGTGTGTGTGTGTGTATATATACACCCTTCCGTGTTCTGGGTTTTGTGTTTTGGATCAGTATTTTTTTTTTTTAAAAAAGCATAAAAACAGCTAAAATCACAGAATTTGTGGGTTTTTCTGCTCCTATGCTATTATTAACCTTAATAACCTTAATTTCCACTCATTTCCAGTCTATTCTGAACACCTCACAATAGTGTTTTTATGTTCAAAAGGTTGCACCGTGGTAGCTGGATGACTATGCTAAGCGATACGAGTGGGCGGCACAAACACGTGGCCCATCTAGGAGTGGCACTGCAGTGGCAGACGGGATGGCAGTTTGAAAAACTAGGCCCCAAACTGTACATAAAGCAAATGCAAAGAAAAAAAAGAGGTGCAAGATGGAATTGTCCTTGGGCCCTCCCACCCACCCTTATGTTGTATAAACAGGACATGCACACTTTAACAAACCAATCATTTCAGCGCCAGGGTCTGCCACACGACTGTGGCTGAAATGATTGGTTCGTTTGGGCCCCCACAAAACAAGCTGGCAATTATTCTGTCCCTGCACAAACTAGCTATATGGAGGCAAGATGTCATCCTCATCCTCCTCATCCACCGATTCCTCACCCTCTTCAGTGGCCAGAAATTTTTCAGGCCACCCAAAGCGTCTCCTGCACGCCCCTGTCGCTTTTCAGAAAATTCTGCGCCACCAAGTTTATTGTGTGAGCAAAACATGGGACGTGCTGGAATTTGCCCAGATGTAATGCCCGCACAATATTGGTGGCGTTGTCAGATATCACAAATCCCCAGGAGAGTCTAAGTGGGGTAAGCCACTGGGCGATGATTTCCCTTAGTTTCTCTAAGAGGTTGTCGGCGGTGTGCCTCTTAATGAAACCGGTGATACACAGCGTAGCCTGCCTTTGAATGAGCTGGCGTTAGAGATGCTGCTACTGGTGACGCTGCTGCTGTTGCTGCGTAAGGTGATACATCTACCCAGTGGGCTGTCACAGTCATATATTCCTTAGTCTGCCCTGTTCCTCTTGTCCACATGTCCGTGGTTAAGTGGACATTGGGTACAACGGCATTTTTCAGGACACTGAGGACACTTTTTCTGACGTTTCTGTACGGTCTCGGTATCGCCTGCCTAGTGACGTGGAATCTAGATGGGATTTGGAACCGGGGACACACTACCTCCATCAATTTTCTAAATCCCACTGCACTAATGGCGGATACCGGACGCACGTCTAACACCAACATAGCAGTCAAGGCCTCAGTTATACGTTTTGCTTCAGGATGACTGCTGTCGTACTTCATCCTCCTCGCTAAGGACTGTTGGAGGGTCAATTGTTTAGTAAAAGTAGTGGTGTTCCTACTTCCTCTCTGGGATGATGAACGACTCCCAGCAGCAGCAACAGCAGCAGCGGCAGCAGGAGGCGTAGCAATGCAGGATCCTCCGGAGGAATCCCGGATAGGAGAGTCAGTCATGCCAGTGACATGGCCTGCAGGACTACTTCCGATCCTGACTAAGGAGGAAATTGACGAGGAGGGAGTTGACCGTGTAGTTTGCAGGCACTTGGATACAACAGGACAACGGGATTTAGGTGTCCCTGGACTACTTACGGTCTTAGCCAAAGTTTCTGAACTTGACAGTAACTTTTTATGAACGCGCTGCAGGTGCTGTATAAGGGAGGATGTTCCTAGGTGGTTAACGTCCCTACCCCTACTTATTTCACCTTTACATATGGTACATATGGCAAGACAGTTGTTGTCCGGATTTGGATAAAAATATTGCCAGACCAAAGAGGTGGAATGTTTGGTCTTCTGCCCAGGCATAACCGTGATGGGCTTTTTCATCCCACGGACAACAACTGTCTCCCCCGGAGCCTGATTTAAACAAACCACATCACCATCAGAATCCTCCTCGCCAACTTCCTCCTCAGCGCCAGCAACACCAGTATCCTCATCCTGTTGTACTTCAACAGTGACATCTTCAATTTGCATATCAGCAGGTGGACTGTGGGTGCTCCTTTCAGCACTTGCAGGGGGCGTGCAAATGGTGGAAAGAGCCACCTCTTCCCGTCCAGTGCTGGGAAGGTCAGGCATCGCAACCACCACACTTGGACTCTCCTTGGGGATTTGTGATATCTTCTTAGAACGCACAGTTCTTCGCTGCGCTTTTGCCAGCTTAACTCGTTTGATTTTTTTAGTGGGAGGAGGGCTTCCATCGTCATTTGAAGCTCAACCACTAGTGATGAACATAGGGAAAGACCTTAGCCATTCCTTGCCACTCCGTGTCATAAATGGCATATCGGCAAGTTTCCGTTTCTCTTCAGATGATTTAAATGTTTTTTTCAAGGTCATTTTCCTGAACATTGTCATTTGGGATTGTATGTGCCCTCTACTATGACATTGGGCATCGGCCTTGGCAGACGATGTTGATGGCATGTTATCATCTATGTCATGACTAGTGGCAGCAGCTTCAGCACTAGGAGGAAGTGGTTCTTGATCTTTCCCTATTTTATTTTTATCGGAGAAAGTTTGGTCCTCCATTTATGTTATATTGATATATACGTGCGGCTAAGGCGCACACAAACACAGAAAATAATTTTTTATTTTTGTTGGAGACTAGTGCACTTTGTGGGTTACACTACCCTTTAAGAAATGAGCCAGCCGGCCCTTTACTTATGTGACACAGGCGCACATTTGGCGTTGCTCCTTTGTTGATGCACGTGCAGCTACAGCCCACACAATTCACAAACACAGAAAATATTTTTTTATTTTGTTTGGAGTGCCCTTTGTGGGTTACAGCACCCTTTAACGGACAAGCCAGCCGCCTTTTACTTATGGGACACAGGCGCACTCTTGGCGCTGCTCCTTTGTTGATGCACGTGCAGCCACAGTGCACACAATTCACAAACACAGAATTTTTTTTTTTTATTTTGTTTGGAGTGCCCTTTGGGGGTTACATCACCCTTTAGCAGTCAATCCAGCCGGCCCTTTATTTATGGGACACAGGGACACTCTTGGCACTACTTTGTTGATGCACGTGCGGCTACTGCGCACACAATTCACAAACACAAAAAAATATATTTTTTTATTTTGTTTGGAGTGCCCTTTGGGGGTTACAGCACCCTTTAATGGACAAGCCAGCCGGCCTTTTACTTATGGGACACAGGCGCACGCTTGGCGCTGCTCCTTTGTTGATGCACGTGCAGCCACAGTGCACACAATTCACAAACACAGAAAAAATATATATTTTTTTTGCACTTGAGGGGAGCACCCCTGATGGACAGAGTACCCCCTGGACAACACTACAGCACCCTTTAGGACTGGGACACTGCACAGGACTTTGGAGTGGACACAGCCCCTATGGACAACTGACTGCACAACACAGTCCAGCCAGCCCCTATGGACTTTGGAGGAGTGGACACAGCCCCTATGGACAACAGCAGCACAGCGCAGCACAACACTACACTGCACTACACTACACAGGCCAGCCAGCCCTAACTTCCACCCTCCCTCTTCACTGTCCACAGCCGAGTGAGAAAATGGCGCCGACGCGGGTATCTTATATAGGATCCAAAACCCGCGAGATCCGGAAGGCGGGATGATGACGTTTTGCCTCGATTTCAGATCCAAGTCAGGCGGGAAAAGTCGAGCCTGACTCGGATCGGGGGGCTCGGATTTCAGAAATCCGAACACGCTTACCCCTTTATTTATATTTATATATATATATATATATATATATACATACATACATACAGTATATATCTCTCTCTACTGTTTGGTTACCCACACATAGCCAGATAAAGGAACATGGACACTGGCATAATTAATGGTAATTAATTGCAAATGTGTAATTATGTGCTAGTTAGTGCTGTGGTGGTTTGTGTGGTAAGTGCTGTTGTAGTTTTGCTTGGTTTGGTTTTTAACTGTAGATACATTTGATGGAGATTGAACTTGATTTATACTCGAAAACTCCCTACTACACTCACTGCTTGGACAGAACACTTCGGACTGGATCGGCTTGGTACATTGTAATTTTGCCCTCATACTACATAAATTCTTGTTTGTATTGCCTTTTCCCATTGCGTCACATCTATCCACTTTAATCATTTATTTAATAACTAATTCCTGCACCCACTACTCACACCACACTTTATATATCACTTTTTGAGCTGCGCTCATACATTAGCAGCACTGTTCTTTTATCTCTATTTTTGACCATTCAACAACTTTAATCCACACTCTCTATATCACACAGCCTCCACTCCAGTTTTCATCTCACTTATTACCTCGTCCACACCATGAACACTCTTACTTCAAACACCCCACTTAATCAGTGCCTACATAACCCTCTACTTTATCCACCCCCATCCTCCCTCTCTTGTCTCCTATGCTTGCTGTTCCCCCTTTTTTCTCTCATCAGTCTGCTTTCCAACCCTCTGCTTCTTTCCCCCGCCATTACTGTTCATCCACTCTCAACCACCTCCCTCCCTCCATGGCCTTGCTACCCCACCACTATGCCCACCTGGTTCTGCCTGTCACCTCCAGGGCTGCCAAGAGAAATTCTGGGCCCGGGGACTGCAACATCCTGTGGGACCACAGAATGTTGGGCATGGCTGCACCCATTTGTGGGTGGGTCTAGCATGTGAGACGCACCCACTCACTGGAGCATGGCATAGCATCCAGCAGCTGGGATTAAAGTAGTCACTACTGTATTAGGATGGCGGGACAGTCCCATAATTTATCTATTTTTTATCAGGATGTATTTAGATGCTAAAACGTAACACACAATAATTAAAGAGCTACAACTTTATTTTGTACATCTCTCATGTAAATAACACATAAACAAAATCTATTTTCTGTCATAGAGACAGATTAATGAAGGACTTAATCTTGACATAACATCAGGTTATCTTAAACACACACATAACGCAGCACATATCCTAACCAACTGCTCCATGCTCCTTCCTCACTATCTACCCCATCTGTGTCACCCCTGTCTGTCTGCCCTTCCCCTTTAGAATGTAAACTCTCACGAGCAGGGCCCTCATCCCTCACGTGCTTCTCCTCCCCCTACTTATAGTATAATTTACTCCTAACTCCCAACAATGACACCTAACACCTGGTTGCTCATCTCCTGCTGCTTGTGTTATGCAGCTATGTCTATAAACAATGTCCTTGTCCTACATTGTTTTGTATTACTATTAACTGTTTTTCTTGTGTGCTCATTTATGTACTGTGTAAGGCGCTGTGTAACACCCCGAATTTGGTGGAATGTCAGTGAGTGGATCGTACCTGCTTTTCTTCTGGAACCTGCTTGGGCGTAGATCAGTGCAGTTCCTCTTTCAGGCTCCTCCTATCACAGCAGAGAGACAGGAGAACCCCCAGAACCCAGACCAATATAAAGAAATGGGGGTTTATTACTCTGAATCACTATTCTACTAGGACAATTCTAAATGAATATTAGAACATGCAATATTGTTGCAATGCAAAAGGTACACATACAGGATATCACATTAATAAGCTCAGGTTCACTCTATACATACTGTATACTTCTAATAAAACCTCATGCTAAACATATGAATGCCAACCTGCTCCCTCTATGTGTTAGAGGTAGTTAAACTAAATATACCAAGTTGCAGTTGTAGTTGGCAGAATCTCAATTGGTTCAACTATAAATTCAATAGATAGAAAGCACAATGTCCCTGTGAGTACTCAGAATTCACTGTACAGCCTTTCGTTGGTGCACAAACTTTATAGATGACACTGAACTGTATTACTGGTATCCAAAATGGTGTCACTGTCTCTGCCTGTGGGGTCACTGCACAGTTCTGTGTTATGCACTACTGCTGTATATCCTGCTGCAGGCTTCTCTCACTGTATAGCAATAAGCTGGATGCCCTGAGATCACAGACTTCTATGTGCTGACTGATCTCAGTCTTTACTGTGGTGCTTTTTACTTGCCATCTGCTGTAATGCTTGGGGTACCTGTCCAGATGCCAGCACTTGTCTTTGCAGCATGCACACTCTCTCCTCTCCTTTGGGCTGCAGCAGCTTTAATAGATCTCTGTCCTATCAGCTTCTCTTGTTCTGCTGCCTTACATGGAAGGGGTCTTCCCCTCACAGTTACGCCGATCAGCTGCTGATCCCTGCTCTCTGTGCTCTCAGCCACAGCACTCTCCAGCACACACCATGGCTCCTGCCACGCTCCTCTCTCAGTCTTGTGCAGAACTCACTAGGCTTCTCTAGCTCCACCCCCAACAGCCTCTCTCTAGTTTCCCTCCTTAAGGCTGGCAGAGTCATCTCCAGGGGATCAGCAGGGTCCTAACTCCTGGCTATTAACCCCTTCCATGCTGGAGAAAACACAGCAGGTTTGGGGGTATCACAGCTGCGGAACCTTTGTGGCGCCATATAAATAAAGGATAATAATAATAATAGTTAAATGTAGATAATAGTGGGATCAGTTTATGTAATAGTTTATACATTCTGGAATACTACTGTATAAAATGAAGTCTTTGCCTTAGATATATCAGAGTTGTAGTAATTTGTAGGTTAATATCAGATGGTAATTAATTTAGATCTTGCTGGAAAATTTAGATTTTTGTTACCAGTAGGCGCCCGGCTCCCTCCTCACAGCCCCAGTGGCAGCCAGAGGCTGGAGCTCAATCCTGATCTCCAGCTTCCGCAGTGCACTATGGGAAAGACGTCGGCTCCCGCAGTGCACTATGGGACAGAAGTCATGACGTCTCTCCCATAGTTAGAGGAGCAGCCACGCAGACCAGACAGCAGCGGACACAGGAGCGGGGCTTAAGGTAAGTATTAGGTTTTTATTTTTTTATTAAGTGGCATTACTACTGGGGGCACTACTCAGGGGGCACTACTACTGGGGGCATTACTCAGGGGACTTTACTATTGGGGGAATTAATTAGGGGCACTACTACTGGGGGCATTACTCAGGGGGCACTACTACTGAGGGCATTACTCAGGGGGCACTAATACTTGGACATTACTATTGGGGCATTATTCAGGGGTCATTACTACTGGGGGCATTATTTAGGGGGCACTACTATTGGGGGAATTACTCAGGGGGGCACTACTATTGGCACTACTAGAGTGAGCATTACTACTATTGGGGGCACTACTCTTGGGGGCACTATTGCAGGGGGCATTGCATAGGGGGCACTGCATTAGTGGGGCTCTGCATAAGGGGCACTGCCACTGTGGGCACTGCATAAGGGGCACTACCACTACTGGGGACACTGCATAAGGGGCACTACCACTACTGGGGGCACTGCATAAGGGGCACTACCATTACTGGGGGTACTGCATAAGGTGCACTACCACTACTGTGGGCTCTGCATAAGGGGAGCTATCACTGTGGCCACTACCACTACTGGGGGCACTGCATAAGGGCACTACTATTGTGGGCATTATTACAGGAGGATTACTAATGGGGACATTGTATTATGGGGCACTACCACTGTGGGCACTGCATAAAGGGCACTACCATTACTGGGGGCACTGCATAAGGGGCACTACTACTGAGGGAACTGCATAAGGGGCACTACCACTACTATGGGCTCTGCATAAGGGGCACTACCACTGTGGGCACTGCATAAGTTGCACTACCACTGTGGGCACTGCATAAGTGCCACTACAACTACTGGGGGCACTGCATAAGGGGCACCACTAAAGTGGGCATGTGTAAGGAGCACTACTGCTGTGGACATTGCATAAGAGGCACTACTACTGTGGGCATTGTGTATAAGGGGCACAACTGTGGGCATTGTGTAAAAGGGGCACTTCTGTGTGTCATACATGAATAAGGGACACTACTATGTGGTGTAATGTGAATCAAGATTGTGCTACTGTGTGGCGTAATTTGAATTGGGAATACTATTGTGTGACCATGCCCCTTTCTCTTGAGATCACGCCCTTTTTTGGCACACGTCTGCAGCGCGCATTGTCTTTTTATTGAAAGCACCAAGGGGGGCCGGTGAGTTCCACCACTTCTCTAGGACCACTTTAAGCACTGGTTTAGTCCATGTGGTCTTCCATTCCCCACACATTCCCACAACACAATCCAAAATGAATAAAAGCTTGGATTGGCACACATTCCAAAATGGAGTCTGTGTGTGTTTACCAGCCATGTGGCTTAAACAAAATGGATGCCGTGTCATGCGGTCTCTTCCCCTCCACCACACATTCCCATAACTCCCTCACTCCAGTCTCCCTAAACAGACTCTATATCATCACTTTCTCTCGCTCTCTAGCTTACATACACACATATATAGTTAAAACATACTGACATTTTGTATTGTAATTGACAGTGTGTTATAACAGTTTTATAACATGTGAATATTTTTGAAGATCAATTGCTACTGAAAATACACTTTACTATACTACATATTCTGTGTAGTCTTTCTTGAATAGTGTTATCCTAATGATTTAAAGCTATATTTCCTAGGTATAACCTTGGAAGTAAGTTATTAAAAGGTATATGATTAGCTATTAAATTCAATATATTATTAAATGATAAAAATAGAATATTTGCTTTAAGAATATGATATTAATACGAGGAAATCACATAAGAAGGCTTTCAAATGAGCAGCTCGAATATAGGGCATACTTTATCATTCCTATATTCTAGTCTTCCGCAGCCAAGCAACAAACCATTTCCATTAATATCATGGACTCTACAAGTTCAAAGCCAAATGATGAGATCCAGAAAGAACTAGACATAGGGCTCTATCTACTAGGCCTTGGAGAGAAACAAAGTGGACGGAGATAAAGTACCAACCAATCCGCTCCTATCACTTTACTGGCTGTGTTGGGAAAATGACAGTTAGAAGCTGATAGGTTGTTACTTTATCTCTGTCCACTTTATCTCTTTTCAAAGCTTTTTACATAGACCCCATAGACTGGAGTCAAATTCAAGCTGAAAGTTCAGCATTACAAATATTAAAACAAATCATCTCCACTGGAAAAGTATTGAGTAGGACAGAATGACAAGAAGCAATCCCCCAAACTCATTCAATTATTGAGACACAGGGATTGAGTGAGTTTTAAAAATATGATAATGGTTTGGAACAGCATAGACCTGAGTACTTATTACGCTGAGTCAGATAATAGTGCCACATCAGAAGGGAAACCTGATACTTCAAGCTTACCACAATAAATCAGGGCACTTTGGAGTAAAGAAAACAGAAAGGGCTGTAAGAAATAGATTCTTCTGGGCTGGAATACGAGGGAGCAGACATTGATAAATGGGTAAAAAGAAACACTCAACTGGGACAAAAAGCATCACTTGATGTGGTCTTCAGTCACCACTGTGATATTTCAGATTACTCCAGTTCCCCATTCCCCCTCTCTGACCATCACTTTCTCTCTTTTAACTTAACCCTCTCTCCTTCCCCTCCTCTACCTCCTAAGGCCACCATCACTACGCAGAACATTGAAGCTATTGTCAGTTTCTTTTTCCTCCCTGCTTGACTCACTTCTCTCCCCTATCCTCTCTCTCTCCTGCCCTGATCAAGCCACATCTATATACAATGCCTCCCTTACTTCTGCTTTTGACTGTTACTCTGGTAATTACTACTCGCCCTCGCAGATCCACACCTTAACCCTGGCTTCCAAATGCACCAGATACCTGCAAAAGTATTCTAGAATCGCCGAGCAACAGTGGAGGAAATCACGCTCTAAGGCTGACTTCCTCCATTTCAAATTTATGCTCTCATCCTACAGTACTGCCCAGTACCTCTCCAAACAATCATATTTCAAGAACCTCATCTCCCAGTCCTCAAACCCCTGGTGTCTCTTTCAATTCCCACCTCTGCCATCCCCCTCCTCGCTCTCTGCCCTTGACTTTGCCACCTACTTTACATCTAAAATTTACTCTATACGTCAGAACATCATATCCCACCAGACCCCCAGCACTCCACTCCCTCCTTTCCTAAACCGCCCTTCCCCATCCATCCTACCAACTCTGACATCCTACTCCCCTGGATCTGGAAAAGAAGTCATGGCCCTCATCCGGTCCTCCCTCCCTTTCACCTCCCCCCATGATCCTATACTTTCCAGCCTCCTCAGCTACCTCTCTCCTTCTGCCTGTCCCCATCTTGCCCACCTCCTCAATCTCTCCCTCTCATCTGGCACTGGGTCTGATTCAGACCAGGACGCTAAGAAACGTTTGCTCATAGCTGCTGATGGTCCGCATTGTGTGCATGCGTATGCATCGCAGTGCGTGTGCGTGAGCCAGTCGCTGTGATTGAGAATCGTGAGCTCGTAGCACAAAGAGTGCTACCTTGAGTGACAGATAGCGCCGTTTGTGGGTGGAAACAGGGGAAAGTGCTTGTGAATGGGGGAGTGGTGGTGCAAACGCAGGCGTGTCTGAGCGTCTAAACGTTGTTTAAAGGGTGTGCATAGTTAGCATGGAGGCGTCATTGTACATGTCACCTGGTTGTATTTCGGTCAGCACTGATCGCAGTGCTTGTGGTGGGGTAGGGGCTACCTCAAGCGCTGCGTGCAGCTCCGGTGGCTCTCGATGTTACCAATTATTCATACACTTCCTGGAGATGACATGTGTTAAGAAAGGAAAGTAGGCGTCTTTATTCACCTGCGTACGTTCACTGCCGTCGCTCTCTAAGACATAGAGGGCATCCTTATGCCACACAATGCGATCGCGGAATTTGCATACCTGGCCCCTTTTGGCAGCAAGCGATCGCAGCTTAGCGTCCCAGTCTGAATCAGGCCCTCTGTCCCTTCTGCATTCAAACATGCCCTTGTCGCCCCATTCTTAAAAAACTACCCTTGATCCTAACAAACTCTTCAACTACCGACCCTTCTCTCATTCCTTTTGTTTCAAACTCTTCGAGCGTATAGTTTACAACTGCCTTACCACCTTTCCTTCCACTCCATCCTTTGCTCATTTCAATCTGGCTTCCATTCTCTTCACTCCAGTGAAACTGCCCTCATGAAAGTCAGCAATGACCTCCTTGCTGCCAAATCCAAAGGCCACTACTCTCAGCTCATTCTCCTTGACATCTCTGCTGCTTTTGACACTGTGGACCACCCTCTCCTCCTGAAAATCCTCCACTCCCTTGGTCTATGTGACACTGCCCTCTCCGGGCTGTCCTCCTACCTATCTGGTCATTTCTTCTCTGTCTCCTCACCCAATCCTCTCCCATTTACATCTCTGATCTAATCTCCCGCCCATCCACGGCTCAACAAATGCATGCCGTCTCTCCTACAAAATGATTACTGCCTCCCAAACCAAGATTTTGCCTGTGCTGCTCCCTACCTCTGAAACGCTCTACCTCTCCCTATTAGACTCTCCACCTCTCTACAAATCTTCAAACAGGCTCTCAAGATCCACTACTTCATCAAGGCCTTCCAGCTCTCATCCTAACTACATGCTCTTTCCTCCCTGTCTACCCCATCTGTGTCTTGCCTGTTTGTCTTCCTCTCCCCTTTAGAATGTAAGCTCTCAAGAGCAGGGCCTTCTTCCCTCATGTGCTTCTCCTTACGTATACTTTCTTCCACTCCTTACTCCCCACAAGAGCGCCTAACACTTGCTCCCTGCTGCTTATTTTGATTGTTATAATTGCTAATGCAGCAATGCGTATAAACCGTGTCCTTGTCCTGCATTGTATTGTACTGTAAGACACTGGTTTCTTGTTCACTTATTTGTTTATGTACTTTGTAAGGTGCTGCGGAACACTTGTGGGGCCATATAAATAAAGGGTAATAATAATGATTGCATCCCATCCAGATCTGATGCCTGTTAGAAATCGTGGCCTTGGACCATGTTGAAATGGGAAATAGCCAAGCTGGGTATGCTCTAATGATTGTCAATCATTATACCAAATTTGCGGTAAACATGCCAGTATGAGATTTAACCACTAAAACAACTGCTGGTGCATTCATGAAGAATATCATACATCTTTACGGTTATCCGGAGCAGGTCCTAACTGACCAGGGTCCTGCTTTTGAGTCCATGCTGTTCCTAGAGTTATGCAAAGTATAAGGGCGCATATCACCCAAGACAACGGCTTACAGTATGTGAGAGGACTAATCAGAAATTGATAGTGATGCTCTGAGCTATTCCAATGCCACAACAATTAAATTGGCCCATACTGTTACCCAAAGTCACTTATCTCTACAACAATACAGAGCATAGCTCCATGGGATATACTCATTATTATCTCTTGTTTGGAAGATTGGGCAAATTAAGAGTGGATCTGGAATAAAGCCCCATTCAAAGGGATATAACCACTACACAAATACACTGGGTCAAGGAACATCAATGTCGAAATAAAATGGCTAGCAAGGTGATTTAACGTTGGATAGACAGGGTACATTAAAGACAGGAGAGAAATTATAACAGAAATGCTCACGCTTACCCTCTAAATGTGGGAGATCAAGTTTGGAAAAGAAAAAAAAACATAACAGTAAACTAGACCATATATCGGAACTTATACCCAACACAGTAATCAATGTGCCAACCCCAGGCACATTAGTCTATGAAATATGGAGGGAAGGGGAAACCAGGAGTGTTCCAATAATGGTGCATCAAAACCAGCTCAAGTTATGTGCATTTAAAGCTAGTCAAGAGACTGATCAGGGCAGAAATTCATCCACAGCAGAGAAGTTGGGAAGTCCCACAGGTAATCCCTTTCAGGATCAAGTTAATATAATTTTATTGATGGGAGCGATCATCACACCTTGCTCAGAATGTATGGTTAACCCATGAGACCCAGTGATCATCCTTACCAGGGAACATTGTAGCTCCTACCTCTATGGTTGATCATCCTAGTGAAGTTGATTTAGAAGTAGGATTGAGGAGTTACAGGGGATTTAAACCTATTAGATTTAGACAAAAAAAATACTATAGCTGTTTTTTGCAATTGTAGGGGCTCAGTGGAAAAGAGGCACATGCCACAAAATAGCATGGCCCCCATTTCAATTAGATATGTTTTGAAATATAATACCAGGGATTTTAATTTGGATGCTGGTGAGAAATAGGCACATGCCACTGGTAGATACTAGTGGAGTAGATGCTAGATGGCAGAAGCTACTTTATGTCAGCAAAAATTCAAAATCCATGTAGATGTAGCATGTCCCTCTTTTCCACTGAGCCCCTCAATTGTTTATATATATATATATATATATATATATATATATTATTTTATTTTTTTGTTATTCAGGATGGAGCACATAAAACAGATTCTGAATTATACAATCTTAGGAACAATAGTGTTTAATGTATGTTTGTATTAATTATTTGATGTTGGGCTGCAGGCTTACATGCTTTGATCAAATCTTGACAAAATCCCCTTTGTTTTATTTGCTGCACACACAGAAATTTGCAGTATATTATTGTTAGCACCGATAGCAAAAGTTTTTCTATATTTGTATTAATGATGTTTCTTCTGGCAGTCAAAAATGTTGTCGTTAGCCTGTGAATAAATGGTTAGGAAATGCAATGCTCTTATATTATAATGCTCAAAGACTTATATTGCATGGCAATACATTGATGACAGTGGACACTGGGGGCAGTCCCTGGAGCGGGCGCGCAGGTGAATGTTGTGGATCACCACATGCCTGCTGTGCAGTGTCTTGTGGACCCAGCGACAAGGAGAGAGGCTCGCAGGGCAGGAGGTTATAAGAGCCTGTGCACTCACCGTTACAAGGCTGTCTGATGTAATACAAGTGATGAGTGCACAGGTGCGCAACAATTGGAAAGCAACCAGTCAAGAGGGTTTACCAAACGAAGGTTTCCTCACTCCTTCACCAAATAGAAATGCAATATACAATAGGTAAACACTCAACCAGCACTGATCCTGGAGAAGTCAAACTAACTGAGGTACTAATTAAATCACATGTGCTCAAGCATGGATATCTTTAAAACTTGGGCTGTATTGGCAGAGTGTAGTAAACTCTGGACAAGAGGCTGAAAACCTTGAGTAGGAAACCACCCATAAAAGGACAATCTCAAAAGTACAAGAGCAAATGGATTCTATGACAGTTAGTAGGAAAGCCAATCCCACACCATTTTTGTAATGATGGCATTTAGGATTGTAAAAAACTTAAACCCGGGATTCCATTGCCCACATTGGCCCACACAGGAAAAAAAAACAAAGCACACACATTGCCCCCACAGAAAAAAAACAAAGCACACACATTGCCCCCACAGAATAAAAAACAAAACACACACATTGCCCCACAGGAAAAAAACAAAGCACACACATTGCCCCCACAGAAAAAAAAAACACACACATTGCCCTCACAGGAAAAAAACAAAACACACATGTTGACCTCCACAAAAAAATAAAACCCACAGGAAAAACATAAAACACATTCATGATTCATTGCCCTAGCCCTCTATTAAAGAATGTCCCTGACCTCACCTGTCAGACATCTCAGTCCAGTCACTTCAACTTGTCACATAGTGTGGAAGAAGTGAAGAGTGGATATCCCCCTCCCTATCCCTCTTGTCCACCTCAGCCACCACACACTTCATTTACTCACTTCACTGCATACTGCAGTGCATGGTGTGGGTTGGCTGGACTAACAGCATGCGGCTTCATGACCTATGATGTAACGTCACCGTATTGCCATTTATAGGTCATGGCCTGCGCCAGCAGCAACATAAAGCAAATCAGGGGATGTAATATAGTAGCGCTTTACCCACTCTTTTTCCTTCCCTTTCCTCACTCCCCCTTTTCCCCCTTCTCTCTTGAAGTCCCGTTCCCTCCACCACACTCTACTCGCTCCTCCCTTTCTGTATATGAACTTATTTGATATTGCTGTATTTCTTTGGAATTGCATTTAATTTTTTTTCTATTATTATGTTTCCACAGAATTGCACCTGATGCTATTTACAACCCTCTGCTCTTTTCTTCTTTCTGTATCTCCTGTTTAACTCTTTACTGAAAATCCACTGTGTTGTACAGCCTGAACTCTGGACATGAAGACATCAGCCTCCAGCCCGCTATAGACCTCAGTTACTCCTCCGCTTTACCATGACACCTCCATGTTACCAGTGCCACAGAGGAGTACTTGCAGATCTCTATAGACTGTAGACCTGCCTTTGAAAATGGGAAAGAGTAACAGTGTTGTCCCCCATGAATGTATGAATGTTTGGAACCAGACTATATGCTCCATGCAGCCCGATATTAATTGGTGCAAGAGGCAAAGCAGGGGTGGTGATAATGATGATAAGGGATTAAAAACTCATTTTCTCCCAGGACATAATCTAATCACCTGCAGTATGCACCACTCTCTTCCCTCTCCTATAATATTCTGACTTCCCATACCTACAGACATCTCAGGTCTATAAACAGTTTCTGAAACAACTGTCTGCAATTTCAATAATATGTCATCCGTAGTACCACATTTTAATCACACCCTTGCAACATCCATTGATCAAGTGGATTCTGGATTTCAACCACTACCTTCAAAAACTCTCCTTCAAAGCATAATGTTACCCTCAAATATGCTGCTTTCTAACACTCGTTGCAAAATTCTCTGCCAAACGAGTATACTGCCAAATTCAAATTTTTCTCCAAAGTTTCTAATCCAAATGTCTCTTTAATATTTCTGAATTCCAACCATCACTGACACGACCCTTTATGTATTTTATCATCATCATCATCAACATCTTCTGTGTACAGCAGCAGCCTATCCACTGTGAAACCCATATGTGACTATTCGCTTTTTCTTGACCTCTCTACTGCAGTTAGCACTGTTGACCACTGACTTTGCATTTGTATGCGTCATTATCTAGGCATCTAAGGGGTTGATACTGAAGAAAATACTTATACACATTTATAAACAAGCACAGAATTCAGAGTAAGGGAAACTTAATAATGTTTTGCATCATCTATGCTAAACTGTTTTACATTACATGTGTAATACTGTTATTGAAAATTATGTGCATGAGAATATAATATATATATATATATATATATATATATATTGTGACACAGTTAGGTTAGGGGGTCCCTCTCCTGGGTAGAGGACTCCTTCCTTACACACACACACAGCAGCAGGGAAGCAGCACACCAGTCTGGATGCAAGTACAAGCTGGTCGGCGCCAGTCTTTGTTGTACAATGTCAGAAATAACACAAAGAAAACATAAACATAAATCCTAGCCCTGTCGGGGCACTAACTTCACAGGTAGTTCCCTCACTACCAGAACCTGGCAGGGCCTAATGCCCTCGCCAGCAACAAAGCACAGCACAGTACTTACAGATAGGTTTTCCAAGTGTCTCTGAGCAAACTCCCTGTCTGCTCTCCCAGGTGAGACAATCAGCCCTAAACACACTAGGCTTATATTGGCCACTCTCAGGTGGAAAACTAACAAGCCTGTACACTGCAGACTTTCTCCTGGGGATTTTAAACACATAGGACAGGAATCTGGGATAAATGTCCCTGTCACAGACCACTTTACCAGTGATCCTATCACATATCCCCCCCCTTTGTTTCGACCTATGGGGCGGAACAACTGAAGCCCCCAAACAATGAACGCGTGACAACGCGTCTGCTTTAGACAACAGGCCCCCTGGCCTGTGTTCCACTGAAAATTTAAAAGTTTGTAACGCCAAGAACCATCTCGTAATTCTCGCATTACTGTCCTTATTTTCGGACATCCACTTCAAAGGGGCATGGTCAGTGATCAATTTGAACTTTCTACCAACCAAGTAGTACCTGAGAGCCTCTAACGCCCACTTTATGGCCAACGCCTCCTTCTCCACTGTGGCACCGGGTAGGCATCGAATTTTGAAACACTGTTTAACTTTCGGAAGTCATTGCAGAAACGCACACTCCCGTCAGGCTCTGGAATCAACACAATGGGACTTGACCACTCACTATGTGATACTTCAATAACCCCCAACTCCAGCATATTTTTAATTTCTTTCGACACCGATGCTCTTGGTGCTTCTGGTAACCTATAGGGCTTTAGATTAACTTTAACCCCTGGGTCAGTGATGATGTCATGTTTAACGACCGAGGTCCTCCCAGGTACGTCAGAGAACAGCACCCTATTTCTGACCAGAAACTCCTTGACCTCTCGTTGTTGAATTGCCGACAGGGTTTTTGCCACTGTCACTTCGGGAACTAAGGGCCCTGGATTTACTGGAGGGACTCGGACGGCCGACAGTACCGTTCTATCTTTCCAGGACTTTAACAGATTTATATGGTATATCTGTTCCGGCTTTCTTTTCCCCGGCTGGTACACTTTGTAATTGACCTGTCCCACTCTTTCTAAGATTTCAAAGGGGCCTTGCTATTTAGCCAAAAGTTTATTTTCCACAGTGGGAACCAACACTAACACTCTGTCCCCAGGAGCAAAGCTGCGTAACCGAGCATTGCGGTTGTATACCCTCTGCTGTGCTTGTTGAGCCTGTTTCAGGTGCTCTCTCACTATTGGCACCTCTACAATAGGCAATGGAACTAGTGGACCCTTAAAACGTGGTCTGGGAGCATGATATTGACACTCAGGGCAGGATAAATCCTGACACATTGCCATGTGGGGATAGGACAAAGGACTATCAGGGTCTACGGGTTTACCATCAACTACCTTTACATTCTTCCTGGCTTTTACCAAAGTAGGGTCTTTCAACTGCTCCACGGCAAAGACCTCTCTTCTGACCTCTAAATCAGGCAGACGATCAACTGGCCCAACAACACTTCCCACCTCAATGGGAGGCACATCAGTTGGCGGGCCACCGTCACGCTCCGCATTCTCTAGTTCGCCAATCATAGTAGAAAAAGGGAATAACTTTGACTCAGAAGAAACTCCCTCCTCCACTACATCGACAACCTTCTCAAATGGATCGGGGTTGTTCACTTCTGGAACAAAACGGCTTTCCCACAACTTCCAGAAGTGAGCAAAGTCTCTCCCCAATATTGCATCGTACATCAGACCAGGCACCAAACCCACAGAAACTATAGCAGAGCCACAGGGTGTCTCGATGTTCACCTCGGCAGTAACATAATATCGAGTATCCCCATGTATGCAGGTCACACCAACAGTTTTCCCTGTATGCCTCAAGGGGTTCACCAGCTCAGCTTTTATAAGTGTCACCAAGCTACCAGAGTCTAACAGTGCCTCTACTCGGTTGCTATCTACAGTAAGTACACACATGTGTTTATCAGTCTCAGCCTGCCGGTCAGCCGTACAGGCTGTCTGTGCAAAGAAAGACCCCCTGCGGTAGACATGAGCAGTATCACATTGCATAGGTTCAGTTGTAAGTGAACAATTAGCGGAAATATGGCCGAAGTCACCACACCGGAAACACTGAATCATATAAATGTCTAGTCGTTTACGGGGCAAGAACCTTCCTGGCCTGGCAGGCCTGTCTCCAGGTTCTACACCCTCAGTCTTAGGTACATCCCACCGCCCAGCACCCTTCTCCCCTGGAACAGTCTTACCAGTGTCTGTGGGAGTTCGCCGGTGCGCCATCGGGGCTTGGTGGGGCATACTCCTCAGCTCCTCAGCCGCCATGTACCTCTCCACCAGCTCGACCAACTGGTCCGCGGACTTAGGGTCTGCATGGCTCACCCACTTGCGCAGAGTCGCAGGTAACGATTGCAGGTACTGGTCCATCATGACCCTTTCCACGATCTGTGGTCCCGTCAGCGTCTCGGGCTGTAGCCATTTTGAGGACAGATGGATGAGGTCATGTATCTGTGAACGTGGAGGCTTGTCCATATGGAACTCCCAGTGGTGGACCCGTTGGGCACGAACAAAGGTGGTGACTCCCAAGTGAGTTAGGATCTCCTGTTTTAGTTTTTTATAGTCCTTGGCATCAGCCAGGCATAAGTCGAAATAGGCCTTTTGTGGCTCCCCAGACAAAAAAGGTGCCACCAGACTTGCCCACTGCTCCTTGGGCCAACTCTCCCTTTCGGCCGTTCTTTCAAATGCGGCGAGATAGGCCTCCGCATCATCGCCCGAAGTCATCTTTTGGAGGAAGTGACTGGCTCGTACGGAGTGAGTGGTGGTGGGAGGACCCGTATTAACATCTCTGGGCCGGGCGACCAGGTGCTGTACAACCTCTTTTATGGCCTGGCTGTTTTCCGTGATGGCGACCTGTTGTTGCCTCTGGGCTGTCTCCAAGGCCAACAGTTGCACCCTGGTGGATTCCTGCTGAGCCCTGGTAGATTCCTGCTGAGCCCAGGTAGCTTCCTGCTGAAGTTTGTTTGTCTCCTGCTGAGCTCTGGTAGATTCCTGCTGAAGTTTGTTTGTCTCCTGCTGAGCTGCTGTAGCTTGAAGCAAGGCCTTAATAATGTCCTCCATTTTGTCCTGGGGTGTAAGTTGGAAGCTGAACCTTGCCTCTCTGAGCATTGGCTGACGCCTCCTCTATGGGACTCCAAGGACACAGTGTTATTTCCACACTCACAAATTGGGTGTCTGTCCCTTTAATTTTTAAACGGAAAGTTTTCCTCTCGCTGCAACTTCAGTGTGTGTGGGTGCCCGCATTCTCCACCATATTGTGACACAGTTAGGTTAGGGGGTCCCTCTCCTGGGTAGAGGACTCCTTCCTTACACACACATACAGCAGCAGGGAAGCAGCACACCAGTCTGGATGCAAGTACAAGCTGGTCGGCGCCAGTCTTTATTGTACAATGTCAGAAATAACACAAAGAAAACATAAACATAAATCCTAGCCCTGTCGGGGCACTAACTTCACAGGTAGTTCCCTCACTACCAGAACCTGGCAGGGCCTAATGCCCTCGCCAGCAACAAAGCACAGCACAGTACTTACAGGTTTTTCTGCTCCTATGCAATTATTAACCTCAATAACCTTCATTTCCACTAATTTCCAGTCTATTCTGAACACCTCACACCTCACAATATTGTTTTTATGGCCAAAAGATTGCACCGAGGTAGCTGGATGACTATGCTAAGCGACACGAGTGGGCGGCACAAACACGTGGCCCATCTAGGAGTGACACTGCAGTGGCAGATAGGTTGGCAGTTTGAAAACTAGGCCCCAAACAGTACATACTGCAAAGAAAAAAAAGAGGTGCAAGATGGAATTGTCCTTGGGCCCTCCCACCCACCGTTATGTTGTATAAACAGGACATGCACACTTTAACAAACCAATCATTTCAGCGCCAGGGTCTGCCACATGACTGTGGCTGAAATGATTGGTTCGTTTCGGCCCCCACAAAACAAGCTGGCAATTAATGTGTCCCTGCACAAACTGGCTCTACGGAGGCAAGATGTATGTCCTCATCCTCCTCATCCACCGATTCCTTGGATACAACAGGAAAAAGGGATTTAGGTGTCCCTGGACTGCTTACGGTCTTAGCCAAAGTTTCTGAACTTGACAGTAACTTTTTATGAACGCGCTGCAGGTGCCGTATAAGGGAGGATGTTCCTTAACGTCCCTACCCCTACTTATTCCACCTTTACATATGGTACATATGGCAAGACAGTTGTTGTCCGGATTTGGATAGAAATATTGCCAGACCAAAGAGGTGGAATGTTTGGTCTTCTGCCGAGGCATGACCGTGATGGGCTTTTTCATCCCACGGACAACAACTGTCTCCCTTGGAGCCTGATTAAAACAAACCACATCACCATCAGAATCCTCCTCGCCAACTTCCTCCTCAGCGCCAGCTACACCAGTATCCTCATCCTGTTGTACTTCAACAGTGACATCTTCAATTTGCATATCAGCAAGTGGACTGTGGGTGCTCCTTTCAGCACTTGCAGGGGGCGTGCAAATGGTGAAAAGAGCCACCTCTTCCCGTCCAGTGCTGGGAAGGTCAGGCATCGCAACCGCCACCACACTTGGACTCTCCTTGGGGATTTGTGATATCTTCTTAGAACGCACAGTTCTTCGCCGTGCTTTTGCCAGCTTAACTCGTTTGATTTTTTTAGTGGGAGGAGGGCTTCCATTGTCATGTGAAGCTGAACCACTAGTCATGAACATAGGGAAAGACCTTAGCCGTTCCTTGCCACTCCGTGTCATAAATGGCATATTGGCAAGTTTACGTTTCTCTTCAGATGATTTCAATGTTTTTTTTAAGGTCATTTTCCTGAATTTTCTCATTTGGGATTGTATGTGGCTTCTACTATGACATTGGGCATCGGCCTTGGCAGACGACGTTGATGGCATGTTATCGTCTATGTCATGACTAGTGGCAGCAGCTTCAGCACTAGGAGGAAGTGGTTCTTGATCTTTCTCTATTTTATTTTTATCGGAGAAAGTTTGGTCCTCCATTTATGTTATATTGATATATACGTGCGGCTAAGGCGCACACAAACACAGAAAATATATATTTTTTTGGTTTGGACTGGAGTGTACTTTGGGGGTTACAGCACCCTTTAACGGTCATGCCAGCCGGCCCTTTACTTATGACACAGGCGCACGCTTGGCACTACTTTGTTGATGCACGTGCGGCTACTGCGCACACAATTCACAAACACAGAAAATATTTTTTTATTTGGTTTGGACTGGAGTGTACTTTGGGGGTTACAGCACCCTTTAACGGTCAAGCCAGCCGGCCCTTTACTTATGACACAGGCGCACGCTTGGCACTACTTTGTCGATGCATGTGCGGCTACTGCGCACACAATTCACAAACACAGAAAATATTTTTTTATTTGGTTTAGACTGGAGTGTACTTTGGGGGTTACAGCACCCTTTAACGGTCAAGCCAGCCGGCCCTTTACTTATGACACAGGCGCACGCTTGGCACTACTTTGTTGATGCACGTGCGGCTACTGCGCACACAATTCACAAACACAGAAAATATTTTTTTTTTGGTTTGGACTGGAGTGTACTTTGGGGGTTACAGCACCCTTTAACGGTCAAGCCAGCCGGCCCTTTACTTATGACACAGGCGCACGCTTGGCACTACTTTGTTGATGCATGTGCGGCTACTGCGCACACAATTCACAAACACAGAAAATATTTTTTTTTTGGTTTGGACTGGAGTGTACTTTGGGGGTTACAGCACCCTTTAACGGTCAAGCCAGCCGGCCCTTTACTTATGACACAGGCGCACGCTTGGCACTACTTTGTTGATGCACGTGCGGCTACTGCGCACACAATTCACAAACACAGAAAAAATATTTATTTTTTTGCACTTGGGGGGAGCACCCCTGATGGACAGAGCACCCCTTGGACAACACTACAGCACCCCTTGAGGACTGGGACACTGCACAGGACTTTGGAGTGGACACAGCCCCTATGGACAACTGACTGCACAACACAGTCCAGACAGCCCCTATGGACTTTGAAGTAGTGGACACAGCCCCTATTAACAACAGCAGCACAGCACAACACAGCCAGCCCCTATAGACTTTGAAGTAGTGGACACAGCCCCTATGGACAACAGCAGCACAGCACAGCACAGCACAGCACAACACTACTCTGCACTACACTACACTACACAGCCCAGCCCAGCCAGCCCTAACTCCCACACTCCCTCTTCACTGTCCACAGTCGAGTGAGAAAATGGCGCCGACGCGGGTACTATATAGGATCCAAAACCCGCGAGACCCGGAAGGCGGGATGATGATATTTTGCCTCGATTTCAGATCCGAGTCAGGCGGGAAAAGTCGAGCCTGACTCGGATCGGCCTCGGATCGGGGTTGTTCGGATTTCAGAAATCCGAACCCGCTCACCCCTAATATATATATATATATATATATATATATACACACTACCTTTCAAAAGCTTGGGGTCACTTAGAAATTTCCTTATTTTTGATAGAAAAGCACTGTTTTTTTCAATGAAGATAACATTAAATTAATCAGCAACTCTATACATTGTTAATGTAGTAAATGACTATACTAGCTGCAAACGTCTGGATTTTAAAGGAATATCTACATAGGTGTATAGAGGTCCATTTCCAGCAACCATCACTCCAGTGTTCTAATGGTACATTGTTTTTGCTAACCTTAAAAACCATTGTGCAATTATGTTAGCACAGCTGAAAATGGGTTTGCTTGTTAGAGAAGCTATAAAACTGTCCTTCCTTTGAGCTACTTGAGTATCTGGAGCATCACATTTGTGGGTTTGATTATACTCTCCAAATGGCCAGAAAAAGAGAACTTTCATTTGAAACTCAACAATCTATTCTTGTTCTTAGAAATGAAGGCTATTCCATGTGAGAAATTGCCAAGAAACTGTACATTTTCTACAACGGTGTGTACTACTCCCTTTAGAGAACAGCACAAACAGGCTCGAACCAGAGTAGAAAGAGACGTGGGAGGCCCTGGTGCACAACTGTGCAAGAAGACAAGTACATTAGAGTCTCTAGTTTGAGAAATAGACGCCTCACAAGTCCTCAACTGGCAGCTTCATTAAATGGTACCCGCAAAACGCCAGTGTCAACGTCTACAGTGAAGAGGCGACTCTGGGATGCTGGCCTTCTAGGCAGAGTGGCAAAGAAAAAGCCATATCTGAGACTGGCCAATAAAAGGAAAAGATTAATGTGGGCAAAAGAACACAGACATTGGACAGAGGAAGATTGGAAAAAAGTGTTATGGCCATACGAATCGATTTTTGAGGTGTTTGGATCACACAGAAGAACATTTGTGAGATGCAGAACAGGTGAAAAGATGCTGGAAGAGTGCCTGATGCCATCTGTCAAGTATGGTGGAGGTAATGTGATGGTCTGGGTCTGCTTTGGTGCTGGTAAAGTGGGAGATTTGTACAAGGTACATATATATATATATATATATATATATATATATAGATAGATATATATATATATATTATACTACTGGCAGCCAATTATAGAGCTCACATTGAATGGTACTGATTCAGTCACGTGATGTAAACAACACCACGTAATCGGCTATGAGCCAATCTGATGTTGATAGTGGCACTGGATTGCTTTGCTTAAGCCTGGCGCTCCGAGAAGGGCTGTTTGCAGCAATAGTGCATGAGGACACATCTGTATCAAAGTTTATTTTTATTGTGTATTTATTCCTTCTTGCCCTTAGTTATCTATGACTGTTAAGGCAGTTTTAGTTGTCTTAGGGGAATGCTATGTTCCCAATGGAGAGAAAGAATAACTTCTCAGTTACACAAGAAATTGTAAAAATGTCAATAGGCTTCATTGTGCTGCCTCTGCTTACCACTGCTTAATGGGGTCGGTCCACTCCTAGCTCTATCCGGCCATTAGCTGTAATGTGTTTCTTCTGTGTACTGCTAATTTTCACACTTTGTGAATACTACTGAAACCATGACTTCATCTGCAATCTAGTCTCATCTCACGACAGGGGGAGGAAGTTGCAATAAGGCAACTCCATATTAACACTAAATAACTCTAAAGGTTGCAAATATGCAAATGGGTTTGAGATCACATTTTGCAATTGCAGATGCGACTCTGATTGAGGCACTGTATCTTCATTCAACTTTTTTATTCTCTTTATCTTTAATTCACTGCCTTATCTATCATATATAATACTGTCTGACATCTCTTATCTTTATCACAGCATCACAATGCTGTTTCTATCTGTTTCTTTGTGGTATACTTCTTTGCTTTTTTTCTGCATCAATACAGTAAATCTATGTCCAGCCTTCCTTCCATTTGTTATTTTTAAACCTCCTCTGCCCCTGCATTGATTGTGTTTTATCTTGTCATATATGCTCCACCTCCGTTTACTATCTTTTTACAGTGGGAGTCCACAAATCTCAATATTTGGGAGCCAGGACTTTGCATGCGCAGGATTAGGGTGTGAGGCAATTGGTCATGAAGGTGTGACCGCAAATCATTCAGCCATTTTCCGTCACTCTGGGGACTCGTGGGTGGGATAACGGGACAATGCCAAAAGAGGAAAATTCAGGACAGTTGGCGCGTATGTGAGTCTCGGTCCCATTGCTCCAGTTCTGTGTGGAAGGCTGTGCTGGGATCACGAGATTGATCCCAGCATCAGCCGACGTGCAGGGGCAGGCAGAAGGGATGTGTCCTCTGCGGGACACATCCGTTGCCGGCGCTGGGACAGTAATGTCCCTAGCGTCGGTGCAGACACCGCGGGCACCTGGTGAAGGGACCGCCTGGTCCCTTTCACCAGTGCCGGCGGTACTGTGGCGCCGGGAGAAGCTTGGCTCCGGGCGCAAGCTCAGCGGAGCTTGGCGCCCGGCAGCCAAGAAGCGCCGGTCAGGCGTTGGGCGCGGCGGGCGTTTGGCTCTGGCCGCGAGCCAAACCTGGCTCGCGGGCCAGCAGCCAATCAGAGGCGGACGCGACGAGCCTATCGCGGCTCGCCGCGTCATAGCCCCACCCACTCGCGCCATCTTGTATTAGATGGCGCCGAGCGGGAAAGGGGAGTTCGGCGGCGGAGAGGGAGGAGAGAAGACCTCCCGAAGAGCAGCAGTTCGGCGCGTCAACAGGGGCGGCGGCCGCGGAAGAGGGCAGAAGACGCCGCTGTCAAGAAAGAAGAAGAAGACAGGCGGCGCCGGCTGGAAGAAAGGAAGAAGAGGCGGCGCCGCTGGCCAGGACGGGTCAGCGGCCGAAGAATGCGGCTGAGGACCGGAGAGGACTGCGGGGGAGGAAAGTAAAAGAGCGTCACGAAGTTCCCCCCCGCAGCCTCTTCCAATGTAGCAGGTAGGCCCTCTGTGAGGCCCACCATATACCCCCCTCCCTAGACCACCAGGATTGTCGGGCGCTAGTCCCGTGGAGTATTGTCGGGCACTAGGCCCGTGGGCAATTAGTCGGGCACAAGGCCCGGGGGACAGTAGCGGGCATTAGGCCCCATAAAAGGATTGGCCCGTAATAAGGTGTGAGTGGCCTGGGTACTAGGCCCAGGCCACTAAATGATCGAGTAGGCGGGCACCAGGCCCGTGGCCATAAATCAGGCGTAGGCCTGTACCAATACAGAAGGGCACTAGGCCCTATATCTGAGCCCCAATAAAAGTGGTCTGGACATTAGGCCCAGGCCACTACCAGAGCCCACCGTTAGGCAGGCCACTAGGCCTGAGCTGCAAAATAGAGCGGGACTCTGGGCAGTAGGCCCAAGTCCCTTGAGTACCCTGCAGTAGGCGGGCATAAGCCCTGAGCCGCTGGTAAGACCCTGGGCGTTAGGTCCAGGGCCCTGAGCCCATTAGGTAGCCCCCGCATAGATGATTAGAGGTGTGAGCAGTGGTGGAGAGCTGTAAGGCTTCCACCCATGAGGTAGTGGTTTCCCCAGTCACCGAGAAGAGGAGCTGGCCAGCTCTGGATAGGTAGCGGACATTTAAAGGGACAGCATTGTGTTTTGCTCTTGTGTATTTAGTCTGTGTTTGGTGTTCCGTGCAGGGCAAAAGTTTAGTTGTTGTTAGAACTGTCGCACTACACACACTGTAGGTTGAGGGTGATGCCATTTTAGTATGTGTAGTTGCTTGACATAGGTTTAGGCCCTGCACGGCTGTGTTGTGTATCTCCTTACAGGGACCTGTAGGCGAGTGAGCGGACGAAGAGCAAGAGTGGACACGGTGAGGAATATCTGTGTGTACTGTCTCTCCCTGTTTGTTTGTCACTATCTATCTCTCCTTCCTTCTGGGCGGACGGTGAACCTTGCAACCCGGTGCAAGGACGGATCTTCACCTGGTGCGTGAGTACCGATAGGTGAAAATTCGGGATCTGAGGCCAAAAGTGCCCATGATGATCTTCACTTAAAACCTGAATTTATCCCCCGGTTCGGTATGGCGCGTCGGTCGACGTGAGGAAGGACGGTACTCACCTCGTCTCCTTCCCCCCCCCCTAGGTCATCGTGTCCGTGCTCTATTTGGAGGTTCCAGGACCGTCTGCTCAACACACGGCCTTAAGGTGAGAGGGTGTGACGCAAGGTAAGTAACAGACGTACACCTGCACGGCAGCAGGCATTGCGCCGCACCCGCCCCTCACATTTTGGCGTAGTCGGCAGGATCACGGACACGATGTGGACCACCGGCCAGAGGACCCTCCTATGGACAGCTCCGGAGTGGAACCATCCACGGGCGTATGAGGACAAGAGAGACTGGATTACGGTGTCGGGAGAAGACATCATGAAGATGGTGCAGCGGTCGGTACAGCGCGGCAAGGAAGAGCGCCGGGAGAAGGGGCGCAAGAAATCCGCTGTGATCCCCTGCAAGACGTGTCAGCGGCTGGGACATGATGCCAGCGAATGTCCCTGGAGAGAGTTTAGGGCGACAGTAGAGGAAGAAATGTCCCCGTTGGAGATCACACAGATGGCCCAGCAAGCGGTCCAGAGATGTGGTCAGAAGAACTCTGTGAAGAAGAGACTCTGGTGTATGCTCTGCGGAACCTACGGGCATGAGCATAATAGCTGTCCACGTGATGAAGAGTGGCACCAGGAGGATGAAGAATTCCGGTGTGAAGGATGTGGAGATCCAGAGCATGAGCTTCGAGATTGTCCGTGGGACGAAAACCGGATAATCTTGGATGGCCGAGCCCAGAAGTGGATTGAAGAAGCCAGGGAAGTGGAGCAGAAGAGCCTGCTGGAAGTACGTTCGCAGGTGCCCATTGTTCCTGAGCAGGAGCCGAAGGGTAGAGACCCCTTTGTGATGAAGATGGCAACAGCACCCCCGTGCTGGAAGTGTCGGCGGCAGGGACACTTGGCCCATGAGTGTCCCTGGGAAGAGGCAGTGACACTGTTATGCTCCGAAGAGGTCCCAGTGAAGAAGGATCCTTGCCCGCAGAGGACGGATGTGGATGACTGGGAGGTGAAGATGCCACGCTATAAGGAAGAGCGTGAAGACCCAGTGGCAAAGAAGTCTAGGATCTCCCCATGCTGGAAGAGTCCGAGACCTGGATACCCGGAGATGTCAGCGGAAGAGGTGGAGTACGCTGAAGAAGGAAAGTGTCGCTTGCTGCAGGAGTCTGTGGAGAAGAGTCCAGACTCATGGAAAATGTCGGCGGAGACCCGGGAGGAAGAGGATGTCCCGGAGGAATCGACTATTGGGTGGTGGTTAGTGCCACACCCTGAATTCAGTGAAGATGCCCCAGACAAGTTGGAAGAAGAGTGGGTGGCTGCGGCACCCTTAGAAGAAAATTCCCCATGGTGGCCCATCGTGAGTGGCACTTCCGAGTTGCCACTCCCACAGAGGATCCGCAGAGTGAAGTCAGGAGGTACGAAGATGGAGAGCCCGGAGCCAGTGGAGAAGGAATGTGGGGTCATAGTCGGTCCCGGCTGGGCCCTTGAACAGATCCTCGCTGGAGGGACCATAGAATACCCTGACCCGCGGACGTAGGAGATGGAGGAAGACTTTGTAGGGACTACAAAGGAAAAAGGGGGGGGAAATGTGGAAGGCTGTGCTGGGATCACGAGATTGATCCCAGCATCAGCCGACGTGCAGGGGCAGGCAGAAGGGATGTGTCCTCTGCGGGACACATCCGTTGCCGGCGCTGGGACAGTAATGTCCCTAGCGTCGGTGCAGACACCGCGGGCACCTGGTGAAGGGACCGCCTGGTCCCTTTCACCAGTGCCGGCGGTACTGTGGCGCCGGGAGAAGCTTGGCTCCGGGCGCAAGCTCAGCGGAGCTTGGCGCCCGGCAGCCAAGAAGCGCCGGTCAGGCGTTGGGCGCGGCGGGCGTTTGGCTCTGGCCGCGAGCCAAACCTGGCTCGCGGGCCAGCAGCCAATCAGAGGCGGACGCGACGAGCCTATCGCGGCTCGCCGCGTAATAGCCCCGCCCACTCGCGCCGTCTTGTATTAGACGGCGCCGAGCGGGAAAGGGGAGTTCGGCGGCGGAGAGGGAGGAGAGAAGACCTCCCGAAGAGCAGCAGTTCGGCGCGTCAACAGGGGCGGCGGCCGCGGAAGAGGGCAGAAGAGGCCGCTGTCAAGAAAGAAGAAGAAGACAGGCGGCGCCGGCTGGAAGAAAGGAAGAAGAGGCGGCGCCGCTGGCCAGGACGGGCCAGGGGCCGAAGAATGCGGCTGAGGACCGGAGAGGACTGCGGGGGAGGAAAGTAAAAGAGCGTCACAAAGTTCCCCCCCGCAGCCTCTTCCAATGTAGCAGGTAGGCCCTCTGTGAGGCCCACCATATACCCCCCTCCCTAGACCACCAGGATTGTCGGGCGCTAGTCCCGTGGAGTATTGTCGGGCACTAGGCCCGTGGGCAATTAGTCCGGCACAAGGGCCGGGGGACAGTAGCGGGCATTAGGCCCCATAAAAGGATTGGCCCGTAATAAGGTGTGAGTGGCCTGGGTACTAGGCCCAGGCCACTAAATGATCGAGTAGGCGGGCACCAGGCCCGTGGCCATAAATCAGGCGTAGGCCTGTACCCATACAGGAGGGCACTAGGCCCTATATCTGAGCCCCAATAAAAGTGGTCTGGACATTAGGCCCAGGCCACTACCAGAGCCCACCGTTAGGCAGGCCACTAGGCCTGAGCTGCAAAATAGAGCGGGACTCTGGGCAGTAGGCCCAAGTCCCTTGAGTACCCTGCAGTAGGCTGGCATAAGCCCTGAGCCGCTGGTAAGACCCTGGGCGTTAGGTCCAGGGCCCTGAGCCGATTAGGTAGCCCCCGCATAGATGATTAGAGGTGTGAGCAGTGGTGGAGAGCTGTACGGCTTCCACCCATAAGGTAGTGGTTTCCCCAGTCACCGAGAAGAGGAGCTGGCCAGCTCTGGATAGGTAGCGGACATTTAAAGGGACAGCATTGTGTTTTGCTCTTGTGTATTTAGTCTGTGTTTGGTGTTCCGTGCAGGGCAAAAGTTTAGTTGTTGTTAGATCTGTCGCACTACACACACTGTAGGTTGAGGGTGATGCCATTTTAGTATGTGTAGTTGCTTGACATAGGTTTAGGCCCTGCACGGCTGTGTTGTGTATCTCCTTACAGGGACCTGTAGGCGAGTGAGCGGACGAAGAGCAAGAGTGGACACGGTGAGGAATATCTGTGTGTACTGTCTCTCCCTGTTTGTTTGTCACTATCTATCTCTCCTTCCTTCTGGGCGGACGGTGAACCTTGCAACCCGGTGCAAGGACGGATCTTCACCTTGTGCGTGAGTACCGATAGGTGAAAATTCGGGATCTGAGGCCAAAAGTGCCCATGATGATCTTCACTTAAAACCTGAATTTATCCCCCGGTTCGGTATGGCGCGTCGGTCGACGTGAGGAAGGACGGTACTCACATCGTCTCCTTCCCCCCCCCCTAGGTCATCGTGTCCGTGCTCTATTTGGAGGTTCCAGGACCGTCTGCTCAACACACGGCCTGAAGGTGAGAGGGTGTGACGCAAGGTAAGTAACAGACGTACACCTGCACGGCAGCAGGCATTGCGCCGCACCCGCCCCTCACATTTTGGCGTAGTCGGCAGGATCACGGACACGATGTGGACCACCGGCCAGAGGACCCTCCTATGGACAGCTCCGGAGTGGAACCATCCACGGGCGTATGAGGACAAGAGAGACTGGATTACGGTGTCGGGAGAAGACATCATGAAGATGGTGCAGCGGTCGGTACAGCGCGGCAAGGAAGAGCGCCGGGAGAAGGGGCGCAAGAAATCCGCTGTGATCCCCTGCAAGACGTGTCAGCGGCTGGGACATGATGCCAGCGAATGTCCCTGGAGAGAGTTTAGGGCGACAGTAGAGGAAGAAATGTCCCCGTTGGAGATCACACAGATGGCCCAGCAAGCGGTCCAGAGATGTGGTCAGAAGAACTCTGTGAAGAAGAGACTCTGGTGTATGCTCTGCGGAACCTACGGGCATGAGCATAATAGCTGTCCACGTGATGAAGAGTGGCACCAGGAGGATGAAGAATTCCGGTGTGAAGGATGTGGAGATCCAGAGCATGAGCTTCGAGATTGTCCGTGGGACGAAAACCGGATAATCTTGGATGGCCGAGCCCAGAAGTGGATTGAAGAAGCCAGGGAAGTGGAGCAGAAGAGCCTGCTGGAAGTACGTTCGCAGGTGCCCATTGTTCCTGAGCAGGAGCCGAAGGGTAGAGACCCCTTTGTGATGAAGATGGCAACAGCACCCCCGTGCTGGAAGTGTCGGCGGCAGGGACACTTGGCCCATGAGTGTCCCTGGGAAGAGGCAGTGACACTGTTATGCTCCGAAGAGGTCCCAGTGAAGAAGGATCCTTGCCCGCAGAGGACGGATGTGGATGACTGGGAGGTGAAGATGCCACGCTATAAGGAAGAGCGTGAAGACCCAGTGGCAAAGAAGTCTAGGATCTCCCCATGCTGGAAGAGTCCGAGACCTGGATACCCGGAGATGTCAGCGGAAGAGGTGGAGTACGCTGAAGAAGGAAAGTGTCGCTTGCTGCAGGAGTCTGTGGAGAAGAGTCCAGACTCATGGAAAATGTCGGCGGAGACCCGGGAGGAAGAGGATGTCCCGGAGGAATCGACTATTGGGTGGTGGTTAGTGCCACACCCTGAATTCAGTGAAGATGCCCCAGACAAGTTGGAAGAAGAGTGGGTGGCTGCGGCACCCTTAGAAGAAAATTCCCCATGGTGGCCCATCGTGAGTGGCACTTCCGAGTTGCCACTCCCACAGAGGATCCGCAGAGTGAAGTCAGGAGGTACGAAGATGGAGAGCCCGGAGCCAGTGGAGAAGGAATGTGGGGTCATAGTCGGTCCCGGCTGGGCCCTTGAACAGATCCTCGCTGGAGGGACCATAGAATACCCTGACCCGCGGACGTTGGAGATGGAGGAAGACTTTGTAGGGACTACAAAGGAAAAAGGGGGGGGAAATGTGGAAGGCTGTGCTGGGATCACGAGATTGATCCCAGCATCAGCCGACGTGCAGGGGCAGGCAGAAGGGATGTGTCCTCTGCGGGACACATCCGTTGCCGGCGCTGGGACAGTAATGTCCCTAGCGTCGGTGCAGACACCGCGGGCACCTGGTGAAGGGACCGCCTGGTCCCTTTCACCAGTGCCGGCGGTACTGTGGCGCCGGGAGAAGCTTGGCTCCGGGCGCAAGCTCAGCGGAGCTTGGCGCCCGGCAGCCAAGAAGCGCCGGTCAGGCGTTGGGCGCGGCGGGCGTTTGGCTCTGGCCGCGAGCCAAACCTGGCTCGCGGGCCAGCAGCCAATCAGAGGCGGACGCGACGAGCCTATCGCGGCTCGCCGCGTCATAGCCCCGCCCACTCGCGCCGTCTTGTATTAGACGGCGCCGAGCGGGAAAGGGGAGTTCGGCGGCGGAGAGGGAGGAGAGAAGACCTCCCGAAGAGCAGCAGTTCGGCGCGTCAACAGGGGCGGCGGCCGCGGAAGAGGGCAGAAGAGGCCGCTGTCAAGAAAGAAGAAGAAGACAGGCGGCGCCGGCTGGAAGAAAGGAAGAAGAGGCGGCGCCGCTGGCCAGGACGGGCCAGCGGCCGAAGAATGCGGCTGAGGACCGGAGAGGACTGCGGGGGAGGAAAGTAAAAGAGCGTCACGAAGTTCCCCCCCGCAGCCTCTTCCAATGTAGCAGGTAGGCCCTCTGTGAGGCCCACCATATACCCCCCTCCCTAGACCACCAGGATTGTCGGGCGCTAGTCCCGTGGAGTATTGTCGGGCACTAGGCCCGTGGGCAATTAGTCCGGCACAAGGGCCGGGGGACAGTAGCGGGCATTAGGCCCCATAAAAGGATTGGCCCGTAATAAGGTGTGAGTGGCCTGGGTACTAGGCCCAGGCCACTAAATGATCGAGTAGGCGGGCACCAGGCCCGTGGCCATAAATCAGGCGTAGGCCTGTACCCATACAGAAGGGCACTAGGCCCTATATCTGAGCCCCAATAAAAGTGGTCTGGACATTAGGCCCAGGCCACTACCAGAGCCCACCGTTAGGCAGGCCACTAGGCCTGAGCTGCAAAATAGAGCGGGACTCTGGGCAGTAGGCCCAAGTCCCTTGAGTACCCTGCAGTAGGCGGGCATAAGCCCTGAGCCGCTGGTAAGACCCTGGGCGTTAGGTCCAGGGCCCTGAGCCGATTAGGTAGCCCCCGCATAGATGATTAGAGGTGTGAGCAGTGGTGGAGAGCTGTACGGCTTCCACCCATGAGGTAGTGGTTTCCCCAGTCACCGAGAAGAGGAGCTGGCCAGCTCTGGATAGGTAGCGGACATTTAAAGGGACAGCATTGTGTTTTGCTCTTGTGTATTTAGTCTGTGTTTGGTGTTCCGTGCAGGGCAAAAGTTTAGTTGTTGTTAGATCTGTCGCACTACACACACTGTAGGTTGAGGGTGATGCCATTTTAGTATGTGTAGTTGCTTGACATAGGTTTAGGCCCTGCACGGCTGTGTTGTGTATCTCCTTACAGGGACCTGTAGGCGAGTGAGCGGACGAAGAGCAAGAGTGGACACGGTGAGGAATATCTGTGTGTACTGTCTCTCCCTGTTTGTTTGTCACTATCTATCTCTCCTTCCTTCTGGGCGGACGGTGAACCTTGCAACCCGGTGCAAGGACGGATCTTCACCTGGTGCGTGAGTACCGATAGGTGAAAATTCGGGATCTGAGGCCAAAAGTGCCCATGATGATCTTCACTTAAAACCTGAATTTATCCCCCGGTTCGGTATGGCGCGTCAGTCGACGTGAGGAAGGACGGTACTCACCTCGTCTCCTCCCCCCCCCCAGGTCATCGTGTCCGTGCTCTATTTGGAGGTTCCAGGACTGTCTGCTCAACACACGGCCTGAAGGTGAGAGGATGTGACGCAAGGTAAGTAACAGACGTACACCTGCACGGCAGCAGGCATTGCGCCGCACCCGCCCCTCACATCTGCACTTGATGAGACAAGGGATGAATTACAGACATGTGCTGTTGTTTAGAGTTCACTTCCTATATTTTCCCTGCAGAGCATCACAACCACCAGGGAAACCTAAGATGGTCACCTGAGAATGGCTAATACACTGCATTAATGAGATCACTTTTTCTGTATTTTTAATGTCACCACTGCGCACAGAGACTATGCTTCAGCTGCTAACATGGAGGAACAGCAACCAACATCTTCTTCCTCATGTCATTGATGGTCCGGGAGTCTACCTCTGGGTTAAGATGTTACAGGGAGGTTACTGCTTATAGTAGTTTCTCTGGTGACTAGCTCATTTTGTTTACTGAAGCCTGTTAAAACGTGGAGGTTTTAACAGGCTTCAGGTGTCGTGCTCAGAGCAATATCCATGGCTCACATACTTTACAGGGTAGGTTGGAGTTCCATCCCACTATTACAGGTCACTTTTTCTTTTTATTCCACCACAGAGGTAAGTAGTATTGTACTGGACACAAATAATTATACTTTTTTTTTTTAAAAAGGGAATTTCTTCATTCGAGACGAGATTAACTCTCAAGGGAACATTGGGTCTGATTCAACATTGTAACTAGATTCCTGATTATCGTCCCCTGCCTCATCCCGCTGCATGGGGTCGTTAGTCGCAATGTCAGGTTGAGCTGCATGCATGGACGACCTGACAATGAGGCTGATGACCCCACGGGAGCGCGCAACAGCCAACAGTGGGTACACACTACACGATTTGGACGATATGTCGTTCCGATACGTCAGAATCGAGCATATCGTCCGAGAAATTGTATAGTGTGTACCAGGCTTAACAGCATCATCTGAGGGTCTTTATGTAATATATACAGCTACTCTCTGTTCTGCCTTTCCTCTCTTGAGGTGATGGCTAATCTTGGCAAAGATAGGAGTCTTTATTTTATTCAAGGCTCTGATTAGGGAGGCATGTCAGTTGTGTCTGTGTATATATCTGAGCATTGGTCTGTAGTGTGAATGGATGGCTAGTAACATTCAGGATTAACCAGGTGCTCTATCCCAGACAGCCTCTAATCTCCCAGCTGGTCAAGTGGACAAGTAATGGGAGGATCAGGCACAACAGCATCTCTCACTTCAGGTCCTCTTTGCAGCAGGCCCTCTCCAGGTACCATGCCCCTCAGCAACTGTTCTGCTCCTCCTCCCCTTGACAGCACAAGCTGCTGCAAGTGCCGGAACACACTGGGGGCCTGATTCAGAGCTGGGCATTTTGGATTCAGCTGACCAGTACTGCAAACTTCAAACTCTGGCTCTGATTCAGAGGCGCTCGCAAAACGCGAGCGCTCACTCTGAATCAGGGCGGGCGCTTGTTTTTTTAGTTGCGGCCTCCTGGCCACTCGCATAGCTGTGGGTTACCACCCACAGCTTATGCGAGCGGCCAGGTGATGGTCGCGATGGTCAAGACCATCGCGACCATCGGGCTTGCGACGAGACCCTTGCGGTAGGGTCTCATTGCCACAAGCCTCAGTGGACTTCCTGCTCTAATAGAGCAGGAAGTCCACCTACTGACATCACGAGTGATGTCAGTAGGGCTGCCCACAAACGGCCTGCATTCCTGCAGGAACGCCTCCATTTGCCCAGCCACTCTCCCTCCCCACCTTCCAAATGGGGCGAGCTGTCGCTCAACATCGACAGCTGCCCCTTTTGGATGCAAGTGCCGGAGCGAGTGCTTTTTGCGCTCGCTCTGGGGCTCGCGCGTGCGCACTGCCTAACAATTGACCTGCTTGTGAGCGCATAGCGCTTGCGAGTGGGTCTGAATCAGGCCCTCTATCCTGGCAGGTAGTATGTCCCATATGTGCAATAACAGCAGGAAGAGTGAGCCACATTCAGATTGGCTGAACTGGAGACATACTAGCATTTGATAAATTATGAGGTTAGTCCCAGGCCTTATAAATTCAGATGAACTTTGTTCACCACTGTTGGGGCCTGACACTTGTCCTCAATATCTCTAAAGAAAGAACATAGAAACATTTGTGTGATAATTCTATAAGCAGGATTATAAAGTTTGTCATTCAAACTATGAATTTGGGCTAATCAGACCATAATCCTTGTATTTGGTGTATATCTACAAAAAGCATCAGTTTGTCTTAAAGCTGCAATACTGTACCACCTACAGTGGGTGCAAAATGGGGGTATGAGTGGGAGGACCAATCAGAACACTCTGGGGGTGATTCAGACCTGGACGCAACGCAGCGCACTTTCGCAGACATCATGGGCCGGGTATGCAAATTCTGCAGTCGCCCGGCCAGGCATAAGGACGCCCTCGGTAGAGTGACACCCACTTTTCTTTCTTAGCACACGTCATCTCCAGGAAGTGTATGATTATTCAGTAACATCAAGAGCCATCAAAGCTGCTCGTAGCCCTTGAGGTAGACCCTACCCCACCGCATGCACTGCGATCACTGAAGGCTGAAATACAACCAGGTGATGTGTACAATGATGCCTCCATGCTAATTACGCACGCCCATGAAACGCCGTTAGAACACACAGGCATGCCTGCGTTCGCACATCCGCACCCCCGTTTTCATAGACCATCCCCTGACACCACCCACAAACGGCACTATCTGCCACTCAAATTAGCGCTCAGTCTGTGTACAACGAGCGCACGATTCCCGATCGCAGTGACTGGCTCACGCACGCGCACTGCGATGTTTACGCATGCACAGACAGGCGACTATCGGTCATAGGGTGTGATCGCTGCTTAGCGACCGGGTCTGAATCAGGCCCTCTGTGCTTGATTCTGCGTTGGAGGGAGTGGCATCTGTGTGCATGTCTTTTGCCAGTTGCAGTCTGGGAATTTATGCAAATGCCACTACAAGATCTTCCCTTGTTTATGAAACACCCTTTTGGTACATGCCTTTGGCAGGGGCTGTGTATAAGTGGTGCCCATGTAGAAGTTAACTTCTCACAGTCCCTAAGTTTTAAACATTGACAGTGCCTCTATCTGAATCAGTACAGGCATCAGGGTTAAAGACCGGGGGGTGGGCCTTGGAGAGTGATAAAGTACCAACCAATCAGCTCCTAACTGTCATTTTTCAAACACAGCCTGTAAACAGTTAGGAGCTGATTGGTTGGTACTTGATTACTCTCCACTTTATCATTCTCCAAAGCTTAGTGCATCTCCCCCCCTGCGTCTTTCGTCCACCAGAGAATGACTCCGAAAACCTCTGCCCCAATGCCTCTAAATCATTCAATCGTTCATGTCTGCAAGAAAAATCTGACGTGTGCAACAATGTACGATGAACGATGCGCGTTCCCGTTTGTCAGATAACGATATCTGACATCTGATGTGTTTTGTACGATTTCCATTCATTTTAATACAGGCTGAAATCGTTCAATCGTTTGCAAATCGTTCAATTGTCCAATCGTCCAATCGTTCAGTCGTTCATCTGACTTATGTTGCCCATCCACTAGCAGACCATAGAAATGACAGCACGATTATGACATTGTAATCGTCCAGTCATTTCTGTGTCTGTGATAAGCCTACACTGAACGAGCAGACGTTCAGTGCAGGCTCATCAATCACCTGGCAACATGCTGAACCTGACGTTATCGTCAGGTTGACCAGCATGTTTGCACAATGATAGATGTCTAAACGGCCAGCTGGTCATTTTAGACATTTTTGCAAATGATTTGCAAACGATTTGCAAATGATGGAACGATTGAACAATCGTTATAGTTCAATCGCTCAACTTAATCGTCTAGTGGATGGGCAGCAATATCTCACCGTGTGTATGCACCATAATACTCAACCCGTATACATCACACAAGATTTGTTGCCAAAACCAGAACAGTGGGCGAGATGTAATAGGCTGCGAGTTGTTTGTGTGAGACAAACTCGGACCTTCTCGCACATTTAAAGGTCCGAGTTTGTCTCACAGCTCGCCAAATGTAATAGCCTGCGAACTTGTGAAAGTCTGTCAGACTTTCCCCCATAGACTTCAATGGTGGGAAAGCACCATTGAAGTCTATGGTGGGAACTGCTACATTGTAGCGATGATTGTAGCCTCGGGCAGCACAGATGGTGTAATGGTAGCATTACTGCCTCACAGCACTGAGGTCGTTGGTTCGATACCCACTACGGCCCTAACTGTGTGGAGTTTTTATATTCTCCCTGTGCTTGCGTGGGTTTTTTATGCGGGTACTCCGGTTTCCTCCCACACTCCAAAAATATACTGGTAGGTTAATTGGCTACTAACGAAAATTACCCCTAGTGTGTGTATGTGCGTGTGCATGTGGTAGGGAATATAGATTGTAAGCTCCACTGGGGCAGGGACTGATGTGAATGGCCGAATATTCTCTGTAAAAGCGCTACGGAATATGTGTGCGCTATATAAATAACTGGTAATAATAATAATAATAATGATGGTAACCGCAAGGTTAATTGAGGTGAAACTTATGGTTACCATCAAAGGCTACAATGTAGCGGCTCCCACCATAGACTTTAATGGAGTTTTCCAACCATTGAAGTCTATGGGGGAAAGTGTGACACAGTCAATCAGTGGGCTCCTGTAATGACAGTACTCACATGGGTCCTGGTCATTCATGCAGAGGAAGAGTATTTGTAAACATATACCCTTTCTCCTGTCCAACCTGGTTTTTGGTGCCTGTTTCTTTGTTTTTAACCCCATAGATGCCTACTTGGACTGAAGAGGATGTGATCTACACTAGAAATAGGTGAGTATGGAATTTTTATTTACAGGTGCCATGGATTCTACTGGACAAGTGGACGTGAATGGCTACAGGGATATGATATACAGGTGAGTATGCGTGAATGTAGGTGTGAGTGTGAATGTGCATGTATGCTCTAAGAAAATGTTACTGTCACAGTGTGTGTGTGTTTTGTGGTTATTTTAATATTTATTTTGCAGTTGAACTAGAGGTACCAGCGGGTCCTTAATGCCCCGCATGCTGGTGCTTGTGGTTCTCCAAGTACCAGCATGTGTGGGAGGCTTGCTGGGACCTCCAGCAAAAACAATTATTATTATTAGTACTATTTTTTACATGTACATTTACTCTAACAACCCGGCACCCACCGGCCAGGGGTGCCGGGGCTAGCCCCGAGCTATCAGCGGGATCCCCTTTATTGGGTGGGTCCCCACCTCCCTAGAGATCCCAGGCCTGGGCGACTAGCAGTCAAGTATAATTGTTTGGCCGAAGGACCCGATGAAATGGTTCCCCAGCTGTGGCATTACAGTCCTACTAGAAAGAGTCCAGTGCTGGTTATGGAAATACAGGGGACCCCTACTCATTTTGTCCCCTGTATTTCCATAACCAGGACTGGCTCACCAGAGCCTTGTGCTAGTTCATAAAATATAGGTGAACCATACGCATTTTTCCCTTATATTTAATGAACCATGATAGGCTCAACAGAGCCTGTGGCTGGTTATGCTTAGACAGGGGGGGGGGGGTGCAGTGGCATAACTAGGCTATTTGGAACCTAGGGCAAGTTAAAAAATGAAGCCACCCCACTGAAAAAATGGGTGTGGCCACTGAAAAATGAGGGAGTGCAACATGACACACCACCATTTCTCGTCACTCTGGGAACATTCCTTTCCATTCCTTATGCACTTTAATGCCCCCAGTAGTAGTGGCCCTCTTGCAAGTAGTAGTGCCCCTTATGCAATGTCCCCAGTAGCAGTGCCCCTTATGCAGTGCCCCCTCAATAGTGCCCCTTATACAGTGCCCCCAGTAGTGCACCCTTATACAGTGCCTCATTGCCCCGTATCCACTTATGCAGTGTCCCTTATACAGTGTCCCCAGTACTGCACCCTTATACAGTGCCCCTTATGCAGTGCCCCAATAGTGCACCCTTATAGAGTACCCCAGCAGTGCCCTTTATACAGTGCCTCCAGTAGTAGTCCCCCCTATGCAGTGCCCCCAGTAGTGGTGCCCCCAGTAGTGCCCATTTCACAGTGCCCTCAGCAGTAGTCCACCCTATGCAGTTCCCCCAGTAGTGGTCCTCTTATGCAGTGCCCCCAGTAGTGGTTCCTCCTATGCAGTGCCACTTATACAGTGCCCCCAGTAGTGGTCCCCCCTATGCAGTGCCCCCAGTAGTATTCCTTATACTGTGCCCCCAGTAGTAGTCCCCTTTGTACAGTGCCCCCAGAAGTGCCCATTTCACAGTGCCCCCAGTAGTAGTCCTCCCTAAGCAGTGCCCCCAGTAGTAGTTCTCCCTATGCAGTGCCCCCAGTAGTGGTCCTCTTATGCATTGCCCCAGTAGTGGTTCCCCCTATGCAGTGGCCCTTATACACCCCTATGCAGTGGTTCCCCCTATGCGGTGGCCCTTATACACTGCAATGCCCCCAGTAGTACCCCTTATACTGTGCCCCCAGTAGTGGTCCCCTCTGTACGGTGCCCCCAGTAGTTGTCCCCCCCTATCCAGTGCCCCCAGTAGTGCCCCTTATACAGTGCCCCCAGTAGTAGTCCCCTCTATGCAGTGAACCCAGTAGTGTCCCTTATACAGTGCCCCCAGTAGTTCCCCCATATACAGTGCCCCCAGTAGTAGTCCCCCCTATGCAGTGCCCCCAGTAGTGGTCCCCCCTATGAGGTGCCCCTAGTAATGTCCCTTATATAGTGCACCACCCTATGTTGTGCCATCAGTAGTGCCCCTTATACAGTGCCCCCAGTAGTGGTCCTCCCTATACAGTGCCCCCAGTAGTGGTCTCCCATATGCAGTGCCCCTTATACAGTGCCCCCAGTAGTAGTCCCCCCTATGGAGAGCCCCAGTAGTGCCCCCTTATACTGTGCCCCCAGTAGTGGTCCCCCCTATGCAGCTCCCCTTTACATATATAATACAAAGACACGCACACAAAAACCCAACACTTACCTGATTCCCTGCTCCTGTGCCCGCCTTTTAAAACACAGATAAACATGCACTGTGTAACTCGGACCTACTCAGACAAGACTCGCTATCCTGAAGCAGGTATGTTTTTTTCGAGTTAGCAGACAGTAATATTGTGCAAGTTAAACACTCGCATTCTATTACATTGCCCAAATTGTATGCTCATAATGGCAAAACATCTGGATGCGTGTTTTGCCATTGCGAGTTGCTGGGGTGTGAGTAACATGCGAGTTTGCATGTTCTCACATCCTATTACATAGGGTGAGTTCTGAAAATGTGCAGGTACAGTATAGCTCTATACTTGCTCATTTTCCAAACTCACACCCTACTACATCTCGCCCTGTATATTTATTTAGATAAAATATAGGAAAGTAGGTTTCACTTTCAAACCATCAAAACCATAACATTGGTCAACAACAATAGTTTACTGTATGAGGGGGAAGGGAAATGTAGGAGAGGTGGGTATGTAGCACAGGTAAAAATAGGGAGGCTCAGCTATGAGGAAGTAATAAATGACAAGAGAAAAATAGAGAAAAAATAATGATATTAATAAATACCACACAAAGCTTGATATATGTAACAGCAAAGTGCTCCCTTGGGAGTGATGAATCTAAGTACAAAAATAGGGGAGAAAGAAAAAAGACAACTCCCTGGAATGGGGCACACTTTGCAGATATTAAAAATTAACTTTTATTTCTACATTATAAAACTTTGGGTAAACTGAGAAATTAAAATGAAGTTACACTAGTAACTCCAAGTGCATATGAAGTCCTTGAAAAAGGTGTCAATAAATCAATCAGCATATAGCAAAAAAAAATCAGAGTTGCTTAGGTCAAGAAAGCATGAGACATGAGTCAAAATTAATTATTGTAATTTTAAAATATAATTTTAATTGGAACCTACCCCCTAAAAATAGTCCCAAGGTTTAAAAGTTTGGGGTACATCCAGTGTCGGACTGGGACATGAAGGGCCCACCAGGGAAATACAATCCCAGAGGCCCACCAAGAGGCATGGCCAGTTGCTGGAAGGGGTGTGGCCACCCAACAAGAGAGGAGTGGCCAGCCATTATAGGAGCGGCATTTTATAGTACCTTATATAAGCCGAGTTTTTCAGCACATTTTTTGTGCTGAAAAAGTACCCCCACGGCTTATACTCGAGTGAAGTGTGTAGCGCTGACCGGACGGAGTTCGGTCAGCGCTACACTGCACAAACACACAGCCTACACTACAGGGTGCAGGTAGCTGTGTGTTTGTTATAATCAGCAGCCTCTGAGAGTCTGTCAGACTCTCATCGACTGCTGCTGCTCCCACTGTGGGAGCCATCTTCCGGCTCCCGCAGTGGATAATGGGAGAGACGTCATGAGTAATGACGTCTCTCCCATGCAAAGCGGCCGGAGGAGCTGTTAGCGGCGGGACCAGGAGTGGGGGTTTCAGGTAAGGGATTTTTTTTATTATTCTTATTACGTCTCTCTCTACTGGGGGGGGGGACTACTGGGGGCACTACCAGGGGGCGATTACTACAGGGGGCATTACCAGGGGGGAATTACTACAGGGGCCACTAAAAGGGGGGATTACCGCTGGGTGTACTACCAGGGGGCGATTACTACAGGGTTCACTACCAGGGGGCGATTACTACAGGGGGCACTACCAGGGGGGGATTACTATAGGGGGCACTAAAAGGGGGGATTACCACTGAGGGAACTACCAGGGGGGGATTACTACTGGGGGCACTGAAAGGGGGGATTACCACTGGGGGCACTAAAAGGGGGGGATTACCACTGGGGGCACTACCAGGGGGGGATTACTACTGGGGGCAATGAAAGGGGGGATTACTACTGGGGGCACAACCAGGGGGAATTACTACTGGGGGCACTACCAGCTGCTGCATTTCCCACCCTAGGCTTATACTTGAGTCAATAAGTTTTCCCAGTTTTTTGTGGTAAAAGTAGGTACCTCGGCTTATATTCGGGTCGATTTATACTCGAGTATATACGGTATATAAAGAAAAAGATTTACCTTTCAAATACGTCCAGTATAACTTATACTAGTGTATTTAAAAGAACTACAGAGATAAAATGTGTATCAATCACCATAAAAAACTTTATTTATATTGATAAACATACTGTATGCATGAATGACTAGAAAAATATAAATAACAGAAAATTAAACAGCAACATTTGAATATCAGCACATATATTAACCTTAATATGTGTTGTATCCCACAGGGTATCCGGTCATTAGATCTACATTGTCTAGATAGACAATGTTTGGGTAGACAATGGAAGACAGATAGGCAATAGGTCGACATTGACTGAATGTCGACACACTAATGGTCGACTACTAAGAAGGTCGACAGATACTGCATGTCGACATGGTCGCTAGCTCAACACACATAAGGTCAACACTCAAATGGTTGACACATTTTTTTTTGTGTGTTTTTTTTAAGGTTAGGGTTGAACATTTACCGGAGGGTTAGGCACTTACTCTGACGGTTAGGGTTAGGCACTTACTCCGACGGTTAGGGTTAGGCACTTACTCCGACGGTTAGGGTTAGGCACTTACCCCGATGGTTAGGGTTAGTCACCAGGAGGGAGGAATAGGGTTAGGCACTAGAAGGGACAGTTAGGGTCAGGCAGCTACCTTGACGGTTAGGGTTAGGCACCAGAAGGGAGGGTCAGGGTTAGGCACCAAGGGGAGGGTTAGTATTAGGGTGTAGATTGGGGCTAGAAAACAAAAAAAAGCATGTGTCTACCATTTCAGTGTCGACCTTATGTGTGTCAACCTAATGACCAAATTTGACCTTCAGTACTTGTCGACCTTCTTACTAGTCGACCTTTAGTGTGTCGACCTTCACACCCTGTCGACTTTCAGTTCCTGTTGATCTATTGCCTGTCTATCTTCCATTGTCTACCCAAACATTGTCTATCTAGACAATGTAGACCTAATGATCCACACCCATCTCACAGTTATGGACATATCTTTATTTAGTTTAAATCTGAACGTTTGATGCAAGCAACACAAAAAAAAAATAAATCCAGTTCCTTGATACTGAAACTTCACCGTAAATAGCAATAACTTTAGAAATCAGTAAACAACCTTTATACTGACAAACATATGCAAGAATAAATATAATTATAAATAACAGAAATTGAATCTTCAGTGTGAGTGATACCACATAAACTAAAATAACTATTGTAATTCACAGTTATGAACATATTTTTATTTTGTTTAAGATAGAGCATTTGATGCAAACTCAAAAATTATACCTCAAATTCTTTGATATTCCAAATTCACACTACACAACAAATCAGTAAACAACCTTTATACTGACAAATGTGAATAACTACAAAATATAATTATAAGTAACAGAAAATTAAACATCAGTGTTTAGATGACAGTGCACACATTAGCCATCATAACTGTTGTAACTCACAGTTATAAAAACAAGCCTCACAGACAACCGGCAGTCATTACAACACCACGCCAGTCTGTGTAGTCCATACACACCGGAATGCAAATACCGTGAAGAAGACCAGGAACCAGAGCCTAGTCCAGTCTCCAACAAAGCCAGATGACTGTATCTGCACTCCTGGGGTCCGGGTGAGAAATAATGCTGCTACCCTGAAAGCTTATCATAGAGACTCCTGGTTTAAAATATCATCAGGTAACAGTGTGCAGCAGAGATGCAAGATGCCGCCCACTGCAACATCTCACCACTCCAATCACACTTTTATGTGACTTTATTTTTTTGCCATCTATCAGATAGGGACAGCATGGTCGTTGTAATGGTTAGCATTACTGCCTCACAGCAATGGGTTTAATCCCCACCATGGCCCTAACTGGTGGAGTTTGCATGTTCTCCCCTTGCTTGTGTGTGTACATGTGGTAGGGAATATAGATTTAGAGTTCCACTGGGGCAGGGACTGACGTGAAATGCCAAATATTTTCTGTAAAGCGCTGTGGAATATGGGCCTAATTCAGCAAGGAACGCAAAGGAGAGAACGCATGCACTCAGCCAATGTTTCCACACTGCGTATGCATCACAGTGCGTGTGCGCGAACTACCAATTGCGATGGGAACTGCTTCTGCAGAGGCTACGTAGACCCAGAGCACAGTGATTGACAGGAAATGCCGTTTGTGGGTGGTTGGGGGGGTGGTCGGGTGAACGCAGGCATGCCAGTGCGTTTCAACACCATAGCAGGGGCATGCATAAATTATCCACTACAATACCATACGTAGCCAGAAGCCTCATAGCATGCGCTGAAGTTAGCAATTCCTGAGTGAGGTCTGATATGCCTTAACAGTGCATGGGTCCGATGTTATTCGATGTTACCGATTATTTTGCTATATCGCCAAAGTATACGCATGTGAGTAAGGGGAAGTGGGTGTCCTTATGTTGAGCTGTGATCGCAATGCGATTGCAAACATTTGCATTTCACTTCTGATATTAGCAACTGTGGTGTGTATTAGCAGAATAGCCATTCTTACTGAATCAGGCACTATGGGCCTGATTCAGACCCGCTCGCAAGCACTATGCGCTCGCAAGCGGGTGTATGGTGGGGCATTGCGCACGTACGGTGTACGCAATGCGTGTGCGCAAGCCCCGGAGCGAGTGAGAAATTCACTCACTCCGAGGCTCATTACAAATGGGGCGGCTGTCGATGTTGATCGACAGCTTGCCCCATTTTGTAGACAGAGAGGGGGGGTGGCTGGCCAAACTGAGGCGTTCCCAAAAGAACGCCTGCCATTTGAGGGCGGCCCTACTGACATCACTAGTGATGTCAGTAGTGAGCTTCCAGCTCTATTAGAGCCGGAAGCTCACTGGGGCTTGCAGCAGAAGAGACCCTACCGCAAGGGTCTCGTCGCAAGCCCGATGGTTGCGACCATCACCTGGTCGCTTACAAAAGCTGTGGGTGGTCACCCACAGCTTAGCGAGAGGCCAGGAGGCCGGTTTATTAAAAAAAAGCGTCCGCCCTGATTCAGAGCGAGCGCTCGCTCTTTGCGAGCGGCTCTGAATCAGGGGCTATAGTGTGCACTATATTATTCCTGGCACAATGACTGTTTGCAATACCCTGTGCACAACTTAATAATACACCCATTGGTCTACTTGTATTTATAAATAATACATCTATAAAGTAAGTTTGCATAATCAATTTTGTTGGTGGGTGCCCCCACAACCTAGTTGCACCAGGGCCCACCACAAGCCCTAACTAGGCCCTGTCTATGCATGCTGACACAAACTATTACATTGCTATTTTGTTAATCCTTTTTATTTTGTTACAATTTCGGGAGACACACTGAAAGTGCATGTCAGCAAGCATAGACATAGACATGGACAGATGTTGCCTGTATGTGGCACTGGCTGCTTGCATTTTTCATAACCAGCCTACTACTGTAAATATAAAATCAAATATTTCCAGTAATTCCAATGATTACCTTAGTGGATTAGCGTAGTTTAGTACGCCTTCCAGTCTGCAGAGCTTGGGTGTGACTGTGGTCTGTGCTGTGTCCCAGGCTCCTCTGTGTCTGAGCTCCTCCCCCTGCTGATGTAATCGCTTGAAGCAGTGTGCAGCTGCTGTCAATCATTGATGGTTCAGCCCGCCTCTCCCCACCCTCCCCTGACGTCATCACTGCTGGCATCATGTAGCTGAGCTTTAGCAGCAGCAGCTAGTGGTAAGGTAAGCCAAGCGAGAGATGCCCGCGGCCGCCACCCCTCCCTCCACCCCCCCTTCCTCCTCCAGCCGCTACTGCATCCAGAGACAGTAACAGCGGAGCTTAAGCTTAAACTCCACCCTGTGACATCACCACTGATTCCGGATGAAGGGAGCATTGGTGTTAGAGGCCCCGCAGTTTACCATGTACCGGCTGCTGCACACAGCCCGCCGGAGCACATCACCCGCAGGCCGCTGACCACCCGTCGATCTCCTTCCACACTGAAAAAAAAAACCAGCGCCGGTTACAGCGGTTAAGCCACGCCCTACCGCAATAGTGGGCGTGACTATAAATCACCAGGGCCCACCGGGGAATACACCGAATCCCCAGCAGCCCAGTCCAAGCCTGGGTACATCAAAAAGTATAAATATATAAAACAAGTATTAAATGTTGATGGTTTCTGCGAAGTATTTAAATAATTTTCCTAGTTATTTATTCAAAGGGCTGTTACTTATACTTCACCCCCTAGAGAAATCATCAAACCCCACTCAGGGTACCTCCTAATTAGATTCAAATTGTATATTCATCAAACACATCTCATGTGTGAACATATCTAATTAGAATATAAAAAAATTCTCAATTAATATACAAACAGAGGACATATAGGTGCCAGTAGTTCAAGTGCAACATATAAATAAATATATAGAGTTATCTTCACTCTTAATGTAAAAAGTATCTTGTCTTTTAAACATCTATAATTATATTGACTCAAAACGAAAATTGAACCAGAGCCAACAATGTTAAATTCAAATACTCATGCCTTTCTGTGTCATGCTGATGCCTCAGACACAAAATGCAGAAGTAAAGGAAATTAGTATTGTCTTAAGAAAGATTGAGACACGTCTCTACTGTTCAATCTACTGGTAGGAAGTCTCTGTTACTAACAGCATTGCAGGGGAACAATAATCATCCAGGTTGACTGAGAGAATCATGTTGAAATGAACAATGATAGGTCAAATAGGAAAAGATAGTGAGTGGACAGCAGACAATGGAAAAATACTGTCAGTAGAAATTTGCAACTCAGGGCCTGATTCAGAGCCGGACGCTCTGACAGAGCGCTCGCTCTGAATCAGGGCCCTCCTCCCTCAACTTGGAGCGGCCTCATGGACGCTCGCATAGCTGTGGGTTACCACCCACAGCTATAGCGAGCGTCCATGATGATGGTCGCGATGGTCAAGACCATCGCGACCATCGGGCTTGCGACGAGACCCTGCGGTAGGGTCTCGGTGATCGCAAGCCCTGGAGTGATTTTGGCTCTATCAGAGACAAAATCACTCCCACTGACATCACTACTGATGTCAGTGGGGCCAGACTGAGACGGTAGGCGTTCCCATGGGAACGCCTCCGTCTGGCAGCCACGCCCCCGGCACGCCCACCAAAGGGGGCGTGCTGTCAATCAACATCGACAGCACGCCCCCTTTGGTGCGAGACCCATAACGACGGCTTGGCCGTCGTTATTCTGGTCTCTCGCATGCGCACGATGGAGCTCCCTCCATCATGCGCATGCACAATTCAGCACCATTGACCCGCTTGCGAGCGTCCTGCGCTCGCGAGCGGGTCTGAATCAGCCCCTCAGTCACTTCTGCTGATCAACGTCAAAAATCAACTGCATCTGACGCTAGATGAGAGAGTGTCTGTGAGGTCTGCCTGACAGAAACGATAGGTAAAGGGGCACTTCTGTCTATAAACAAACGCAAACAACCTGTGATGCTGTAGTATTGCAGGGGGGCTTGAAAGATCAATCAGATGAGAGTGTGCACAAAACAAAATAGATTCATCTTCAAATTGAGTCATTCTGGTGTAATGACAAGTGATGGAAAACACATAGATTATAGCTGCTTGTATACTGTATGCAGCTATACAGCATAATTAGCGATTCAGTATAGTAATATCTGTGCCATTCATAGACAAAAATCACTTACTAGTTAGTGACAGTGTTAATCGTAATGAGTAATGCTTAAAGTGATATCTGTGTCATATGTGATAATAACACCAGCCAATCTGATGTATCTACAAACAATCGAAATCTGTTATAAAGCAATTTTTATTTTGAGTCAATATAATTGTATCCAGTTGGTATCCAAGTAGCCTGCTCCTGCTACGTAGATGTTTAAATGCCAAGATACTTCTTACATTAAGAGTGAAGATATCTCTGTATATATTTATTTATATGTTGCACTTGAACTACTGGCACCTATATGTCCTCTGTTTGTATATTGATTGAGAAAACAATTTTACATTTTAATTAGATATGTTCACACATGAGATGTGTTTGATGAATATACAATTTGAATCTAATTAGGAGGTACCCTGAGTGGGTTTTGATGATTTCTCTAGGGGGTGAAGTATAAGTAACAGCCCTTTGAATAAATAACTAGGAAAATTATTTAAGTACTTCGCAGAAACCATCAACATTTAATATTTGTTTCATATATTTATACTTTTTGATGTACCCCAAACTTTGAAACCTTGGGACTACTTTTAGGGGGTAGTATCCAATTAAAATTATATTTTAAAATTACAATCGCTAATTTTGATGAAATTATTCTGTTTAATGTGTGCCCCCAAAATACGTTTTTTTGTCTTTGCTTTGCTTTCTTGCAAAGAATAAGGAAATTTACACCTTTTGTACCTGTCAATCTTCATCCACGTCAACCTTTTGTGTGTCGACCTTTTATACCTGTCAACATATTGCCTGTCTACCAGTTGGTGTCTCCCTAGTTGGTGTTGACAGTTGGTGTCAACATTTTCAGTGTAGATCTATTGACAGGAACCCTAACGATCTAATAGCTTCCTCAAAGACTGGGTTTTGGAGCATATATGAAATAGACTAATAAAGAACACTTTATAATCAAAAGAAGTACAATACTTAGTTACAGAATGTTTTAAAGAGAAAATGGTTACAGGTTACATAGACAAACGTTTTGCAATTGCAAATAATGAATAAACTTACAGAATAACATACATTCTATACTGCCTGGGCGGATATCAGGAAATCCAGGTACAGACTTCAATTTAGAAATTGATCCCCCAATCTGACCAATTCCTATATTATACAAAGGCTTAACTTTAACCACTGAGGGGACCACTCAGAAAGGCTGTCCAGATGCCACTATGGGGGAGGAAATTTCACCTATGTGCAAATTATTGTGCACCAAGATAATTCAAATCCTTTTTTAGGCTATACCTTTGCTATGATATTTAACTGAAATATAATTCCAACACCACTACATCGGTCATAGCCTCCTGCATAGTTTGCTATAACAAATTACAATTACATGGCATTTATAAACTTCCTTACAGAAGATACATGTTTAACTTAGGTTCTTTATGCATCAGTTTATCTTAAATGTCACACATTATATATTTCTCGTATTTAAACCTAAATTGACCACCAAATTTCCCCAAACCTGAAATATGAAAATATACTTGGGGGTAAATTTACTAAGAATCGAGTTTGGTTGAGTTTTTCAGTTTTTAAACTCGCTTTACTTCAACCAAACCTCGGGAGAGTTTTCCCTTTTAAAACTCGCAAATTTACAAAGAAAAAGTAAATGCTCAATGCTTCTGCTCGGCTCATCTTCCTCTCAAAATGCTCTGCATCTGCCTCCCCTCTCCTACAAGCTCTCCACTGGCTCCCCTTCCCTTTCAGAACTCAATTTAAGGTTCTCACACTCACTTACAAAGCCCTCACCCATTCCTCTCCCATTTACATCTCGGATCTCATCTCTCTTCACTCTCCTGTCCGCCCTCTTCGTTCAACAAATGCACGCCACCTCTCATGCCAATTGATTTCCATCAGACTCTCCACCTCTCTTCAATCCTTCAAACGGGATCTCAAGACCCACTATTTCATCAAAGCCTTCCAGCTCTCATCTTAACTTGCTGCTACATACTCCTTCCTCCCTGCCTACCCCATCTGTGTCACTCCTGTTTGTCTGTCCCTCCGCTTTAGAATGTAAGCTCTTATGAGCAGGGCCCTCTACCCTCTTGTGCTTCTCCTTACTCTACTTTCATCTACTTCTTACTCTCTAATAGAGCACCTAACACTTTGTTGCTTTGCATTGTTGCTTATCTGCGTGATATGGTCGCGAATGTAGCAATGTATGTTATCCATGTCCTGTATTGTATTGTACTGTACTGTGCTGTAAGTCACTGTAATCTCAACCTATTTGTATATGTACTTTGTGAGGCACCGCGGAACACTTGTGGCACCATATAAATAAATGATAATAATAATAATAAGAAGAAGAAGAAGAAGTGAGTTTAGCTGAAAGTGAGTTTTTCGATGGTGAAGCAGATCAAGTTTTTTTCTCCCAAATTGCGAGTTTAAAGGAGAGTTTAAGGAGAGTTTAGATGAGATTACTTACTCGAGATTGCAGTGTTTTCTCTCTGCAAAACTCACCTGAGCAAGCAGCCTGCACATATCAGTGAAATATGTGAAGGCTGCTTGTGTATTGAACTTGTAAAAAAAAGTGTTAAATGTTAGATAAAAAATTACATTGGGTCCCCCCACAAAAGCATAACCAGCCCCAGACTTGCCAGCCAGTCCTGGTTCCTAAAATTATGGGGAACAAATTGAGTAGGGTTCCACCGCAATTTAAGAACCAGCACCAGGCAGCAGGGCCAGACCTGGTTTTAAATATACAGAGAAAAAAAATGGTGTGAGGTTCCCCGTATATTTAAAACCAGCTCCAGACCCTTTCTAGCGGGGGACTGATGCCACAGCCAGGGGAGCCCTTTCACCATGCCCCCCAGCTGCAGCATCAGCCCTGAAATCTAGTAAGCCCAGGCCAGGGGCCAGAGACAATATTTAACCATTGATTTTACACTACACACTAACACTATCAACCTGTCACCCACCGCCCTAGGGTGCCAGGGATAGCCCCGGGCTATCAGCCTAGGACAAGGGTGCCCTGGAGAGGGGGACCCCTTTATTGGAGGGCTCCCCTGGCTGTGGCATCAGTCCCCTGCTAGAAAGGGTCTGGAGCTGGTTTTAAATATACAGGGCACCTCACGCCTGGACTTTTATTTGGAGGAGACCATCAAGTTTAAAGAAACCTTTATATGTGGATCCCAACTATCATTTATGTGAGTTGGGGTGCACTCCATTATACATTATACTATCCTCAAACATCTATATGTATTGTTGTTCTACCTGATTGGGCAGGGAATAAGGAATAAGATTGGGCTGACACAAGATATTGCACCAGAATTCAACTCACTTGTTTTTATTAGTTAAACTACTTACCTGGAAGTACATCCCCTTTAAAATGGTTTCTTATGGCAGGTTGACAATTGACTGAACAGACTGGGTAATAATTGGTTAGTATTGTGACATTCAGCTGTTAATCTAATTTTCAATTCCTTATGGCCCCCACTATTTTACTCTGTTCCCAAATCTGAATCAGGCCCTGTACACGGAAGTTGGCAGTGAGACTTATGTGAACTGGTTTTTGACATTTTATTATTGTTATTAAAAAAAAAAGTTTTACTGTGTGTTTTTGAGGTCTATTTGACAGCTGTCTATACATCTAAAAGGGTGTAGATGTCAAAAAAGGAACAACATTTCTATATCTCTACAAACCAAAGTTACTGTATTTGTTTAAACAAAGATAACTGCAATGCAATGGTGCATACACACGGTCAGATTTTCCTTCAGATTTTAACAATAATGATTTTAAATATCGTCCACTCGTTCATATCTGAAAGAAAATCTGACGTGTCCCTGCAATGATGAACGATGCGCGTTCCAGTTTGTTAGATAATGATATCTGACATCTGATGTGTTTGCAGTCAGATTTGGTCGATTTTCATTCAGTTTAACACTGTCAAAAATCGTTCGTAGTTCATGAAATCGTTGGTAAAATCGTTCAAATCGTTAGTCGTTTATCATTCGTAGTTCATCGTTCATCGTTCGTCTGACAGATCTGACTGCGTTTATGCACCATTAGTTTAGTTTAAATAGTATATTAGAAATGTGTAACATAGATTTGACTTGCATGTTAGCAAATTTGTTACATTAATTAATATGAACTTTTTCAGTGTTTTAAAAGGTATCAATTTAATTTCTTTCTTCTTTTTCTAATTTTGTTTAAATTAGGAGGCTGTCCCTACACAGGGCTCCTCCATTACCATCAGAGCCTCGCCTCTATGAAAATAACCCCTTTCTCCGGGAGATGAAGGAATATAATTTCCAGAAACTCACTGAGATTGTGGAGTTATTGACATGGCTGAATGAAAAGCATATTGGTAACTGCTCAATCACCTTAGTAATACCACTCAGGTGCTTGAAAGGGAGGGGTTAGTCTATACAAGAAACAATAAAGGTATCCCCCAGCACCCAGGCCCTGATTCAGAGCCGGACGCTGTGAAAGAGCGCTCGCTCTGAATCAGGGCGTTGTTTTTTTTTGTGCTGCCTCCTGGCCACTCGCATAGCTGTGGGTGACCACCCACAGCTATAGCGAGCGGAAAGGTTGATGGTCGCGATGGTCAAGACCATCGCGATCATCGGGCTTGCAACGAGACCCTTGTGGTAGGGTCTCGTGGCCGCAAGCCCCAGAGAGATTTCGGCTCTAACAGAGCCGAAATCTCTCCACTGACATCACTCGTTCACATGGGAATGCCTCCGTATTGGCAGCCACTCCCCCGGCCCACCCACCAAAGGGGGCGAGCTGTCGCTCAACAACAACAGCTCGCCCCCTTTGTTGCAAGACCCGGAGTGATGGAGTGCCCGTCGCTATCCGGGTCTCGCACATGCACACGATGGAGCCGGCTCCATCGTGCGCATGCGCACTGGCCCACCATCGACCCGGTTGTGAGTGCACAGCGATTGCGACCGGGTCTGAATCAGGCCCTCAGAACGATATCAGCAACTAAGCTGCATACACACACAACGATTTCTTGAACGATTATCGTTAAACTATATCATTTAACGATAATCATTTGAAAAAATCATTCACTTTCTGAGTCAAACGATGAACGATTATCGTTCATGCGCGTTCATGTTTGTAGTTTGTAGTTTGTAGTTCAGTCAGACTTGTCAACTCAACGATTTTCATTAAGTTAATATGCAAAAATCGTTTGTAGTTCAAAAAATCGTTCATTACACAAATCTGACAGATAATCTGACAGAAAATCGTTCATAAAATCGTTCATAAAATCGTTGGTAACAAAATCGTTGTGTGTGTATGCAGCTTAAGACTTGAAAAACTACATGGTGGTAGATAAATCAGAGATCTTAGTTGCATATATTTGCAAAGATATGGGCAAGTCTCCAGGCCACATCACGGCATCTCTCATACTGGAGGTTTCTACTTCTAGGTTAAAGCCTGGGGCACGGAACCCCAAAAAGCCAGCAAAGGCCAGCCACCCCAGGGCAGCACACCAGTGAAAAACTAAATTAAAGGTGTTAGTGTTAATAATATTATTAATAGCTATGTGTTAGGGGGTGATACATAGGTGAAGTGTATAATTAAAATGCTAAATAAAGTAGTGTTAGTAGATAATAAGTATTAATAAAGTGCTAAATGGAGTGCTCTAGTGTGCCACCCCAAAGCAGTCCAGCCATACCAACCTAGGGAGTACCGCGCCACAAAATTGAAACCCAGATCAAGTTTTGCAACTTTGCAATGTGATCCTTGCAATCATGCAAATGCAGCAGGAGGTGTATGACACCCCCTGCTGCATTTGCGATCCCAGCACTGTGACTGACGTCGCAGTGCTGGGATCATCATCACGACCATCGTGGTCGATGGTCGTGATGGAGGACGATGCCGGTTGGCCGGACAGGTGACTCAGCTTACTTAGGCCGGCCAGCTTGTGAGCCCAGTAGACTGCATACGTCCACGCAGTCTCTGGGCTGGCCACTCTCTGAAAGCGGGGTGGACATGCCCCGTTTCAGGGAACACTGGCCACCCTCATCCCTCACACCACCCCTTAAATGCCTCTGCCTGTCAATCAGGGAGAGGCATTCAAGGGCTAGTGTGTGTGTTAGCAGAATGGGTTCTGCGCATGTGCAGATTCCCAATAATCGTGAATCTGCATTCAGCAGTGCACTGCTGAATAACCGTTTGTTTGAGCCACAAAATTACTGAAAATATTGTATGAAATTACCTGCAGGCTGTGTGTATAAGGGGCCTAAGCTGCGAACGCATGGTATTGGCGATTATCGCACATTTGCGCATGCGTATGCGTCAAAGTACGCATGCGTGAATCAGTCACTGCGGCCGGGAATCATGCTCTCGTAGTATACAGACTGGACACTATTTTTAGTGCCGTTTGTGGGTGGTAACAGAGGAAGGTGCTTGTGAATTGGGGAGTGGTGCTGCGAAGGCATGTCTGGCCCTCAAAATGGAGTTTTATGGTTGTGCATAATTAGCAAAGATGCGTCATTGTACACGTCACTTGGTTGTTTTTCAGCCTGCAGTGATCGCAGTGCTTGCGGTGGGGTAAGGTCTTCCTTAAATGCTGTGTGCAGCTCCGATTGCTCTCGATGGTTTCGATTGTTCAGACACTTCCTGGAGATGACGTGTGTTAAGAGAGAAAAGTGGGCGGCTTTATACCGGCGTGTGTTCGCACTGACGTTGCTCTCTAAGACATAGAGGGCGTCCTTACACCAGACATTGCGATCGCGGCATTTGAATACCCGGCCTCTTTTAGCTGCGTGAGAGTGCAGCTTAGCGTCCAGGTCTGAATGAGCTCCAAGGTGTACATAAAACATAAATGCATTCTGTGGTTAGATGTGGGTTCCATCCCCAGGATATTTCATTATAGTATGCAAATATTCCAAAATATGGAATATTCCGATATCCAAAATACCCCAGGTCCAAAGCATTTTGGATATGGGAGACTCAACTTGTACTTAACGAGTTAATTTCAGCAGCAACACACTCAGTGATCACATCCAGGGAGCCTCCGCTGTCATTTCGCCACCTGTGTGTTTTAGGAGAGATTAACGAAATACTGTCAGTTCACTGTCCATTCATTGGTTCCAGGGTGAGGTTAATAAGCTGCTCAGCTCAGTAAGCTTATATACACATTTCTCGGCGTTGGCTCCCCAAAATACTTACACCATATAGGGCAATAACATAACATACATTGAGGCAGTGGAATAAAGCAGTTCCTTAGAAGGATGTAATTACTGTATGCACAAGTAATAGTTTAATATATATATATATATATATATATATATATGTATATATATATATATATATATATATATATAGTGATACTTGGGGTAATTAGCTTGGTAGACTAGTGTCAGTGGTGCAGTGATTAGGTGCAGAATCAGACTCCACACATGGCATTCCAGTAAAACAAATGAACATGGGCCCTGATTCAGAGCCACTCGTAAGCGGCTGCTCGTTCGTTCTGACCGATGTTCGCACATCTGCGCATGCGTACGGATTTTAATACGCATGCGCGCACCAGTCAGTGCGGCCGAAAATCGTTTGTTCGCTATATAGCGAATACCTGCTATTTTGAGTGACAGAAGGAGGCGTATGTGGGTGGCAACAGGGGAAGGTGCTTGAAAACGGGGGTGTGGAATTCAAACGCAGGCATGCTTAAAGGTCAAAACGGGCGTTTTAAGGGAGTGCATAATTAATACAGCAGCGTCATTGACCACGTCACTTGGTTTTTTTTTACTCAGAACTGCTCGCAAAATAGCGGTTGAAAAAAACAGCCACAAGAATAGCGAGCAGTTCATACGCTGTTCGATGTACTCGATTAATCTAATAAATAGCGGACATGACGTATGGTGCAAGCGGCAAGGGGGCGTATTTTTCAAAATTACAACCGCAAGTTTTGCTCGCTCGTTCAGACTTAGAGGCGTGAACAGACCGCAATTAGCGAACGGTTCATTTGAATAGCCACCCCTTGTTTTAGAACGAACGACCGCAAATAGCGAGCGGCTCTGAATGAGGGCTATGGTACTTTACTTCCAGCATAACCAGGAAACAAACAGAAAATAATAAACGACTAGCCCTTTCTTAGGGCACTAGCTCACTTCTTGAACCCTCTCTACAGAAGCAGCTACTCTGCATGAAAGTCTCTCACAGTCTCTGAGTTTGGTGGTCCTTCCTGCCACATGCAGGACTGGACACTGGCCTTCTGGCCTGGTATAGCTTCCTTAGCTTGTAGGCTGCCACCTCTCACAGTCTGGCCTGCTTCCTTGCAGGTACCATAGCTCAGTCCCAGAGTTGGATAGCCTTCCCTGTATCTCACAGGTCTAGGCTCAAGCCCCCTGGCCCTCATTGGCTTGCTAGCACAGTGAGCTCTGTCTGACTAGTCTGCCTCAGTCCTCCCTGGACTGAGTTCACTCGGCAGCAATTAGGCATCTTCCCACAATGCCTTTCTAGTCTGTTTGGGTGGATCTCCCCTGCCCCACACAGAATCTGCTGCTCACCAGTGCCACCACTGGTGATACTACCACATATATATATATATATATATATATATATATATATATATATATATATATATATGTAACCTAAATAGGATATAACCACAGTAGAAAGCATACCATACTTAGCACCCTTAAAAGCAGAAGATGTTTTTGTGTCATGTGCCAGATGAGCTGACAACTTGCTTGCAAGGAGCTCTTTGTATCTCTAAAGATCTGTGTCAGTCAGAAAGAAATACATTACATATGACTTAAACCTGCAGGATGATAAAGCAAGGTTGCCAAAATGTAGTGATCCAGTTGCAATATGTTGCAAACCCTAACAGTGCGAGGGTATTTTTTTCGGAAAAAACTGTGTGTGAAAAGGATTCGCAGGGACAGCGCTTTCTCACAAGTCCTGTACCTGTATGTTATCTGCCTCTGTGGTCCCTCCTCATTTGTATTTACCTACACCTGGCAAGTTTGATGGCAATCCTAAACTGTGTCGTGGATTTCTCAACCAGTGAGATGTACATATTACCTTACAACCCTCCAATTTCCCTACTGGTAAAACCAAAGTGGTCTATATTGTGTCTTTGTTATCTGGCTCAGCCTTAGATTGGGTTTCTCTGCTCTGGGAGCGATGAGATCCTCTACTGGATAATTACCCAGAATTTTTAACATCATTCAGGAGGATTTTTGATGAGCCCGGAAGAACCATTTCTGCTTCATCCAGTATTATGAATCTGAAACAAGGTATCCATCCTGTCTGTCAGTACATCATTCAGTTCCAGATGTTGGCATCAGAGCTCAGATGGAATGAAGATGTCCTAACATCGGCCTTCTGGCACGGACTATCGGTTTCTATAAAGGATGATCTAGACACTCATGATTTACCCTCTAGTCTTAAAAATCTCATTTCCCTCTGCAACAAGGTTGATTTATGCTTTAGAGAGTGCCAAGCTGAGAAGCACAGAGCTGATAATTTTAGGCCTCATCCTCAACCTTCTCCTACCTGTTCTCCTCCCTCTCAGATGAAGAACCCATTCAGGTTAATCATACCCGTCTTTCTAAAGAAGAACAACATAGATGCATTCATAGGAACCTTTGTCTATACTGTGGAGACATGGGTCACCTGGTGGCTTCCTGTACCCGCAAGCCGGGAAACGTCTGTTCCTAACTAGTCCCAGAGACACCCAGTTAGGAGTAATACTTCTGTCCCCAAAGCAGAACAACTCTGTCTTGTCCATAGCTCTGGACATTCTCTAGTCCTGTATTTGTATCTGCCCTCTTGGATTCTGGGGCAGCAGAAAATTTCATGTCCTTTCGTTTGGCAGAAAAATTACAAATTCCTTGCGTCACCTTAGATCATGCTATCTCCTTGACCTCTATCGATGGTAGACCTATTTCTAATGGAACTGTGTCTAAAAGAACCCAACCTATTCTAGTTCGCATTGGAGCCCTTCATGTTGAACATTACAGCTTCTTTAATCATACCCAAGGCTTCCCATGAGATTATACTCGGATACCCATGGCTGCGTAAGCACAAACCCAGAATTGATTGGAACACTATGCAGGTTCAGTCATGGAGTGAGGAATGCCAGGGGTTTTGTCTTCCGAAGATCCGACCTGTGAAAAAAATTCAGACGTTAGAGGTCCCATCTATACCTAAAGAATATCAATCATTTACCGATGTTTTCTCCAAAAGACGAGCTATCGTCTTACCTCCTCATAGAGAATGGGATTGTCCTATCGATTTGATACCTGGGAAGATGCCTCCCCATGGTCGGACCTATCCATTGTCCCAACCAGAAACCGATGCCATGTCGGAATTTATCTGACTACATCACCTGCTGGAGCTGGATTTTTCTTTGTTCCTAAAAAAGATGGAGGTCTGAGACCGTGTATAGATTATAGAGACCCGAATGATATTACAGTAAAGAACAGATATCCTCTACCATTGATCATCAAATTATTTGACAATAATCATGGGATCCACTAAGTTAGATCTCCAAGGGACATACAACCTCATCCGTATCCGAGCAGGTGATAAGTGGAAAACAACTTTCAACACAAGGAACAGTCATTTTGAATACTTAGTCATGCCGTTTGGGATGTGTAACGCACCTGACGTTTTTCAAGGTTTTCTTAACGAGATCTTTAGGGATCTCTTATATGTCTCAGTTGTCGTCTATTTAGATGACATTTTGATTTTTTCATCCTCTCCTGAGGAAAACCATAACCATATCAAGGAAGTCTTGTCTCGTCTGAGGAAGAACCAACTGTATTGTAAATTGGAGAAATGTGTGTTCGGTGTACCAACTATTCCATTTCTTGGATATATCATTTCAGGATCAGGTTTAGAAATGGGCCCCAAGAAAGTCCAAGCAATATTGGATTGGTCCTGTCCCACATCTTTGAAAGCCATCCAGAGACTTCTCGGTTTCTCCAATTATTATCGGCATTTTATTAAGGGATTCTCCTCCTAGATGGCTTCCATGACATCCCTAACTCGTAAAGGTGCCAACCCTGCTCTGTGGCCTCCTGAGGCAGAGACAGCCTTTCAACTTCTCAAGCAAGCCTTTATAACAGCTCCAGTTCTGAGACAACTGGATGTCAACAGGCCTTTTTTACTGGAAGTGGATGCTTTGTTTGAGGCAGTGGGAGCTGTCTTGTCCCAGTTCATTGAGGATAACTGGATTCACCCATGTGGTTTCTTCTCAAAGAAATTCTCCCCTGCCGAAAGAAATTACGCCATACGTCATATTAGCTGTCAAACTGGCCTTAGAGAAAAGGCGGTACTTCCTAGAGGGCACTAAGTTCCCTTTCACTGTTTTTACAGACATAGGAGTCTTCTTTTCCTAAAAAATATTCAATGTGTAAGTCCTCGTCTGGCCCGATGGGCAATATTTTTTGCCCATTTTTATTTTACTCTGTCATATCGCTCTGGGCCCCTCAATCTGAATGATGATGCCGTGTTGTGGTCACTGTCCCGTGCTGGAGTCAAAGGTTTTCGACATTATACAACTGCAGCCACCAGTTGGAAAGACCTTTGTGGCCCCGGAGTTGAGGACACAGTTGCTGACATGGGCTCACTCTTCTCATTTTGCAGGTCATTCAGGCATTCATAATACCTTGGAGTTCCTGAAGAGATCCTACTGGCGGCCTTCGATGAAAACCGAGGTAACTGAGTTTATCTCGCCTTGTACCCAGTGTGCACAGCATAAATCTCCTCTACAGTCTCCAGCCAGTGAATTGGTGCCTCTTCCCGTACCATCTAGTCCGTGGATACATCTGTCCATGGATTTTGTGACAGTACTGCCAAATTCTAATGGATATACCACCATCTGGGTTGTAGTGGATCCTTTCTCAAGGATGGTCCATTACATTCCGCTAGAGAAGTTATCCTCTGCACCTGATTTGGCTCACCTATTTGTTCACCGTATATTTCCGCCTTCATGGACTTCCTTCAGAAATCGTCTCAGACTGGGGTGTCCGATTCATGTCAAAATTCTGGAGAGCCCTCTGCTCTGTTCTGCAAGTGAAACTTAACTTTTCCACAGCCTATCCCCCTCAAAGTAATGGGTCCACTGAGAGGGTGAACAAGGATCTCGAGACCTTCATGAGAATCTTTATGTCCTCAACCCAGGACAACCAGTCTGAGGGCCTGATTCAGACCCACTCGTGAGCGCTATGCGCTCGCAAGCGGGTCGATGGTGGCCCAGTGCGCATGCGCATGATGAGGCCGGCTCAGTCGTGCGCATGCGCGAGACCCGGATATCGACGGGCAAACCGTCGCTGTGGGTCTTGTACCAAAGGGGGCGTGCTGTCGATGTCGAGTGACAGCATGCCCCCTTTGGTGGGCAGGCCGGGGGCATGGCTTCCCAGATGGAGGCATTCCCATGGGAACGCCTACCGTCTGGGGCCGGCCCCACTGACATCACAAGTGATGTCAGTGGGAGTGCTTTCGGCTCTGTTAGAGCCGACAGCACTCTTGGGCCTGCGGCAACGAGACCCTACCACAAGGGTCTCTTCGCAAGCCCGATGGTCGCGATGGTCTTGACCATTGCGACCATCATCATGGCCGCTCGCTATAGCTGTTGGTGGTCACCCACAGCTATACGAGCGGCCAGGAGGCCGTTCTGAAAAACCAGAGGGCCGGCCCTGATTCAGAGTGAGTGCTCTGTCAGAGCGTCCGGCTCTGAATCAGGGTCTGAGTCCCTTCCCTGGGCCGAATTTGCGCACAACGCATCATGCCACTCTTCTACTAACCAAACTCCTTTCTACATCATGTACTGTATGGTCTTCATCCTAGGGTCCCTGAGTTCCGAAGTTTACCCGCCTTTGATGTACCAGCTGTGGATACCACTGTACGGAACTTTTCTTCAATTTGGGCTCCAGTGCAGGCTGCTCTTGTTAAAACCTCCCTTCGGTATAAGGATCAGGCTGATAGGAAGCAAAGAAAAGTTCCTTAGATGCGAGTTGGGGATCAAGTATGGCTTTCTACCCGCAATCTTCGCCTCAAGGTACGGTCTATGAATTTCGCTACCCAGTTTATTGGACCCTACTCCATTACAGAGATAATCAATCCAGTCTCCTATCATCTTCAGCTCCTGTCTTATTTAAAAATTCCTAATTAATTTCATATATCGTTGCACAAGCCATTAGTTCTCAATAAATTCCTCAGTGTTCTCCCTGTTCCCTCCAGGATAAAAAAAAGTGGAATTTGAGGTGTCTCAGATTCTGGATTCTCGTATCCGTCATTTGCAATACCTGCTTGATTGGAGAGGCTATGGTCCGGAAGAGCATTGTTGGACCAGAGCTGAGGACATCCATGCTCCCAAACTCATCAGCAAATTCCACTTGGCTCATCCCGAAAAGCCTAGAAAGTGTCCTGAGGCCACCTGTAAGGAGGGGGGTACTGTCATGACCAGGGTTTCGCGGCTTGGAGGTTTGCGGTCCTTACCAGTGAGGGTGCTGTGGCGCGGTCCTTCTGGTGGGGGAGCTGCTTTGTGGAGACTGGCATTGCATGAACGCAGAAGTCTGCCAGTGTTTGGCCATCCTGGCAAGGGTAAGTCTAGTGGCATCTCTGTGTCACGGCTGTCTGAGGACCACCATGTTGTTTTTAACCATGTGACATAGCAGGCCAATCATCTGTGGGTCACCAGCTCTCTTTGGCCTATCACGTTCAATTACTGGGTACTTAAGGGTGTTTGGAGTGCCCTGTAGTTGCCAGTGCAACATGTTCACAATGTCAGCTGTGAGAGAGTGTTATCTGTGCTCTTGAACCTGGGACCAGTGCTCTGGTGCTTGCCATAGCTCCTTGTCAGCCTCCGGCTCCCTGTATAGCCTGCACCACTCTACCTTGCCTTGCACTCCACTGGAGATCAGCCCTGCACCTTCCACCAGACCCACTCCTGCCTGAACCTGTCTCCGCAGTTAACCCATTCCTGCGCAGCCATCATCACAGCATTACCGGATTCTCCTTTCAGCCATCATCAAAGCATTACCGGATTCTCCTTTCAGCCATCATCACAGCATTATTGGATTCTCCTTTCAGCCATCATCACAGCATTAACGGATTCTCCTTTCAGCCATCATCACAGCATTTACGGATATCCCTCTCAGCCACTATTCAGCATACCAGGATATCCACTTCAGTCTTAGGGATAAATTTACTAAAGTGAGAGTTTTTAGAAATGAGTTATGAAAGTGGATGTTGCCCATAGCAACCAATCAGATTCTACTTAACATATAACTATCACCTTCTAGAAGATAATAGCTAGAATCTGATTGGTTGCTATGGGCAACATAACTTTTAAAACTCACTTCTAAAAACTCTCACTTTAGTAAATTTACCCCTTACAGTCTATCTGGAATCACCTCATTCATGTCTGTCACTGATCTGGACATTCGCTTATTCGCACTCGCTATAGTTCCCTTCTGCCATGTATATTAGTTTGTTTATCTGGACTTTAGTTTATCTTATTGCTCACGTCTAACAACATTCACATTAAACAACCTACCTTTCAGTTTAAACCTGTGTCCATAATAAACACAGGACCTGATTCAGAACTGCTCGCAAGCAGCTGCACGCTCGTACGAGGCCGATGTTGTCAGACCGCGCATGCATACGCTTCATTCTGCATGTGCACGAACTACTCGGAGCGATCGGAATCCGCTGGTTCACCCAGCAAAGATAGCCCAGTGTAATGAGTGACAGGAGAGGCCGTTTGTGGGTGGTAACAGGGGCAGGAAACTAATAACGGGGGAGTGGAGGTGCGAATGCAGGCGTGCCTCAGTGTAGCAACGCCATTTCAGAGGCATGCATAATTATTAGCCAGCGTCATAGTACACATCACCTGCCTGTTTTTTATACTGAAGTCCTCGTAGTGCTTGCGGTAAGGTAACCACAAGCACTGCAAGCTCTTCCGATGGTCCTCGATGTACCAATGTTTTAATACACTTCCAGGAGATGATGTACGCTAGTTGGCGTCTCTTCAGATGCTAATGATCATCTATAGACACAAAGTGATCGCTCACCAAAACACAAAATGGGCGTGCTTATGCCTTTCCGAGCGATCACCTGCCATGGCGTCACTTAGCCGAATTTGCATACGCTGGGTGCGAGTGATTACATCTAGTGAGCGGCTCTGAATGAGCTCCACAGTCTCTAACACCTTCTTCTTATCACTGGCAAGAACTGCTGCCACTGGTAGCTGACTTAGTTAGACACAACATCCTCCTCCTAAATTTTATCATTTTCTTCTTGTCCAACACATGCATCATCAATATCCTCATACACAATATTCCTCTCATCCTACTTCCATAATAGCATCTGTTACAAGCCTCCGGCCAATCTCTCCAGATGCGCCAGTCTGAGAATCGCCGCCCGTGACTTTCACAAGTTAACTCAGCATGCATGGTTAAATACCGGAAAGCTGCCACCAGCGAAGGTAACTTTAATGCTTCAGCATAAGATGAGCTTTTGCTTTCACCTGCATACACACTTAGAGAAATAGGTAACATGGGCCAAGTTTAGGCCTTGGGTCATAAAAACACAGTTCCAGAAATAGAATTAATGTTTTAATTCAAGAATACCTTCAAAGCTTAGTTACAAAAAGTTACAAGATTATAATAATATTAAATAAAAGGTTGCACACAAGTTACTTACAATTTCAGAAATAAAATAAAAGGGAAGAAACAAACCACACTTTTTGTCTTAGGTGATTTGATGGAGGGGGCAGCCCTAGTGACGAGCTCTGATTAAATCTGTACCACATGATAGCACATCAGAAATGAACACTTACCCAGAAGTCAGTTACAGTTTTATGCCTGGGTCACTCCCCTCCCTTGTTGTAGTTTAACCCTTCCATTGCTTAGATGACTGAAACACAGGGTTTCTTGGTCACTTGAGCAGGGGTTAGTTCATTTAATTAATCATTGCTCACTCCACCCTGTTTGGAGCTCAGAGATTAGCTCTGTGTCCACAGAACTGGACACTTCTTACAGATGGCTAGGGGAAAGATTTGACACTTGGCTGGTCGGTCTGTCTCTCCTTGGCCTGTAAGCCTGACCCCCTGTGGGGTTATAACCAGACTCCACTCTTTGATCCCTGCTTCAAGTGAGGAAATGACAGACATTAACAACTTGTACCCTGAGCCTGGGTGATTAAACACTAGCCAGTCCATTAACTCTCAGTTATACAATTTGAAAAGCATTTCTTCTACAGAGAATAGATAGATTGTACATACAATGTAAACAGTGTCATTGGACATTTATGGCTGGACAGGAATACAACCTCCTATAACCTCTTTCAACCTTTGTTAAAAGGGCTTGTCATTTTCTACACACAGAACATTCCATACCAAGTTAAAGAAACAAAAAGAAACAACAAGTTACATGTTTATACCATTTGCATCCGGCGCAATTATGCCCATGTGGACGCAAAATCCATCTTTTCGCGATAGCATCCTCAATTTCTATATCATCATCATTACTATAATGGTGAAGGAAGACTTTTCTACAATTACAGTTTCAGAAATGTCAGGCACACAAAGCACTCGTGGACACCTTTAGACTTTCCTCAGGGATCTATGAAGTTTGTGAACACACAGTTTGTTCTTCAGGTTTAGTGTTCTTTTTGTGCCCTGATCTGCCTATTTCACAGGTGACATTTCTAGATTCAGAGCAAGAAGATATTGCATGTGAGGTCACAGAAGATACCTGACTGTGACTTTGGCCCTGACTTCCGCAATAGGTATTCTAGGTCATGAAACAGCAGTAGCAGGACCACCACTTGCAAAGGAATACCATGGTCTGAACCTTTCCTTGCCACTGCATGTGGTGTATGGCATGCAGGCAATTTTAAGTTTTTCAGCAGTAAATTTTCCCATTATTGTTAGAGGTGATGTTTTTTTCTTTAACATTGTAAATTTACTGTTAAGATTTCTGTAGCCCTTTCTTAAACCTTTAGTAGATGTTGAAGTACTATCATGACGGGAAGCAGCCGCAGCACTATAACTGGGTTGCGTATCTTACTTTCTATGGACTGATCCACGATTGTTTATAGTTTTGACACCAGTCAAGAAATAATTTTTTTATACTCGGAAATTGTTTTTGGTGCAAGATGATGATGGGATACTACAACGCACACCGTTGCTTACACTGGAAGGAAAACACTATTCTAATTTTTTTGCACTAATTTCTTTTTTATACACAAACAACACTGCCAATTATTTTCATGCACTAGGATGAACAGGTTTATTTTGTGAGAATTGTTTTGAGGTGCAGATGATGAGAGGATACCACTGCACACACTGTTGCTTACACTGGTAGGAAAACATACTATGCAATTTTTTTGCACAAATTACTTTTTTATACACAGACACTGGCAATTGCTTTTACGCACAATGAGGAACAGGTCTCCTTTGTGAGAATTGTTTTGAGGTACAGATGATGGGGGGATACTACCACACACAGAACAGTAATATATGTTGCGACACTCATCTTAACACACACTTCTTGAAATATGCAATCTAATTTTTAAATACATTTGACTGCAGGATTTTTGTTTTAGACAACAATAGGAAAAATTTATATATAACTGGTCAGATACCCACAGAGATCTCAGACAGAGTAAAGGACATTTTGGATAGATAAACAATATGTATATAATAGTATTCTGCAGTGAAAGATTTCCTAGAGAAAGAAAAGCGTATGTTCACTTTAACAAACAAAAAAACAAAACAATCAACAGCACCACACACAGGGGCCTATTCATTAACACATAAATGAGCTCACTCAGAGCCGCTCGCTAGATGCGATCACTCGCACCCAGCCTATGCAAATTCGGCTAAGTGACGGCATGGCAGGTGATCGCTCGGAAAGGCAAAAGCATGCCCACTTTGTGTTGTCGAGCGATCATTTTGTGCCACTTTGTGCCCCGCACCGCACACCCTGCCCATTAGCATCTGTAGAGATGCCTACTGGTGCGCATCATCTCCGGAAGGTGTATTAAAACATTGGTGCATCGAGGACATTCGGAAGGGCTTTCAGCATTGCATTGGTTGCATTGCCTTACCGCAAGCGCTGCGAACACTTCAGTGTAAAAAAACAGGCAAGTGATGTGTACTATGACGCTGGCTGATAATTATTCACGCCTCTGAAACGGCATTGCTACACTCAGGCACGCCTACGTTTGCACCTCCACCCCCCCGTTATTAGTGTCCTTCCCCTGCTACCACCCACAAATGGCCTCTCCTGTCACTCATTACAGAGGGCTGTCTTTGCTGTGCGAGCGAGCGGATTCCGATCACTCTGAGTAGCAGAACGAAGCATATGCATGCGCGATCTGACAACATCGGCCATGTACGAGCGAACGGCCGCTTTCGAGCGGTCTGAATCAGCTCCAAAATTCTTTTGAGATAATTAGGTTTAGAACTCGCATGGAGTTCTACCTAATTATCAGAGGAATTCATCATTCCTCCTCTCCATCAGTATCTAGTCCGAAAAGCTGTCATTTTTGCGAATTTTTTTTTCCCTTCCTGAATTCACTGCTGTCCTTCATCTCCCGTGCAGCAGAGATCTGTCCCCCCGGCAGTGTGACTCAAACCCGCTGCCTGCTCCATCCACTGCATTTTGCCGAGCAGTGGCAGCTCCAGACCCTCTTCTGCATCCCGCAAATCTCCCCCAGTCCCTGGCTGAGACTGCCCGGCTGTCAAATGTGTGGCAGCCATTGGCGCAGACCCCCGCTTTCAGACCCGCCCTGCCCTACAATTACAAGCAGGCTCGGGAAGTGCTGGGCAGAAGCTGATGCAGGCTTTTCTTTCTTTTTTAATACTTTACTAACAGAGTCCCAGCCGCAACATGCTGCTGCTGCTGGGAAGCGTCTCTCCCCGATAGCACTTGTAAGTGCTTCTTCAATTAATGGTTTATAGTAAATAAACAGTTAATTGAAGAAGCACTTACAAGTGCTACCGGGGAACAGAGGGGAGACGCTTCCCGGCAATAATAGCATGCAGGGGCGGCGTGAACAGTGCATCCGGACTCGGAAGCCTGAGGAGGGAGCGATGGAGAATGGGTAAGTGTATACTGCTGCAACACAAGCTGCCGTCTAATCGGCAGCCTGTGAGTGCTTTCACGGGCTGAACGCTGTCTTTAGATGGCGAACATTTATAACATCAATTTTAGATTTCCGGTGTTTGATGGATACAGTCATTTCGACATCCCCAAATTACTGTATGGGGAGTGTGGCAATTAACGGTGGCTGACTTAACCAGGAGATATTAGTCATATCTCCTGCATTAAGTCCAGGGGCGTATCTATAATGGGTGCAGGGTGTGCAGGGAACACGGGCCCCTGGGTCCAGGGGGGCCCCGCACCGCACACCCTGCACCCATAGTATTACTTACCTCTCTGGAGTTCCACATTGACGTGGGGGTCCGGCGCTGTAAAAATTACTGGAAAATGGCCACCGCTGTCATTTTCCCGTCATTTGCGCATGCACAGTACAGGGAAAATGGCCGCCACAGCCATTTTCCCGGTGACCTGCACATACTCTATAGACTCTGGGTGCACCCTAGTACCCAGAGTCTATAACTCCGGCGCTGGCCGCGCACAGCTCAGTGCGCTGCCGGCCGCCAGACAGAGAGGAGGGGGCCCATGTTGAAGACTGCACACGGGCCCCCTCCTCTCTAGAAACGTCCCTGGTTAAGTCCTTTAATGAATGCAATACTTACATAAATATGTTCAAAATAGCATGAAAAATGAAAAAAATGGTTTAATGAATAGACCCCTCAGACAGTAGCCTGTTTGTCTGCACTGCAGTGTGTGAGTGTGGAGTCAGTGCGTATGACAAAAAAGTAAACACACTGACAATGAGGATGCCTGCAGTCATCCATTCCACCAGGCACCTACTCCAGCTACTACTTAATAATCTATTTCCACTCCTACCTACTTCTCTTAGTCCTAATGGCACCCTGATGGCGTGCTAATGGCATTTTTTTTAAGCAAAGTGCTCCAGCCCACAGTGCCACACCTTCTCCCTCTGCTAACCTGAGTGAAATTGTGCCCAATCACAAGGGAAGGACTGTTACATGTAATCCAAGACACGCGAGATCCAATGCTGGGAAGATGACGTTGTGCCTCGTTTTGGGATCCGAACTTTTGGGGAAGACCCGAGCGGGACGGACTCACTTAGAATGAGTCCAATCAGCTAATGTGAGCAGTCAGCTGAGATGCACTTTACTGCATCTCAACTGACTGCACACTGATCGGGAGGAGATCACCACGGAGATTGCATTCCCTTAGGAAGTTGCGAGTTACTCACAGGGCCTTCCTGCACCAGACGGCACATTGGTGATCTGGCAGCCGACACGTTACTGCATATCAGCTGACCGCACATCAGTGGTGGGCTGAGCCGGGGGGCAGAGTGCCAACTGCCCAAAGGCCGGTTCCCGCCAGCGGCTGCCCTCCACTCTCTCTCTCCTGAAGAGAGACAAAGGGGCCTGGAAATGAAGAGACACAGGGAGCCTGGAGAACCACAGGGGGCCTGGGGATGGAGACATAGGGGGGTCTGGAGTGACACGGGGGGCCTGGAGAGACACAGAAATTGTTTGATCAGGGAAATTCACATTTTGCCCTGCACAAAAACATCTGTTACCATATATTATCTGGTTATGATAATGACATTGGTTATATTTCTACGTAAACAGGCATCTTCCAGACAATGTGATCTCCTACATGAATAGTGAATGCCGGCTGAAGACGCTGACCAGTGAGGCTCAAATTCTTCAGAGGTTCCCCGTTGCAGAGAAACCACCATATAGGTAAAAAATTATGTGACACCTGTTTTCACATTATTTTAGTAAAAATAATATTGATAAATATGCCCATAAATATGATTAAAATATAGGACAAAAAAAAACAACAAGTCCTATTTGCTAGCCAAAATCCCCGTTTTCTCCAGTAAAAGGATTTTTTGCCCTTTGGCAAATCTGTCCTGAATTCTATAACTTTTAAAGATGGGTCGCTGCTAATGGACCTGTGCTGAGTGTTTGCCCCAGACAAATATTTGGCACCAAGCCTCTGTATGGATCAGAGCGAATTGTTGTAATATTCTGCAGGAGTGATTTCAGGCCCACTCATGGGTTACAGTAAGAAAAGAGGCTGACAGAGCATGCTGATATGTGTAGTACATAAGAGACAACAGGTTGCCTGAAAATATTTTTTATTTTCCCGAATCAATTTAGCATTCCTTGTTGAGATAATAAAAGTGTACAATGTTTCATGTGAGCTTGTAGGATCTTAAGCCGCGTATCTACTAGCAGATATTAATGAGCGATTGCACGATTATGACATGCGCGCACCCGCTGGTCATTTCCGACATCAATCATCGGCTGAACATGCCGGTCAATCTGCTGATAACGACAGACTGGCCATGTTAAGGGATGAGGGATGGGGCCTACACTGAACGACTAATCGCTCAGTGTAGGCACTACAGGGGATGGGGAACGACAGTACAATTACAATGTTGTAATCGTACTGTCCTTACCTCATCTGCTAGTGGATACACGGCTTTCATTTACCTATGGCTCTAACACACAGGTTCTCAAACTCGGTCCTCAGGACCCCAAACAGTGCATGTTTTCCATGTCTCCTCAGAGAATCACAAGTGAAATAATTTGCTCCACCTGTGGATGTTTTAAAATATATCAGTGAGTAATGACTTTTCCTGTGCACCTGCTGGGTGACCTGAAAAATTTGACCTGTGTGGGGTGCTGAGGACCGAGTTTGAGAACCACTGGTCTAACATGTCCCATTAGGAATAAATAGAAACAGCAGGATGCCCTCCCCCCTTTTCTGTTTTCCCCTGCCCCTGATAGGACCAATGAGGGATGAAATCACTACATTATTACAAGAATGTTTGTTTATACCTCTACTCTAATATATATATATATATATATATATATATATATATGAATAGAGGTATGATTGTATGTATATATATATATATATATATATATACACACTTAGTATAATGGCCTAGCACATACATAATGGTTTTAAAAATGCCACAGCACAATTTAAATAGAGCTATTAGCAGTAATTAAGTGATTGGGCTGGGGAATGATAGAACCAGGTGAAACTAAGTGACACAAGGCTACAGGGAATGGTCACTGGATTTATAAATCACCTGAGTGAGTTACTGCCATGTATTGAGGAGTAAGGTCTGTACTGCAGCTGCTGTGTAGAAGTAAAAGGTAAGAAGCTGGTTGGTGGGGTTTGTGTATCAATGGGGGCTTCTGCCATGTAAGGAATCTATAATGGTTATATTTTTACTTTAATTCTCTGCTGCTGGGACTTGTGGTTATTTATAAGAAGTAATGCAGTTTATCTTTAGATGTAAAATGTATGGCTGGTATCATTGTTTGGTGGCTTATTTTAGTGTATCTATAGACAGAACATTTTTTGCTACCTATCTGAGGCTGGGCCCACTGGAGGGGCCTCGGTCAGTAGATTGGGCTTTGTAACAGCAGACTCACGGCCCTGCCCAGCACATTCTGCTTTGTGCTGGTTTCTAACTTAAATTTTGCAGGCTGTGTTTTAAGAAGAAATTATAGTTTGGAGCTGATGGGAGATAAAATTGTGAAATATATATCACCAATCAAGCTTTGATACATATGCCCCTTATAGGGGAATTCAATATGGAGCGAAAACTCTGTTTTTGCGTTAATATCGCACCTATGACTTCATTATCGCAGGCTTTAGTTCTACACTGTATTCAATTTCAAAGACTTTTCGCAGGTTCGAAAAGTCTTTGAAAAAAAATGGGGATAACTTTTCACCACTGAATAGGTGGTGAAAAAAGTGCAGAATTGGGGTTTAGGGGTGCAGGCTTAAAAAAAAAAAATAGCCTGGGAATGACATTTTAAAATGCACCCCTGGGAATTACATTTTAAAAAGCTGTCAAAAAATGTTTTTAAAAAAATAGGGACACCCCAAAAAATTAATTTAAAAAATGGGGAAAAAAAGTGTTTAAAAATAGGGAAATAGGTTCAGGGCTATTCTGCAAGTATGCGGCAGGTGTATTCTAGAATAGGCTATGGCGGCAGGTGCATAGTTGCAGAATTTTTAAAAACTTATTTTAGGGACTTAAAAATATGCAAGTACCCATTTTCATGTACCCCAAATTTGATGGGACCACTTAAAAAACTGAAAAATAACCTAAGTGCTCTTCTGCAACACTTCAATGTCGGGGAAAAAAACACCTGCTGTGGCTATTTAAATCCCTGACTTTCATTTGCAGGCTAAAACGGGGGTACCCATAGTGATCCCCCATGTTTTTACAACTTTAGGGGGTTCCTACAATTTTTTTTCAAGGAAAATTTCGTAGTTTATTGCAAATCCCATTTCGCCATGTCCCGTTTTCGTAGATTTGATATTGAATGCGGGGATAAAGGGGGCGCGCTACTGATACTTTATCCCTGAAAAATCTCAGATGTGGAGCGAAAAGTCCAGCACTGACGTTTCACTGCCATATTGAATACCCCTCTTAGAGGGGTATTCAATATGAAACGTTAACTTCACTGTCGAAGTTAACGTTTCATATCGGAGTTTTTTCCTGCGTTAAAGTCTGGTGCACGCTCCCGCTTATCCCCGTAGTCAATATAAAATTAACGAAAACTGGAAACTCCGAAGTTGGATTTGCGTAAAGTTATGAATTTTTCCTTAAAATAATTATAAGACCCCCTAAAGTTGTAAAAACATGGGGGAACACTATAACCGCAGCAGGTTTTTTTTTTTTTTTTTTTTTTCTCCCGACATTGAAGAAGTGATGCAGAAGAGCACTTAGGTTATTTTTTTCGTTTTTTAAGTGGTCCCATCAAATTTGGGGTACATGAAAATGGGTACTAGCATATTTTGGTGTCCCTAAAGTAATTTTTAAAAAATTCTGCATTTGTGCACCTGCCGCTATAATTCTATTCTAGAAAACATCTGCCGCATACTTCCAGAATAGCCCTGAATCTATTTCCCTATTGTTTAACAATTTTTTTCCCATTTTTTTTTTGCACCCCAATTTTTTAATTTTTTTGGGGTGTCCCTATTTTTTTTTTTACCTTTTTTTTGACAGTCCTTTTTTAAATGTCATTCTCAGGGATGCATGCTATATTTTTTTTTTTTTGAGCCTGCACCCCTAAACCCCAATTCTGCACTTTTTTTCAACGCCTATTCAATGGTGAAAAGTTATCCCCTGTTTTTATCAGACTTTTCAAAACTGCGATAAGTCTTTGAAATTGAATACGGTGTAAAAGTAAAACCTGCGATAATTACGTCAAACCTCTGATATTAACGCAAAAACGATGTTATCGCTCCCATATTGAATACCCCTGTTAGTCTGTTCTCTTCTTTGGTTTACGGTGGCTTTTCTATTGTCTTCAAACTTTAGATAGATGGGTTAGTTATGAAGTTTAAAAAAATAAAAATCTTATTTGGTGTGTTTGCCAGAGGGCTTTTCTCACTAAGTGACTGGTTTATAGTTGAGAACCTGGAGCTTTCTCTAGTGATGCATTATTTTTGTGCCACTTACCTCTGTCCACAACTCCACATGGACTGACAATTTAAGTCTATTTAACAAGTGGTGACAAGTTAACTGTTTGTTGCTAGCTAATGCCATCTTAGAATGGCAATGGACTTTACTTGCAGTGGCAGACCAGCTGTAGTGGCTTTGCTGGTTCCCCTGAGTCAAATGTGTATTATTGAAACTGTTTTCTGGGAGAGTTGGGCTGCCAATGAGTTGGGTTTTCACTAGGGCTTCATGTGGCTTCCTAGATTAGTAAATAGTGGAGCAATAACATCCTGTACTGCTGATAAGCAGTTATGTGGAGGGATTTCTCTCCTCGCCAACATGACACTGCTGGCAAAGTGTTCATCAATATGCGCAGTCTGCCTGGTGTGAACTGAAAGCCTTATGGTGCGTACACACTGGGCGATTAAAGTGGACGACTGAACGATAACGATATCGTTATCGTTCAGTCGTCCACTTTATCGTCCATTTTTAACACAAAAAAGATGAACGATGACGACGACGCGCGTTCCCACGGGTCGTTCGTCATCCTCGTTCATCGGGCTGACATGCAGGCCAACCTGACGACCTCGTCAGGTTGCTGCATGTCAGGGAATGGGTGAGAGAGCCCGGCGCTGAACGATATCGCTAATGATATCGTTCAGCGGCTGTGCTCAATGTCATGAACGACATTGAGCACAGCCTGCCGGGGACACACTAGACGATATCGCTCAGGGAGCATATCGTCTAGTGTGTATGCACCTTTAGACTTTGCATGTCTTTCATGGATAGGTATAAAACTCCCAATGGTGTTACCTAGCAATTTAAAACCTTTTTGTTGCATTTTAAATTGAGTCACTGCACAGTTAAACTGTTAAATAGGAGGCAGGAGTGCTAGAAGGGGGTTAAGGTGGGTACAGATAGCCCGGGTCTGATGTAAAGCAGAGCTCTACTTGTTGGCCACTAGCATAATTGGATGGTCGGTAACTCTGGCTGATTATGTGTTTATAACCGAGATCAGAATGAAGCCTGTTGCAATGATGAAGAAAAGTGGACAGAGGACCTGGATTCATCTGATGAAGGGGACAGTGAAGCCTAAAAAGGACTACAAGAAGCACCTTGGCAGAGTCCTAAATCAGGTATGGTGCAATGTACATACTTGCTGGAGTTTTTGACTGGTAGATGGGACCCATACAGACTCCTGCATTTTAAATGGTGATGAATCAGAACTTGTTACATGGCTACATACCCCACTTAGGGCTGTATTCAATTAGGTGTGGAAAAGTATTGCAGGCGAAATTTCACCATGCGGAAAGTTTCCAGTGTTCAATTCCGGAGACTTTTTGCAGGTGTGGAAACTCAATGCAATGGAACCGGCAGAAAAGTTTCGCTTATGAATATTTGTCGAAAAAAAGTGCAGAATCGGGCTTTTGGGATGTGGGAAAAACCCCTGCACCCTTGGGACAGTCCCCCAAAGGTAAACTGGGTAAAGTACTTTCATTTTGGGGGTGAAAGACCAAAGTTGGGGGACAAACATAAAAACTAGCAAATTAGACTCCGGGGGGGTCCCCAAGTATGCCCCAGGTGTCTTTAATTTTGCAGGTACTTGCGGAGGGTGGATTGTTTACATGGTTTTTGTTTTTTAAACTTCACTTTAGCAATGTTAAAATATGCTAGCACCCATTTTCATGTACCCCAAATTTGCTGGGATAATTTATTTGCTCCAAAAACAACTGCTAAATGCTATTCTTCACCACTTCTGCAAAGACACTCAATAGCAGCTATTGAGATCATTTAAGCACCCCAAATGCCTTCAGCAGGCCTATTTGGGGGGGTATCTATAGTGGTCCGCAATGTAAGTGCATCTTTTGCGGAGTGCAAGGCTGTTTCCCCAAATCTGACAGCACTTATCGCCTGTTACAGTTTCGCCGGGTCCCATTTTCCCTGATTTCTAATTGAATATGGGGATAAGCGGGCAAGCGTGTGATAGTTTTTGGCATTTTAAACTAGGGATGTGCAGGCTCGGTTCTACTCGGTTCCGTTCGGTTCTTTTTACCGGATCTTATTGGGTTTCAGCTGTCACGAGTTTTGGATAGCCAATAAGATTCGGTAAAAAGAACCGAGTAGAACCGAGCCTGCACATCCCTATTTTAAACCAGCTATGTAGGCAAAGTCCGGCATGTGAAAGTAAGGACTTTTCACCTGGAATTCAATATGCTCCATAGCATGAAGGAAGTGCTCACTCCTCTGGCCTGCAGGGGGTGTTTGAGTATGAGGAGTACAAAATGAAACCTTAAATATCACTTGTTTTGCAGTAATCTGCAACTGGAGGCCCAGGAAGTCAGGGTGGACATGGCCTGGCTCTGATATAAACATACTATTGTGTTGCCGCAGGGGATAGTTTTTCTTTTGTACTTATCAGAGCTGCAGTACTTGGGAGGCCTGTAATGACACTCTGTGGCAATGTGAGCATTTGGCGATTTTAATCTATTTGGTTTGCTCTGTATATTTTTCTAGTAAGCATTTTAATTGGTTACAATCTTTATACCTCTGCCCCAGGCCCAGAAGAACCAGAATGTCTGGGCCCTGGATCTCCTTAACAGTCAGAACATCGGCAATGATGGCTTCAGGCTGATAGCGGCAGAAGCTGCGCGACTCTCCCGCTGCAGACGCAGGAACACCATAACCAGACAGGAGATCTGCTCTGCTCTGACAGAACTGTACCCAGCAGGATGCCAGGCGCACCCAGTGATGGATGGACTGTGCGCTGATCATTCTTGAATAACTTGTATATCTTACTTGCAAGAGCTATTTTAATAATGGCACTGTAAATAATGGGCCATTGTAATGTTTTTACTGGTACAAAAATAAAAATATATTTTCTTAATTAACTTTCCCTTAATGTTCCAGAAACTATTCCCTTCCCTAGTGCACTTCTCGTGTCATGGCAGTCTGATATCCAGCATGTTAATGTCTGTTTCCCAGGATATTCCTCCCTTGTGCATGTGAAAACAAAAAAAATAACTAACTGCTGATGAAGCCAAAATAACATGTGGGAGCGAGGGAGGAACACAGAATTTCCATATCAGCCTCCCAGTTCCTGTGACAGTTTCCTGTCCCTTTTTTTTTTTTTTTATTTTAATCTTTTCTTTCCCCCCCACCCACCCAGTGGCTGTTTTTGTGGGAGGAGTTGGGTGTAGAGGGTTAAAATCCCTTTCTGGACCAACTGACAATAGCCTCTCAAGTGTCCATGCAACACCAGATATTTTAGGTGCTCTAAATGGAGCAGAAGAAATGGTGCATGTTCAAACAATAACTTAAGGCCCCCATACATCGGCAATCGATTTGTGTATAAAAATCTGTAATGTATGGGCTTCGCAGAATGTAACTAAAGTGACGAATTGTTAAATCAGATTGTCCAACATGTCGGATTTCACAGATCGATTGCGGCTGTAGTTGCTAGTGTATGGACACTATTGGCAGACTTGCAGACCGTTACTAGTAAAATGATGGGCTTTCAAGATTGGCAGATCTGTCTTTGCTGAAAGTGATCTGCAAATCACTGAAAAAGATCTGTAATGTATGGGTGCAGATTGCTAGATTGGGAAATCCTAAAATTAAGCAAATCTTCAAATTGTGGTTTTCAGTTTGCTGATGTATGGGGGGCCTCTATGCATCCCCCCACCACCAAACTGCTGGGGTTACTGACCCTGTCACCCTGATTCAGGAAGTGTGGTCTTATATAGGACATGCAGTTGAGACTCCATTGGTTTGGTGGTAGACCCATTCAAATACTAAGCTGTGCTCACTTTCTCGCACTGCTTTGAATGGGAAATTGGTGTGACACTGATGGCTCATTGTCATCCCAACCACCTAGAAGTGCTGGACTTGAAGACTCTTTGGCATAAGCAGTTGCGTAATTTGATTGCTCAGTTCATGCACACTGATTAATTGGGTGCAGCCTTATCAGTGGTCTGATAAACACCCTTCATTACTATTGATGACCTGTTCTCCATTAGGATACTAAAATCGCAAACTAAATGTAGAACATTGTGTTTATAAAGATCATAAATCTGCAGCACTTCTGCAATTCACATTGGTCCCTGCCCAGTAGACTTCCTAGGATGATTCACTTCCCCACCCAATGTAATGGTTTTCAGACATGCCAAAATCCCGGGTCGATGTCTGTTCATGTGCAAAAACTTAGGGTTTTGATATCATTTGACAGGAGTTCCATATAGCAGGATAGCTCTTCCTACACAAGATTTTGAAGTGACTTCCTGCCCACAGGCAAATGCTCCAATACTGCCTGTAACTGTAAGCTTGTGGTTCTGAAGTGCTGTTTTGAATATATTTTGGGATATACTGAAAGACCCGACTTTAGGAATTAGAGATCTCTCTGAGGATATCACTTTATCAGAGACCTAGCTAGAGGTGTGTGTTGTGTACCAGTCAAACGTTTGGACTTCTTTTATCATTCAATGATTTTTGTTTAAATTATTTTCAAAATAGTAGATTAATATTTAGGACATCAAAACTATGAAAGAACACACATGGAATGATGTAAACAGTGTTAAACAAATCAAAATATGTCTTATATTTTAGATTCCTCAAACTAGCCCCCTTTTGCTTGGATGACAGCTTTGCACACTCTTGGTTATTCTCTCAATCAACTTCATGAGGTATTCTCCTGGAATGGTTTTCCAACAGTCTTGAAGGAGTTCCCAGAGGTGCTGAGCACTTGTTGGCTGCTTTTCCTTCACTCTGCAGTTCAACTCATCCCAAACCAGCTCAAAGGTGTTTAAGTTGGGTGATTGTGGAGGCCAGGTCATCTGATGCAGTACTCCATCACTTTCCTTCTTGGTCAAGTCTGGAAGTGTGTTTGGGGTTATTTGTCTTGTTGAAAAACAAATGACAGTCCCAGTAAGTGCAAACCAGATGTGATGGCATGGCTCTGCAGAATGATGTGGTAGCCATGCTGGTTAAGTGTGCCTTGAAGTTTGAATAAATCACCAACAAAGCACCCCCTACACAATCGCACTCCCTCCATGCTTCACAGTGGGAACCACACATGCAGAAACCATCCACTCACCCTCTCTGCATCTCACAAAGACATGGCGGTTAGAACCAAAAATCTCAAATTATACTCAGACCAAAGTACAGATTTCCACTGGTCTAATGTCCATTCGTTTCTTGGCACACGCAATTCTCCTTGTTGTTCATCCTCAGTAGTGGCTTCTTCACAGCAATACGACCATGAAGGCATAATTCATGCAGTTTCCACTAAACAGTTGATGTTGAGATTTGTCTGCTACTTGAACTCTGTGAAGACTTTGGTCTCTAATCTGAGGTGCTAAGTAGTGGTTTCTGAGGCTGGTAACTCTAATGAACTTATCCTATGCAGCAGAGGTAACTCTTGGTCTTCCTTTCCCGGGGGCAGTCCTCATTAGCCAGTTTGATGGTTTTTGCAACTGCACTTGAGGATACATTCAAAGTATTTGAAATTTTCCGTATCGGCTGACCTTCATGTCTTAAATTAATGATGGACTGTCGTTTCACGTTAGTGAGTTGAGTGGTTGGTGCCATAATATGGATTACAACCGTAGTCAAATAGTGGTGTTTACTAACACTACCTCTGCACAACACAACTGATGGTCTCAAACACATTAAGAAGGCAAATATTTCCACAGATTGACTCTTGACAAGGCACACCTGTTAATTCAAAACCATTCCAGGAGACTACCTAATGAAGCTGATTGATGACCGCTTTACACACTCTTGGCATTCTCTCAAAGCAAAATGGGCTACTTTGAGGAATCTAAAATATAAAACCTATTTTGATTTAACACTTTTTTTTGTTTACGACATAATTCCATATGTTGTGTTTCATAGATTAATGGTGAAGACATCAAAACTATGTTGAAAATAATTTAAATATTCAAAAAAAACCATTGAATGAGAAGGTGTCCAAACTTTTGACTGGTACTGTGTGTGTGTGTGTGTGTGTGTGTATATATATAAATATATATTTATTTCAACCTGAAATCTGTGGGACAACTTTCAACATATGGCTCTATCTGGGCTTCCTCTGCCCTCAAACACCTGCTTTTTTCATGTCCTGGACACTCCATACTGAATTCCCTGCTTGGACATTGTAAATTTACCACTTTCCTTGCTGGACTTGCTGCTTTCCTCCCCCTCACGACACATATCTGGTGCCAGTTTCTCTATACAACTAATTTGTACATGCACTGTTGTTTAATGTTACCTGCACTGTTTTGCTCTCATGCTATCAACTGCTATTGAGCTTGCTCATATTTCCCTAGCTCCCTCTTCTATGCCATGCCTTTATTTAACCCCCCCCCCACCAAAAAAAATAAATTAATTAGCTGCTACATAATCTTGTCTTTGCTACCTAGTCCCTTCTGTCTCCCCCTGAATATCCCATTGCTCAATTCAATCACTTCTCTTCCACCATGGTTCTATTACACCACTCAGCCCTGCACTCTTCCTTCTCTGCCGATCACCTCTACTTGCATCACACTAAACCTGCAGGTTTCCTCCTCAATTGAGTCTGCACCATTCCTACACTTAATCAACCTGCTCCAAAACAATCTCTCATCCATGCTGCAGCAACACATGATCTCATTCACATTTCTCCCCTTTAACGCTGTCCCTCGCTCCTGCATTTCCCCTTAAGATACCATTGATCTTGCTGCTCTCCTCTCTGGTGACATCACATTCTCATACCCCATGCTCTTGGGGTTGGCGTGGTGATGTAGGGGTCGTTTTATCCCCCTCTTGCTCAACTCCAAACTATCCTTTGCATTCTTTCTTTGGGGTTCATGCGATTTGCCTCTTCCAACCTGTTCACCTATGAATAGCTGTCCTCTATCATTCCCCAGGCCCTATCTCCAAATTCCTGTACAACTTTGCTTCCTGGTTCCCCCACTTTTTCTTCAGACCTGCCCTCCCTCATCTTGGGTGACTTCAATATCCCTGTTGATGTATCCACTGACCCCTCTGCCTCTAAACTCTGCATCATCATTTGAGCTCAATAGACCTCATCATCCTTCCATGTGAGTGGACAGTCCTTGATCTGGTTTTCACCCAATGTTATGATATCTGACACTTCCAATTCCCCTTTTCCCTCTCTCTGATGATCCTCCTTCTTTTAACTTATCCCTCACTTCATATCCACCCTCCATGGCTACAATCACCAAGCGTACCCTTGAGGCTATTGACACTATGGGCCATATTCATTTCCAGGTGAAACATCCTGTACTTTTTGACCACTTTGCTGCTTTTCAATGCGTAAAAGTATCGCGCGTGTGTCTGCTTTCTGCTGTATTCAATTAGAAATCCGCAAAATCGGGAGCCGGCGAAACTGTAATATGTGAAAAGTCCTGTCAAATTTGGGGAAATGAGCCTGACACCCCCCAAAAGATGGTCTGACATTGGGGATCACTGTAGATACCTTCAGCAGAACTATTCAGGGGTATTTGGGGTACTTAAATGTTCTCACTAGCTTTCATTTCACATCTTTGCATAAGTTGTGAAGAATAGCATTTACCAGGTTTTTTTCTTTTGTCCAATATAAGTAGTCCCAGCAAATTTGGGGTACATAAAATGGGTGATAGCATATTTTAAAGGTGCTAAAGTGAACTTTTAAAAATCCACCTGCCGCAAGCACCTGCAAACTTAAAAACACCTGGGGCATACTTGGTGACCCACCTGGAGTCTCTTTCGCTAGTTTTTACGTTCCCCCAACTTTGAACTTTTTCACCCCCAAATCAAAAGTACTTTTTAGTGGTTATCTAAACTTTTTTGACAATTTACCTTTTGGGGGACTGTCCTAAGGGTGCAGGGTGGTTCCTGCAGCTTTCCACCCTAAAACCCCAATTCTGCACTTTTTTTCAACACCTATTCATAGGCAAATATTTAATCTTTTTCGCAGATCACATTGCATTGAGTTTCCGCATCGGTGAAAAGAATTTGGAATTGAATACGGGGGAACTTTTTGCATGGCAAAATGACGTCACCCGTGATATTTTTCCGCAGAAATTGACTTTTCGCACCTAATTGAATACGGGCCTATATCCTTATCCTCCCAGCTCTACACAATTGTTTCTCTACTGCCCTGACCAAGCTGTTTCCCCATACAAAGCCTCCCTTACTTTAGGTCTTGTTTATTCAGAGGTCACTAACCACCATTGCAGATCCATGCCTCAACCTTGGCATTCAAAGTACACCAGATACTGGCAAGTGTTACAAAACTGCTGAGCAACAGTGCAGGAAATCATGCAACACAGTCTTCCTCCATTTCAAATATTTGCTCTTGACCTACAGTGCTGTCCAATCCCTCTCTAAATAGTCTTGTTTGCCGGCATCCTGATGGTAAATATAGTATGTGGGTTAGGCTGGGGATGGGTAAGGCACCACCTGGGAAGGATTAGGTTTAGAGTGTGGGAAGGAGGGGGTTGGGCACCAGTGGGGGAGTGTTAGGCTATTTACCTGCCCCTGTCTGGATTATGAACATCGGGATGCCGCTGTCAGTCTTATGAATGCCAGTTAATAGTATGTATTCCCTCCTTACATCTGTAGAGCATGTGCCCTCCTGGTGGCTGCCTTGTGGTTAAGCATAACAGGAGTCCCACAGTGAAGTCTGGTCCTCTTTGCTATGATAAATATATACTGTTGTCAAAATTACTGCTTGAGAATGATGGTGGGATGGGTAGTTATTGCATGCTCAATCATACATTGGCTTTCCTTTACAAGCTACACACGTGATGTTTACTGTTTGGATGCAGTATAGTTTTGTACATCTGCTGTCCAATTTTGCTGTTTAGAAACACATTCCACCCCATACATTCTAATTTTAGATTGGGTTTCTCCTACTTTACTAGAATGTATTCATAAATTAAAAAGACCACTCATCCTATAGCCACAAACGTATCAAGCTGTACTAAGCACAGAATACATTTCGGGCTATAATATAAGAAGAAATTAGCTACATTCTACAATATATTGGCCAGCCTCAAGGTGTACAGTAACTTCAACTGCCCTCATTGCACAGCTACAGTTTTTGCACAAATGTAAATGCTTCTTCAACTGAAGGGTCAAGGACTCAGACCTCTGGTGGGTTTTTTGTTCTCTCTTTGTGCAAATAAAAGCTCACAACCTACTTAATGTTGGGAGAGAGGGCTCTGCTGTCTTTTCCAGGCCTATGGGCACTAGGACCTGGATTTACCAGAGGCTTGACCTCCGACCTGCCAAATGTACTACTGTGCCTGCAAGGTTCCCTTCTAGTCTGTCCTTTTTGTTTTGAGTGTGGGACATACCCCTCAGCACTTCCCATTAAAGGAGGCACTACAGAGACCCCAAACTCCACTGTGTCATTGCCGCTATACTTTATAACCCTCACGCTGCCACCACTGTAGCCCAGGAAAATGCAGCATGGATGACTTTCTAGTTTGATGCATTGCTTCTACTCTAGCTGTATTCACAAGCTGGGAGAAGTGAGTGTGTACAATGTACAAAATTACTAAAGGTTGATTTTGTGTTTTTGAGGAAATTTCCATTGGTTTTACAAAACCGGCTACAAATCGACCAAAAATCTGACTTTCATGTAGACGACTATAGAAACTGGAGATTTACTAATGGTCGGTTTTAAAACTGGCAAAATCAACAGCAAACCCGACCAAACAATAGACCTGTCTGTGACAGGTGAGTTTGGGAGAAGCACTGCACAGATTGGTATGATCTGTGCAGGCTTCTAAGGGTTATAACCAGAGCTGGACCTTTCAACCAGTTCTAGTCATAAAAAAATAAGTGGGAACACTGGCATGGGTTTCTCCCAGTCGGGGGACTTACCCTATAGCAGGGAGATACTGTCTGTCTCTCTACTATACTGTACACAAACAATGGTAAACCCGACCAAACAATAGACCTGTCTGTGTATTTTACTTATAACCCACTCTGGTTTTCCCCACGATTTTACATGACCAGAACAGGTGGAAAGGTCCAGGACTGGTTATGGATTTAGTGGGGGACCCCATGGCTTTTTGTTTAACTATTTCAGTGCTTTTAACCGTAAGAAGCACTGCATAGATCATAGTGATGTGTGCAGAGCTTCTTTTTAAGCGGGTTTGACGTCTGTTTTGAAAAAAGGATAAAAACCGATGGTCATTACACCTGCAAAATCTGACTGACATCGACTTTGGGTTTCAATTGAAGTTGAAACCTGATGGATGATAAATATGCCGACTTTGCAGTTGGAAATGCCGTCGATGTCGGTCGATTTTAAAATAGGTTTAAGATCTACCTACAGTAAATTTACCCCTTAGTGTACATATGCCATATGGCGCGAGATGCCGAGCGTAACTTTTCTTAAAATTTTGTGTCTTTTTCACATTGCAGAATCAGTAAAACACCAATCAGAGTGTATTACAGACACTGGGCTGTGACTTAAACAGCATAGGAATTAGTTTTACACATGTACAAAGTCTCAGATGAAGCTCAAGGGAACTTGACATAAGATAAAGCTGCAGCTGCTGCGTCTTAGTGCTTCGTGTAGAGTCAGCCTCGTTTGCATGTGCACACAGATGTACAAAAGTCGCACATCAAATTGATCAGTACAAGCTAGTTAAGTAGTTATGTCACTTCTAGTGGTTTTATTTATGTGAATAAGATGCACGTTCTGAGCGAGAAAGACGCTCAGTGCGGCCAAGTCACCCGGGACCTGGCACGTGAGAGGGGCTGTTTGATGTGACTGAAGCAACAGTGTATGAGGACACGTACCTGTATTTACCCTCTTATTAAGCAGCCATCTGCCCACTGATCTGAGGCTCCGGATGATTTGTGTAGATCAGTTCATGTCAGACTCCTGCACCTGCTGGGTAAACACAATGGTACTAAGCAGAGTTGTACGCAAGTTCACCATACTTATACTGGTATTTAATTCACAGAGAAATCTACAGATATTTGGCCCTATGCACATCTATGTGAATGTACTGCTCCTACCTATGTGATTGCATTCAGAGTGGCCATCATTATCCATGTACGCTTACACCAGCCCTCTCCTTGCTGCAAGAGAACTTTCTGAAAACAGACATACAGTATCTGCACAAGTCTCTGTAGCCAGCATTCCGGCTTTTCACCCTCACTATACTTAGTCTATGTTACCTTTGTGCAGCTGCAAAGACAGATGTGTCTGATTTGGGTATGACCCTGAATCGCCCATAGATCCATGCACTCAACTATGGAGCATATGCAGCGCTTAAAAAAAAAAAGAAAGATCCATCCACAAAATGGCCTTGGGTGCAACTATGCATCATGCCCAGCAGTGGAGGCTCCAGGGGCATACTTTCCTACACTCCTGGAAAGCGTGGGAAGCTCCCAATTATTCAGGTAGCCCCCCGCAACCCTGGAAGTGTAGGTAGATCTCCCAGATCCTGCCCATTTCCTAGTGAAGTGGGCAGTATGGGGAAATTTAATGGGGAATTTGCAGGTCTGCGATATGGGGGGTGAGGAGCGAATTGGCATAATTTGCATAATTTAACCCCGCCCCTCTTCACTTAATTTAACAGGGAAAGAGGTGTGGCCTAATTAAGTCACCAGCCTGCCCCCGAACCAGCTTGCAGGAGCAGCAGTCCAGACTGCTCCCGGAAAGCTTATCTGCAAAGTAAGTATGTCCAGAGGAGGGGCTGAAGCGCAGTCCAAAATTCAAATAGGGGAGCCACACAAACTGCCACCCCAAACGCTGCCAAACATCGCTGGCTGGGGCTCACTGGCAGTTGGTGTGACTTACCCTATTTGAATTTTGGACTGTACTGCAGCTCCACCTCTAGAGCTGCCACTGATGCTCAGCATACATAGAACCACACTGGTCACAATATTACTGGACTCCATATTCCACATTATCTCTTCATGGAGATGCAGTAACATACTGTAGGTGCAAGGGTTGTAGCTGTGGAAGAATGACAGAAAAGACTGAGGGGTCAAGTTACTAACCAGTGTTAGGAGACAGAGTGAAAAGTGATAAGGTGCCAGCCAATCAGCTCCCAACTGTCATTTTTCAAACACAGCCTGTGAGATGGCAGTTAGGAACTGATTGGCTGGCACCTTATCACTTTTCACTCTGTCTCCTAACACTGCTTAGCAACTAGACTCCTCAATTACAGTGCTCTCCTTAGCAGTTTTCTCTCTACGGGCTCTATTTATTAACATTATTTTTACTAAAATAAAGTGAAAAAGGGTGTTTTCCCCCCATTTTCACATTATTTTAGTATCACCTATAGTTATTACAGGGCAATTGGAGTAGAATTCATAAAATTCTACTCCAACCCCTAAGTATCACTTGTTTTTAGTAATCAGATAGCATTTCCCATAATTGTAATGGGAAATGTGATCTGGCCAAAGTTACTAAAAATAAATAGTGAAAAAAATACCTATGGAGGCCCTTTGATAATAACGCCACTCCTGCTCCCCTCTAACGGGGAGAGTAGAGCCGGGAGTCAGTCCCAGTAATCAGCTGTGTGGTCTAAACAGACCGCAAGCTGATTACTGTAAAAATAAGATTGTCAAATTTTTTTTTTACTTACCTGATTCCAGGGACCGGTGATCGGGCCTCCGGTGATGTCTCCCCTTCGGTCAGCTGGTCTTCCATACTGCACTGTGGCCCGGTAATCAGGTGATTGGGTCCCAGTGCAGTATGGGATATCACCTGACCGGACACATGGAGGACATCACCAGAGGCCCGGATCATGCAGGTAAGTGCAATTAAGAGAGGGGGGAGGTCACGGGGGGTCAGCGATCGTGGGGGGGGTAGCAGCGGCAGCCAGTCGGCGCATGCGCGGGCACTTTGTCTTTGTTTGTATTTTTGGCGAAAATGCCATGACTAGTGTGCGGAGGGGATTTGCAGGGACAGAGCTTTCTCGCAAGCTCTGTGCCTACAAGGGATTTGTAGTAAATCCCTGTGATATTGCCTGAATTTGCAATGCGAATTCAGTCGATAATATCACACTACAATCTGCATTCAATATGCGGATTGTAGTAAATAGAGCCCTATGAGCAGTGTATTGACATAACTCCTAACCTTAGAGTGACCCACTTTCAGTTTCATTGTGTAAAGATGAATTGCTGCAATAAGATCTAACATCTTGATATCTATCTTGCCAAATAAGGTGTTGCAATGGGAATTCCAGTGTGAGTAGACTGCTTATACATGAATGCTTTGATGACAAGTCTTCTCTGCGAGATGTCTACAGATTGGTTTGGCTCTGAGAACCTGTCCTTCCACATTTTTGGATCATTTCCAAAAACAACTTTATACCAGCAATTGCAAATATAATCTGCTGTGTATTAATAAGAAAGAAAGAAAAGGTATAGGCAAACCAATAACTATTACCTCAAAGCCAATATGCATATGTACCGATTTACTGATCACTAACAAATAAGTCGTAGTGTTGTACACAAGAAGTATCATTTGGTATTTTGCCCTATGAATGTGGGGGAACTGTCATCTGAAGCACTAGCAGTCACATGCTGGTGATGTGTGCACTTTTAATCAACAATGGTGATGCAATGTGATGGTTGTGGTTACTGCTAGTGGTGAGAATGCAGAAGGAAACTTTTATAAATTTAAAAGTAATAGATAATTATCTAGGGCTACAGGTCAGTGGATCAGGGCAGGATTAAGAGGGGAGCGACTGGGGTGGTCACCCCTTGGCTCCCACACACAGAGGGTCCTCACACAGGGTCAATGTGACCCTGCCGAGAACAGTTGTCTAGTGGCACCTGTGCCCAGATGGGGGCTCAGCTGCCACGGCTGTGTGTTTTTCTGCATGCAGCAGCACAGTCAGTGAATAGGCTGTACTGCCTGGCTGTAGTTCTATTATAGAAGTGCAAAATTTTAAAGTGCATTTTAAACATAATTTTGGCGTTATTAGATCTTATCTTCTTTCACCTGCAGGTAAACCAAAACCAGGCATTGCTGCAAGTTTATTCTGATATTTGCAATAATCTATTGATTATTAGGTAAATCAAAACCAGGTATTGCTGCCAAATATCCCAAGTATATATGTATTTTTTTTAGTTTATAGACGTATGGATCCAGTTGTTAGCTTTGTGGTATTTCTTGCTTGTTTGTTTAATTTAATTTAATTTATTGCTAGACATTCAAGTGGGAGAGGAATGGGGGTTGTTTGTAATCATTGCATACACATGCCAGGCTTCATTATTAGGCCTCTATTAGGCTGTAGTGCTAAATATATAACAGCAAAATTTAAAAGTGCATTTTAAACGTAATTTTGGCATTATACCGGCATCGAACAGAAAGATAACACTCCAACTCCAAACCCACCATAAATCAAACCAACATTTAGACAAAGTATAATCTAGAAATGTGAGTTCAAAATCTCTTCACTACAAGCATCAGATGTCTGCATAACCAGGACATTAATCACTGGACTCTGGGCCTGATTCAGAGGCGCTCGCTCTGAAGCAGGGCGGGGTGTTTTTTTTTCCGGCCTCCAGGCCGCTCGCTAAGCTGTGGGTGACCACCCACAGCTTTAGCGGGCGGCCTGGCGATGGTCGTGATTATCGCGACCATCGGGCTTGCGAGGAGACCCTGTGGTAGGGCCGCCCCATCTTGTAGCGAGCTTCAGAGCGAGTGAAGTTCTCACTCACTACGGGGCTTGTGCACGCACGTGCGCACTGGGTCACCATCGATCCGCTTGTGAGCGGGTCTGAATTAGGCCCTCTGTTTGCTCTTTATAAGAATTAAGAACTTAACACTTTACTTGCTAAAATTTGTGCTAGTTCTGTGGTTTCACAAATACTTCAAATCTTACTGTATTCTATGCCAATTTCAGTTTTTTTCTTACAAATAATGTCTTATTACCTTAGTCCTTTGCCTTGCCTTATGTCATCTAACATAGTCTATGTTAACATTCAAATTCTCCACCCATTAAATTATTATTATTACTAGAGATGAGCGGGTTCGGATTCCAGAGATCCGAACCCACCCGAATTTAGCAGAACCGAGTCAGATCCAAGCAGGCTCGGAGTTTCCCGTCTGGTCGGATCTCGAAACAGAGGCAAAACGATAGAGTCTGGAATCTTGCGGTTCGCAAACTTTCGTCTCTATGATCAATGTAGTATATAAGGGACCACGCGACAGATGCCATTTCACTTCGGCTGTGGAGACTGAACAGGGAGGGTGGGTAGTGTAGGGCTGGGAGAGGTGCTGGTGCTGTCTGCTGTGTCCTGGAGGCGACTGAAGTTGGGCTGGATCTTGTGCGGTACTGCGGTTAAGCCTAACATGCATGCACACACAAAAAAATATGAGACACTTTGATTGCCATTTTAGACATTCGGTGACCACTTGTTGAAGATTGCATGACCAGCAGGTACTGTTAAATTTGCCCTTTCATCAGCTGAAGCAAGAGGTAGTAACTCGGTGGAATCATACCCTCTATATGCTGCAGCAGATAGAGGAACAACAAAAGGCCATCCAGGCCTATACAACACACTATGACATAGGCCGTGGAGGGGGCATGCACCTTACTCAAGCGCAGTGGAGAATAATTTCTGTGTTGTGCAAGGTTCTCAAACCCTTTGAACTTGCCACACGTGAAGTTAGTTCAGACACTGCCAGCTTGAGTCAGGTCATTCTCCTCATCAGACTTTTGCAAAAACAGCTGGGGAAACTGAAGGAGGAGCTGAAATGGAGCGATTGCGCAAAGTATGTCGGACTGGTGGATCAAGCCCTTGATTCACTTCACCAGGATCCAAGAGTCGTCAATCTATTGAAATCTGAAAAATATATTTTGGCCACCATTCTGGAACCTAGGTTTAAGTCCTACCTTGTGAGTTTTTTCCAACAGACCAAAATCTAAAACTATGCAAAGAGCTGTTGGTCAAAAAATTGTCAGCTGCATGTGAAACGCCATCATCTTCTCCTTCAGTTTCAACAGCTACCAGGAAAAAACTAAATGTTCCTTACAGAATGCCTGCTGGTCATGCAGATCGTTCACCAAAAAATTACATCTGGTCGGCCTGAGAGAACTGCCTAGTAGTGACATGTCTTCTACCGTGACTATGTGTGGTATGGTTTCCATTCACAGAATGGTGGAGGACTATTTCAGAGATAACATCCTAATAGACATATCAGACAGTCCCTTTCAGTACTGGCAGGAAAAGAGGCAATTTAGAGTCCCATACAAAAACTGGCTTTGCATTACTTAAGTTGCCCACCCTCAAGTGTGTACTCCGAAAGATTTTTCAGTGCAGCTGGCAACCTTGTCAGTGATCGGCGTAGGAGGTTACTTCCTCAAAATGTGGAAAAGATGATGTTCATTAAAATGAATTACAAATTCCACGAGGAAGACCTCTACCAACAATTACATCAAAAAATTACAGAGGCGCCTATGGTGGATTCCAGTGGGGACGAATTAATATTGTGTGAAGGAGAGGATGTACACACTGATGGGGATGACGAGGACGAGGACAACTTGTAATGTAAAGCCAGTTTGTGTATGGGATCAGCTTGTTTTATGGTCCAAACAAACCAGTCATTTCAGCTACAATTGAAATGATTGGTTTGTTAAACTGTCCTGTTTCGTATACAACATAAGGGTGGGTGGGAGGGCCCAAGGACTATTCCATCTTGCACCTTTTTCCTTTCCATTATTTGCTGGTTGGGGCATTGCTGTCTGACATTTTAAATTAATGTTATGGTTGGTTTAGGAACCAATGATTTATTTTTAAATTAATTTATGATCAATTTAACAGCCAGGGGCTGCACCCAATGAATTGTTTTTTAAATTAATTTATGATCAATTTTACACCTGGCTTTCACTGTCATCGGCGCAGCTGCGCAGGGGTGCTGTGCTCCTTTCTGTCGAGGGGCTGCTGCCCAAAATAATTAATACATTTTTTTGTGTGCATGTCAGCCACACCTGTCATAGGCATAGTTGCGCAGGGGTGCTGTGCTGCTGTCTGTCAAGGGGCTGCATAAATATTGCAATGAAAACTTTTTTTTAAGTTATTGGGTTACAAAAAGTTTTTTTTTTAATCTAAAACATAGCAGAAATGTTATCCTAACAGCTTATAAAGTTATATGCTCTAAAAAACTAAAGCCTATATTTGAAAAAACTAAAGCCTAACTCTGCCAAAAGAGAGACTGACACCACGGCTAAACATGAGTCACCTTCTGGATGTAAATTATTTCATTTGCATGGGGAAAACCCAACCCTCAGATGAGATGGATCTCAGCCAGTGGACAACATTGAAATCACCATTAAAAACTCACAATGGAAGACTACAGAGTGGAGAATCTTTCTTCACAGTCAGGAGAAGCCTCAGAGAACATGAAAAAAGATGCTGTAGGTGCTGAACTTCAAGGGATTTCTCCATCATGTTCTGCAGTGTGGAAAGGTTTCATTCACATGTTTTCTATAAAGCAGTTCAAAGTTACACCTTCAAAGTGTCTGGCTATAACACCCACCTTTGCCAGGAATTACCAAAGGTTATTACAAGCAAAGGATTCATCTGTCCGGAATCTGTCTGGGAATTCATGGATCGTATTTGGCCTGAATGCACTAAGACATCCAGTGATTCTGTCACTGTGTTCTGTAGCCAACTTTATTCCTACCTGAATCGCAAACTGAAATACAGAATAGTAAGCACAGACAACATGGAGGCCTTTGTTATTCCACTGCCTGCCTGCCAACCAATAACTCCCAAACTACACCCACTGGGGGGACCAGGTCTTGATAATGACCATCCCCATCTGTTGCTATGCCTTCTTCTTCGAAACCATCCATCCTGTCCAAAAAGGGTAAACAGGGTACAGAAAGAGGAGTTAGATGTCTCCAATGACACTTTGTTTCTTCTATCATAGATGATGTGGAGAGATAAGAGCTTCAGATGTTGGAAGTACAGGGGCTCCCATCTATTTGGCTTCCCTCCAGAGAATAGAGCTCTGTTCCTCTGGAAGTGTCTATGCCTGAGCTGATAGGTAGGTAGTCTCTGTCTGTTGGTAAACACCCTTCAGGAGATGGCAAACCAAAATAACAACAACTATAATAATGTGTCCACTGATAACCAGCCTGATCCCTTAACAGAAACATACCCCATATGGCCAACTCATCATAATAACATGACACCCAGTTTGCAGCCTCCTCTTCCTTATGACACTAATCCAGTCGCCATGGTTGATCAATCAGCCATGTGTGGTCCACCCAATTTTTGGCCTTCTACATTCTAAGTTTCTAACATTCACATATCTAAGAGAAGTGGACAGTGGAAACAATGGCAATTTGAAGGCCACTAACTAAAGCTGTTTTTTTTAATATCTCTGTACAGGTTGGGAAATTCCGTTACAGAACAGAAGGTTTGCAAAGGATTATTTAAGTCAATTGTCTATTTATTTTTGGAAAGCACGCTTCCTGGTCCCTTTCTGGGATGAAAAAAATCAACTCCCAGCAAACGGGCATGGCACTCAAGAAAGAATTTCCTAGAAAGACACAACGTCATACTTAAACCTTAGGTCTGAAATGTTGCATTTGCTGTTCTGTTCTGCTTGTTCACAATGTATGTCATATGGCTAAGTGGACAGTGGGAACAACGGCAGTTTGAAGGCCACTAACTAACTGTTTTTTTTTATGTCCCTGTACAGGTTGGGAAATGCCTTTTATAGAAGATTTGCAAAGCATTATTTAAGTCAATTGTTTATTTATTTCTGGAAAGCACGCTTCCTGGTCCCCTTATGAGCTGTGAGGTGGTCAAAATTGACTGGAAACGAGTGGAAATAAATGCTATTGAGGTTATTAATACAGTAGGAACAGAAAAAGGCCCATTTTATGTGAATTTAGCTGGGTTTTTTTTAAGAAAAAATCCAGATCCAAAACATGAAAACAAAACACTGAGGTGGGGTTTTGGCAAAACCAATCCAGATCCAAAACCAGGGGAGATCCAGATCCAAAACAAAAAAACACGAGAGTTGGCGCACATTCCAATTATTACCAGATATTTATATAGCGCACACATATTCCGCAGCGCTTTACAGAGCATATTTAGCCACTCACATCAGTCCGAGTGGAGCATACAATCTATATTCTCTTCCACATGTACACGCTCACACATACAAACTAGGGTTCATTTTTGGTGGGAGTCAATTAACCTACTAGTATATTTTTGTGGGAGGAAACTCAAGTAGCTGGGGGAAACCCACGCAAGCACAGGGAGAATATACAAACTCCACACAGTTAGGGCCGTGATGGGAATCGAACCCTCAACCTCAGTGCTTTGAGGCTGTAATGCTAACCATTACACTGTCTATGTTGCCCATTAAATCTCCACTTTTACTCCCATTAATAATAAACTTTTGTTATTATGCAGACAGAATGGGATTCAAATCCTGACAGGGTCAGCCCGACAGGAGGAAATCCAGACAGCGGCAAGTAAGTCACCTAACCCTTCCCCCCCACCTAATCCTAACCCTCCCTTAGGGGTGCCTAACCCTAAACTCCTGAGGTGGTGCCTAGCCCTAAGTCCTCCCAGGTGTGCCTAAACTCAACCCCCCTTCCCCCGCACCCTAACCCTTCCAGGGGGTGCCTAACCCTAACCTCCCCCCAGCAGGGCCTAACCCTAACCCCCCCTTCCCCTAGCCTAACCCTCCTGGGGGGGTGCCAGAGCCTGTCCCCACCCCCGGGTTGCCTAAACCTAACCACCCCATGGCTAAGTGCTAGGGATGGCCGGACTCCCCTCGATTAGTCCATCGTCCTTTGGCACTCCGGCGTCAGATGGAAGATAGGCATCGGTATTTCAATGCCTATCTTCTGTCCCTTGCCGGTCTTCTGGTGTCGGGATATAGACCGGTGGCATTTAGTCTAACTACATCCCGTGCAGACACCTTTTCTCCACTGTACTCTCACTTGCTTTTCTGCAAATCTCCTGCACTTTCACTCACAGTCATACTTTATTCCTTCTTCCAGTTTTCCTCCCCCTATTCACCTCAGCCACACCATGACCTTGTTTTCTCTACTTCCCCCTTCACTCAGTGTCTATCTAATCCTCTGCTTTGCCCCCTTCTTACAACTTTATCCTTTCTCTCTTGTCTCCTCCACCTCCTCCTTCCCTTATCTCCCCTCCTCTGTCTGCCTTCTTACCTCTCTTCTCCCATTACTACACCTTTGTTGTCTTCTACCCCACCATGGTCCTACTATCCCACTGCTAATCCCTTCTCTAACCTACCTCTCCATTTCACCTCATCCCACCTCCATCCACATCTCGTTAAACCTCCTCCACCTAAAAGTTCCCTTCCCAGCACTGGTGCCTGCACAATCTCTCCACTCTATTCATCTTGGTCCCCCAGATTGATCTCACCTACTCATTACAGCAATCCTGATAATCTCATTCACATCTCTCCCACAAACACTGTCCCTCTATCCTGTGCCCTCGGAAATGCCAGATCAGTCTGTAATAAACTGGTTCCCACCAATGACATTTTCATCTCCAACAACTTGCATCTCCTAGCCATTACTGAAACCTGGATTTCACCGTCTGACACCACTTCTCCTGCAGCTCTCTCCTCTGGGGGCCTCACCTTCTCTCAAACCCCTTGGCCAGGGGGTCACCATGGTGATGGTGTTGGGGTCCTTCTATCCCCTGGTTACTCCTACCAACTCCTACCCTCTGAACCATCCCTTACATTCTCTACATTTTGAGGTTCATGCTATACATCTCTTCCAACCAGTACAACTGTGTGTAGTTGTCATTTACTGTCCCCCTCACCCTCCCTCCAAATTCCTTGACAACTTTGTTTCCTGCCTCCCTCACTTTCGCTCCTCAGACCTTCCCTCAATGATCCTAGATAACTTCAATATTCCAATTGATATCCCCACTGAATACTTTGCTTCCAAACTCCTTACCCTCCCATATTCATTTGGTCTCTCCTAATGGACCTTCTCACCCTCCAATGTGAGTGGGCATTCACTTGATCTGGTCTTCACTCACCGTTGTGATATTTCTGATTACTCCAATTCCCTATTTCCTCTCTCTAACATCACTTTCTCTCTTTTAAATTATCCCTCTCTCCTTCCTCTCCTCCACCTCCTAAGGCCACCATCACTAAGTGTAACATTGAGGCTATCGACACCATTTATTTTTCTTCCCTGCTTGACTCGCTTCTCTCCCCTATCCTTTCTCTTGGCCTGAACAAGCTGCTTCCCTATACAATGCCTCCCTTACTTCTGCTCATGACTCTGTTGCTCCAGCAATCACTACTCACCCTCGCAGATCCACACTACTACCGTGGCATTCCAAATGCACTAGATATCTGCAAAAGTGTTCAAGAACCCCTGAGCGAAAGTTGAGAAGATCACCCTCTAATGCAGATTTTCTCCACTTCAAATTTATGCTCTCATCCTACAGTTCTGCCCTTTCCCTCTCTAAACAGTCCTTTTGGAAGAACCTCAACTCCTCCCAGTCCTCAAATCCCCAGCGTCTCTTCACCACCTTCAACTCCCTCCTCTGTTCACCTCCTCCTCGCCTCCCCTCCTCACTCACTGCCCTTGACTTTGCTACCTACTTTACATCTAAAATTGATTCCATACATCAGGACATCATATCCCACCAGTCCCCTTGCTCTACACCTCCTCCTTTCCTAGATCACCCATCTCCATCCATTTCACCGACTCTGACATCCTTCTCCCCTGTATCTGGAGAGGAAGTCATGGCTCTCATCCAGTCCTCCTCCCTTCCACCTCCCCCTTGACCCTATCCTTTCACGTCTCCTCCGCTACCTCTCTCCTTATGCCTTTTCCTATCTTTCCCACCTCCTCAATCTCTCCCTCTCATCTGGCACTGTCCCTTCTGCATTCAAACATGCCCTTGTCTCCCCCATTCTTAAAAAACCTACCCTTGATCCTAACACTCTCTCCAACTACCGTCCCATCTCTCTCCTCCCTTTTGCCTCCAAGCTCCTTGAGCATATTGTCTACAACCACCTTAACACCTTTCTTTCCTCCCACTCCCTCTTTGATCCTTTTCAGTCTAGCTTCCATCCTCTCCACTCCACTGAAACTGCCCTCACAATGTCAGCAATGACCTCCTTGCTGCCAAATCCAAGTGCCACTACTCTCTGCTTATTCTCTCCTTGACCTCTCTGCTGCCTTTGACACTGTCGACCATCCTCTCCTGCTGCAAATCCTTCACTCCCTTGGTCTACGTGAAACTGCTCTCTACTAGCTGTACTCCAACCTCTCTGACTGATCCTTCTCTGTCTCTTATCATGGCTCTTCTTCTCCACCAAAGCCTCTTACAGTAGGTGTTCCCCAAGGTTCTGTTCTTGGACCTCTACTATTCTCCCTCTATACGTCCTCTCTAGGTGAACTCATCAGCTCTTTTGACCTCCATTATCATCTCTATGCTGATGATACTCAGATCTACCTTTCCTCCCCTGACCTCTCCCCCTCTCTCCTCACTTGTATCTCCAACTGTCTCTCTGCTATTTCTTCCTGGATATCCCAGCAATTTCTTAAACTTAATATGTCTAAGACTGAGCTGATCATTATCCCACCTTCCATCATAACCTCACTTCCCACTATTTCTTTATCAATTGATGGCACAACTATCTCTTCTAGCCCCAAAGTGTGCTGTCTTTCAGTTAGCCTGGACTCCTCCCTCTCTTAGAAACCACATATCCAGAGCCTCTCACAGTCCTGTCATTTCCGTCTCAAAAATATTTCCAAGATTAGGCCCTTTCTCTCCCAGGATGCCACCAAAACCTTCATACACTCACTGGTCATATCCAGACTGGACTACTGTAACCTCCTCCTATCTGGCCTTCCCAACTCCTATCTCCTCCTCTCCAGTCTGTCCTCAATGCTGCTGCTCGACTCATCTTCCTCTCCAAACGCTCTACATCTGCCTCCCCTCTCCTACAAGCCCTTCACTGGCTCCCATCCCTTTTAGAACCCAATTCAAGGTTCTCACACTCGCTTATAAAGCCCTCACCCATTCCTCTATCATTTGCATCTCTGTCCTTATCTCTCTCCACTCTCCAGTCCACCCCCTTTGCTCAACTAATACATGCCACCTCTCATGCCAACTGATTACTTCCTCCCACTCTCGCCTCCAAAATTTTGCCCGTGCGTCTCCCGACCTTTGGAACTCTCCCTCTCCCTATCAGACTCTCCACCTCTTTACAATCCTTCAAATGGGCTCTCAAGACCCACTACTTCATCAAAGCCTTCCAGCTCCCATCCTAATTTGCTGCAACATGCTCCTTCTCCCTGTTTACCCCATCTGTGTCACACCTGTTTGTCTGCCCCTCCCCTTTAGAATGTAAGCTCTTACAAGCAGGGCCTCTACCCTCTTGTGTTTCTCCTTACTTTACTTTCATCTACTTCTTACCCCCCACTAGGGCACCTAACACTTGGTTGCTTACACTTTGTTGCATATCTAGGTGTTATGGTCACTAATGTAGCAATGTATGTTATCCATGTCCTTGTACTATATTGTAATGTACTGTGTCACTTGTCAAATTATTTGTTTATGTACTTTGTAAGGCACTGCGGAACACTTGTGGCACCATATAAATAAAGGATAATAATAATAAAAGCCTTACACAAACAAGGCAGAGCAGCATACCTTGTATCTATGAATGTCTTCAAACAGACTAGATTTCTCATAAAGTTGTTATTGTCAATTTATATAAAATAATATGTCAGAATGCACTTTTGTTCCAGTAGCAGATGCATGGTGCAAGGTTGTAAATTACCTAAGCAATTATTTTTGAAAGCAGTGCTTTAGATTCACTAGTCTCCAGCAATGTTTTAATCACCTGTAGATGAGAAGGAGAAAGAAGGAGTCAATTCACAGTCTATGCCTGCTGTAAATATAGCTAATAAGGCCAGTGTAACTTATGTTTAAAATCTAATTACACTTTGAAAATATACACATAGAAAATGTACAATTTCAAAAGATATTCGGAGCGCTACACCCTACACAAGGTAGGGACATGTGATTCCAGTAACAAGTTTGAACATCTACACCGCGGGCATACAAGTAGGCAAGACAGAAGTGGCTTAACGTACCAACAATACATGAGCAAAATACATAAACAGGTAAAGATTAAAAGCAAACATTTGAGCCGTAACAGAGTTGAAATTGTTAAATCAACACATAGCTTAACCAAGAAAGACTTAGACTGTGGAGTCTGTCCACTACCATCTAGTGATATAGACACATCACTCTCAGTGTATGACTGGGAAGAAGATTTAAACCAGGGACAAATAGAGAGACTATCATTCGACAGAGGGTGGATTAACACAATTACGGGAGAACCAGTCAACATTGATAATGATAACAAGACATTACACAAGACACTTAGCCTCAGCATCACTGGAACACAGGAAGCTCTGGATACCACCAAATGTACAGAACAGGGCAGAACATGGGGGCAAGATTTTTTAGACTTGGAGGCAGGCCTGAGAGCCTCCACCCCAACACAACTAAGTGTGCAGCGACAGAAAAGGAAAAACATAGAAGAAGATGGGAATGCAGAGGAGGTCAGTCCAAACACACCCAAAAAGATCAAACACAAACTCATGTAACTAGAGCTGGTACTGCGGACCATGAATCAACTATTCTTTCAGGTGCTACACAAGTACAGGTAGATGATAACATTGATAAGGGTACAGTGAAATCAGAGTCAGGGATTTTCAATCTTAGCTCTTTACCCCTGGACACAGTGCAAATTTCAGTCTTACAAAAAGGGTTGAAGTTCGCACCTAATAAGAAACTTAACAAGTTTGAGACATAACTGAATGTTAAAGCATTCACATGGAAATGAACCTTAAAGAAGTATTTTATACAAAACAAACAAATACACAAAGATACAGGAAACATGTCCACCTACCAACACACAAACTTCAGACCTGCATCACAGTTTAATCCTACTTATTTGAAAGAGAATTTCATCACCACCTTTGAAACCTTAGTGCAACAAGATATAAATAAACTTGACAATTGTCACAAAAGACATAAGAACAATATTATGCACAAAGAAAGACTAGCGCTGAAACAATTAGAAGAAAACACAAAGTTGATTATTAAACCAGCTGACAAGGGGGGAGGGATTGTCATTTTAGACAAAACCAATTACAAAGAGGAGTCAATGAATATCCTGAATGACCCCCACACTTACAACATTTTGAAATCAGACCCCACAGCATCCTTCAAGAAGGAGCTCAATTCCCTATTGAAGAGAGGTCTAGATAAAGGCATCATAACAAAACAAGAATTTGAATTTCTTCACATACCTCATCCAGTGATTCCGGTATTTTACCACCTTCCTAAAGAGCATAAGGACATCAGACACTCACCAGGCCGATCCATTATATCAGGTATACATTCACTTACATCCAATCTGTCTCAATACATAGATTCACTCTTACAGGAAATAGTTACAACACAACCCTCATACATCAAAGATACCACAGATATATTATGCACACTGACCAACATCACATGGGAACAGGGTTTTTGGCTCGTTACAAGTGATGTATCATCACTATATACCATTATCGATCATAATCAGGGACTTCAGAGTGCCCAAAATTTTTTGGAGAAAGACATGGATCTACCGAGTGACCAGATAGACTTCTTTATTCAAACAATAGCATTCATTCTGAATCACAATTACACTTGGTTTAATGATACATTTTACTTACAGACAACAGGTACCACCATGGGAACAAGATTTGCAGCAAGTTATACCAACTTCTTTATGAGTAAGTGGGAGGAGGATCATATTTGGCAGGGGCATGACTTTGGTGCAAATCTTGTTCTCTGGCTGAGGTATATCGATGATATTATTTTCATTTGGCAAGGGTCATCAGAGAGCCTTCAGAATTTATTTCACATATGGGCTATAATCAGAGTAACCTCAAGTTCACTACACAATTTAGCCAATCGAGAGTGGAATTCTTAGATCTAGAGATTTTTATTGAAAATGACACACTTCATACAAGGAATTTTAAGAAGATTGTGGACATTAACAGCTACATTCTGGCAAGTAGTGGACATTTACGTAGCTGGCTAACCAACATACCGAAAGGACAATACAAAAGGATTAGGAGAAATTGTAGCAGGTTAGAGGACTATGAGTCCCATGGTAAAGAACTATCAAAATTATTCCTAGACAAGAAGTACGGTCTAGGCTTAGTACAGGGATCATACCAAGAGGTAAAATCACATGACAGAGACACATTGCTACAAGCAAAGAAGTACGACATTTTAGACAAACTGGATTGTCCTTACTTTATTACACAATATAATGAGTCAGCTAGTGACATTAGGAAGATTCTACATAAGCATTGGAATATTCTTTTACAGTATCATGATCTAAGAACTGTTCTGCATGAACACCCTAATATTGTCTTCACCAAAGCTCCTGACATAAAACAGAGACTTATTAAGAACCACATACCACCAAAATCTCTGATTCAGAGCACACTATGCAACAACCAGGCAACAGGATTCCATTACTGTGGAAGGTGCTACGCATGTAAGATCTTAAAAATGCGTAATACCAAGGCTACCTGTACATTTACATCAACCACCACAGGGAATTCCCATTAAATTAGGGAACACATGACATGTGACTCTAAAGCAGTCATTTACCTCCTTAGATGCACATGTGGCCTAGAATATGTAGGCAGAACCACGAGATCCTTCAAACAGATAGTCTATGAGCACTTATGGAATATAAAAATAGGCCATGATCACCATAGTGTATCCAGGCATTTTAAGGAACATCACCATTGTAATCCCTCTCAGATTGATTTTATAGATATAGAAAACCAAAGATCAATTGGAGAGGAGGAGATCTTTTGAAATCTTTGAACAAAAAAGAGGCAAAGTGGATATACACACTAGGGACGTTAGAACCAGAAGGACTGAACATTGATTTTAATATTGCGAGTCTTCTGAATTAAGATAGATCCATCAACACATTTGCCTTTGACTATATGGAGTCATTCAATAACATCAATGACATTGGGTGGTTAGTGCAACACCACTAGCACCTAATATAGTGATGATTCCACTCCCAGGCATTTAGGTATTCACTAGTATGCATTTCCTGTTAGAAGTGCAAGGTTGTTTGTCAGTACTATGATACACTTTTGAATGTGTATATTAGGGAATTATTGCTATCAGCAGAGACATTAGTAATTTATGTCTATACAGCAGACACAGGTAGTGGGAATATCTTAGGTCAATACAGCTATTCCCTGATATCCATGTATCCTATATGTACTCATGTTAACACAGCCATGGAGTGTCTAGTGAATGACATCATCCATATTGATAGTGTCAGTATATTGTTTACATTTTTCATTTTTTTATTTATTCATTTATTTTTTCATTTATTTATTTATATTATTATTATTATTATATGCATTTTTTTCAACTTTTCCATCAGCTTATCACTTAATATTGAAGTGGTTAAGTGTGGATACTGAACGCTATTTCTACAAGGCATGGAGTTTAACACTAGTGTTACCATGTGACTATCAAGGACTTAGCCTATGTTTAATCACACCAATTGACTTAGAACACACCCACATTCTCTCAATGAAGCAATAAATAGACAGGAGTTACAACCAATCAGTACTCCTTGACAAAGGCGGAAGCCGAAACGCGTTGGAGTACATTACACACGCCTGCATTCAGGCATGCATCTCCAGCTGTTGGAACACACCAGTGAGACCTGCCATCCTGTGACGAGGCAGTCACGCAGCCCCATCGGGGCTGCGCACACCAAGGATGTGACCCAAAGGAATGAGAGAGCCGGATAGGAGGAGGAGCGGCCGCCTGGTAGCGTCTGAGGGAGGTAAGTGTCCTGTCAATTGGAGGGGCGTAGCAGTGTATAGGCTCACTGGAGCTCTCACTGCCATGTCCCCTCCTTTCAGACATGTAGGCTTCTTCCGTGTCCCGTGTCGCAGGTGAGCGGCTGGATCACCCAGCCTCGACGCCCATGCCCGTACACACGGTCAGCCAGCGGTCACGTCCAGGACTCACACCCCAACAACCAGAGTGTCTAGCCGTACTCTCTCTCCGGGAAGACACTCCCGGGGCACCTATCTACAACTCATCAACCAGCGGGATGCCGCTGGAACGACTTGAAACTTTGGGAATCACATCCCACTGTTAGTACACTTGCTCCCAGTTTGAAATCTTTCTGATTTCCCAATACCTCGTGCGACCCGCCGTGGTCATATTCTTTACATTGGATCAGTGTCATCAGTGCATGACCCGCCGTGGTCAGATGATATTTATTCACTATCTGTGATATTAGATCAATCTGTTTTTTAGCGTCACTCATTAATAGTCATCACCTCATCAGCACTGTTGTTGATTCCTTCTATGATATGAGTGCTGTATTGCATGTATTCTATTTACGCAGTAAACATCGAGTTGTTTTATAACATTATTCTTTTGCACTGTTCAGTCATTTGATTTATATACTTACATCTAGCCTTGTTTAGATCAATGCTTTGTGATTAATTACACACTGACCATATAGGGTGTAGCACTCCGAATATCTTTTGAAATTTTACCTTTAAGGAGAAGGGACATCTCCATTTTTGAAGTAGCTCCCCTTTATGAACCGTACGCTTATCCTGAAGCACAATGTCTTTTTTCTAATAGAAAATGTACACCAGGCTGCCTATTGGCATGCAGCCTATGAAAAGTTTGAAAAAGTGTATCTACCCATTGGCCAGGATGGCACTCACCAGTGGCGCTGGCCGAGGGGGTACGCCATCCGGCGGTGCCACCCATGGTCAGTGGGTAACATAAAGATGGGACTGCCGGGGAGTCCCAGGTACACTCCTACAATGTCCAGGGCCTGACAGCTGCTGGCACTTGCGTAACATTGAGACTATCGACACCATTTCTTTTTCTTCTCTGCTTGACTCACTTCTCTCCCCTATCCTCTCTCTCTCTTGCCCTGAACAAGCTGCTTCCGTATACAATGCCTCCCTTACTTCTGCTCTTGACTCCGTTGCTCCGGCAATCACTACTCACAGATCCACAGCTCAACCCTGGCAGTCCAAATGCACCAGACACCTGCAAAAGTGTTCACAAACCACCAAGCGACAGTGGAGAAGGGCTCTAGGGCAGATTTTTTCCATTTCAAATTTATGCTCTCATCCTACAGTGCAGCCCTTTCCCTCTCTAAACAGTTATATTTCAAGCACCTCATCTCCTCCAAGTCCTGAAGTCCACAGCGTCTATTCACCACCTTCAACTCCCTCCTCTACCAACTCCCTACTTGCCTTCCCTCCTTGCTCTCTGCCCTTGACTTTGCTACCTATTCTACATCTAAAATTGACTCCATATGCCAGGACATATTATACCACCAGTCCCCCAGCACTCCACCTCCTCCTTTCCCGGATCACCCCTTCCATTTTACCTACTCTGACATCCTTCTCCCCTGTATCTGGAGAGGAAGTCATGACCCTTATCTGGTCCCCCCCTTTCCACCTTCCTCCTTAACCCTATCCCTTCATGTCTCCTCTGCTACCTCTCTCCTTGTGCCTGTTCCCATCTTACCCACCTCCTCAATCTCTCCGTCTCATTTGGCACTGTCCCTTCTGCATTCAAACATGCCCTTGTCTCTCCCATTCTTAAAAAACCTACCGTTGATTCTAACACTCTGGCCAACTAGCAACCCATCTCTCTCCTCCCTTTTGCGTCCAGACTCCTTGGGGTGAATTTACTAAAGTGAGAATTTTTAGAAATGAGTTTAAAAGAGATGTTGCCCATAGCAACCAATCAGATTCTACTTAACATTTAACTAGCACCTTCTAGAAGATAATAGCTAGAATCTGATTGGTTGCTATGGGCAACATCTCTTCTAAAACTCACTTCTAAAAACTCTCACTGTAGTAAATGTACCCCCTTGAGTGTATTGTTTACAATTGGCTTACCACTTTTCTTTCCTTCCACTCCCTCCTTGTCCCTTTTCAGTCTGGCTTCCATTCTTTCTACTCCACTGAAACTGCCCTCACAAATGTCAGCAATGACCTCCTTGCTGCCAAATCCAAGAGCCACTACTCTCTGATCATTCTCCTTGACATCTCTGCTGCTTTCAACACTGTGGATCAGCCTCTCCTGCTGCACTCCCTTGGTCTACGTGACACTGCCCTCTCCTGGCCATCCTACCTCTTTGAGCGATCCTTCTCGGTCTCATCTCATGACTCCTCTTTTCCCCCACATCTTCTTATAGTAGGTGTTCCCCAAGGTTCTGTTCTTGGACCACTATACGTCCTCTCTAGGTGAACTCATCAGCTCTTTTGACCTCCATTATCATCTCTATGCTGATGATACTCAGATCTGCCTTTCCTCCCCTGACCTCTCCCTCTCTCTCCTCCCTCGTATCTACAACTGTCTCTCTGCTATATCTTCGTGGATGTTCCAGCAATTTGTTAAACTTAATATGTCTAAGACTGAGCTGATCATCTTCCCACCCTAGTATTTTGTCGAGTAGGGAAGGGGAGAGAGGGGAAAGCGATACACCGCACAGAGGAGGTCTAGGCAACTTTCAAGAGCACACACGCAAATAAATGCTAATAGAAAGATAGTAGATTCCTGATAAAGATATTGCTGTTATGAGTGTGCTCCCAAGGAGCAATGTAGAGCTATACAAAAAAAGGAAAAAAAGAACTCCTATGAATAGGGGCACACCTCAATAAAATATAACTTTTAATAGGAAAATCAATTAAAATATAGGAATCACTTAATTAGTAAAAATAGAACACACGTGAGATCAAATACAAGATCTCAAAATTTCACATAGTAATTTATGCTCAACAGACTATACACAAGTACATACAGTAATGAAGTAACATTAATCAAAGAAAAATGAGGAAATATTGGAGTATTAGTGCATAGAGTGTAAAGTGAATTGGTGTAGTTAGTCACCATTAGGTGACGGCGAAAAGAAATCAAAACATATTGTATATAAAACACATACATAGAAAAAAGCAACATGACCACTTGTATGCTCAAAATTATCAAATCATAGTTGCAGCTGGTGAGAGAACAGAGAAAATAAGTAAATTACCTGTCAGTGATTAGCAGAAAGATTCCCTGTGGGATAGTGTTCAATGATTTAGGGGTCCTCTGTGCGCACAGGGGTACCCCTCGAGCAGTGCCGATGTACGTTTCACCAGGGGCTTTTTCAAGGAACCTTCTCTGTTCTCTCACCAGCTGCGACTTTGATTTGCATCATGCAATGCTTTGCAACAGGGGGCACTCATAGTCCAGCAGAAACGGGCCTATTGTTCTTTCACTGTGCCTTTGCACGGGACTCTCATTCCCAGTCTGATGCTTGGCAGGACTGGGAAAAGCAGATCCCAGTGTATGTAAATGCACAGTCTATTTTTCTTCTATTAGTTACCTCACTTGAATCATTGTACATTGTACCTGGTGTTAAGCATACTCCACATTCCCATTTATTAGAGGGATGCCTCAATTAATTATATGTGTATGAATTAATAATTTTGAGCATACAAGTGGTCATGTTGCTTTTTAATACATATGTGTTTTATACATGTGATTTATATATGTTTTGATTTATTTTCGCCGTCACCTAATGGTGACTAATTACACCAATTCACTTTACACTCTATGCACTAATACTCCAATATTTCCCATTTTTTCTATGTTATTACTGTATGTACTTGTGTATTGTCTGTTGAGCATAGATTACTATGTGAAATTTTGAGATCTTGTGTTTGATCTCACGTTTGTTTTATTTTTACTAATTAAGTGATTCCTATATTTTAATTGATTTTCCTATTAAAAGTTATATTATATTGAGGTGTGCCCCTATACATAGGAGTTCTTTTTTTTTCCTTTTTTTGTACATCTTCCCACCCTCCCACATAATCTCACTTCCCACTATTTCTTTATCAATTGATGGCACAACTATCTCCTCTATCCCCAAAGTGCGCTGTCCTGGAGTTATCATGGACTCCTCCCTCTCCTTCAAACCACATATCCAGAACCTCTCACAGCCCTGTCGTTTCCATCTCAAAAATATTTCAAGGATCAGACCATTTCTCACCCAGGATCCTACTAAGACCCTAATACACTAACTGGTCATCTCCAGATTGGACTACTGTAACCTCCTTTTATCTGCCCCCCTAACTCCCATCTCTCTCCTTTCCAGTCTGTCCTCAATGCTGCCGCTCAACTAATCTTTCTCTGCAAACGCTTTACATCTGCCTCCCCTCTCCTATAAGCCCTCCACTGGCTCCCCTTCCCCTTCAGAACCCAATTCAAGGTTCTCACACTCGCTTACAAAGCTCTCACCCATTCCTCTCCCATTTACACCTCCAACCTCATCTCCCTTCACTCTCCTGCCCGCCCTCTTCATTCAACAAATGCACGGCTCCTCTCATGCCAACTGATTGTTTCCTCCCAGTCCCGCCTCCAAAATATTGCCCGTGCTGCTCCCCACTTTTGGAACTCTCTCCCTTTCCCCATCAGACTCTTCACCTCTCTACAATCCTTCAAACAGTCTCTCAAGACCCACTACTTCATCAAAGCCTTCCAGCTCCCATCCTAACTTACTTGCTACATGCTTCTTCCTCCCTGTCTACCCCATCTGTGACACACCTCTTTGTCTGCCCTTCTCCTTTAGAATGTAAGCTCTTGTGAGCAGGGCCCTCTACCCTCTTGTGCTTCTCCTTACTTTATTTTCATTTACTTCTTACCCCCCACTAGGACACCTAACACTTTGTTGCTTATGCTCTGTTGCTTATTTGGATGTTATGGTCACCAATGTAGGAATGTATATTACCCATGTCCTTGTCCTGCATTGTATTGTATTGTACTGTAAGTCACTTTTTTTGTTTATTTACTTTGTAAGGAGATGTGGAATACTTGTGGCTCCATATAAATAAACGATAATAATAATAATAATAATAATAATAATAATGTCCGTGACGCTGATAAGGGGACTCGGGACGTGGGAGCAGCTCTGCTGGAATCGAGAGGTGAGGTAAGTGTGTAGGTTCTGTGTGGTTTGGGGGAACTGTGGGTAGGCTCTTTGTGGCTGGGGGAGGCTTTGTGTGGCTTGGGGGGGAGGCTCCGTGTGGCTTGAAGGGGGCTCTCACAAGCCTTAATCTGACCCTGTATAGGATAAAGAGGAATATCTCCAAGAATTTCAAATAATTATCTTTTTTTTATTAGTATTCATTTTAAATACTGTATATCTTTAAATTAGACATTGGACATAACATACAGAGAATAGTGATTAAGAAAACAAATGTGTTTAGCAATTTCAAGAATTCCAGTAACAAAGCACAATGATTGAAAAGGGTAGACAAGAAAATCATCAAAGATTAGTAACGAGTGATAACAAAAATATCTCTTGTTGATAAATGAGGTGCTAAAAAAGTAAAAGTAGAACAATTGATTTATTTTGTGAAGAAAACAGAAATACTATTTTAATACCTATAATCTATGACCAATGATGTGGTCAGCTGGGTCCCTGGTCATCTTCATGCTATCATGATGATGGACCTATTTTTATCTGTAGTCCCATTGCCCCATTGTTAATTCTACCCATAAAGGTGCATACACACAAGTTTGGAATGGTAAGAATCTGATTGTGTGCATGTATCATATAATAAATGCAATGACATCAAACATAAATCTTAGGCATTTGACATAATATGATTTAAATTCCCGATGATGTCAGATTTATTACCAACTGAGCAATTCTGCATTAGCATATGACATAGATAACAAGTGCAGATATCAATCATATAGCTTTTGGCAATTTCACATGCAATTTCACGGATATAGGAAAGATGCAAGTTCAGAAAGATAGGAGCCTGCCTGTGTGCATACATCATATAACGGTAGCCATAATATCAAAAACAAATCCTAGACATCTGACAGGTTTTTACCAACTGTGTAGTTTCAACATATATTTGTTAATTTCATACAATTTAAACACAGTATCATATTTTACTGGTATATTTATTTTGATCAGATTGTCTGTGATGGCAAACTGTGTCTCAGATTTTATAACACTGCAGTTTGAAGCAGTACCTGGTTTTCTGGTCTTAGCAATTTCAATGGTCACTATACCTTTAAATGCAGATTCTATACATATTAACAACGCTCTTAATAGTTTTTTTTGGAGCACGACTGTAGTCGGGCAGCACAAGGTTGCAACTTGCGTTGCTGGCTGGATCTTGTGCGCTACTGCAGTTAAGCCTAACCCACAAGCACACAGAAGAAAAAAAATGACACTGTAATTGTTTTTGTTTTGATTGAGCACGACTGGAGTCGCTGGATCTTGTGCGCTACTGTGGTTCAGCCTAACACCCACAAGCACACAGAAGAAAAAAATATATAAGACACTTGTATTGGTTTTTTTTATTGAGCACGACTGGAGTCGCTGCATCTTGTGCGCTACTGTGGTTAAGCCTAGCAGGGGTGCCGAGAGGTGGGGGAGCGGGTACAGATTACCCGGGCCCGGGCTTCCTGAGTGGCCCGGCACGGGCCCGAGTCCGGCACCACTCCCCCCCCTCACAGCAGCCCAGCACACAGCGTGTGCTGAGCTGCAGTTGGAGACTGCTCGTGGCTGCTGAGCAGCAGCCACAGCAGTCTCCTATGCCTGTGCGGGGGAGCGATCACACTGATCGCGCACCCTCTGGCTTTGCGCCGGGCTTTGGGGGCTCAGAGCGCTCCCCCTCCCCAGCACACAGCGCCGCTTAGCGGCGCTGTAAATCTTTTTTTTTTTCTCGGCAAGGGGGCATGGCCACGCCTCCCACAATTAGGCCATGCCCCCTATTACCGGGGGCCCGCCACGGCTCTTGGCGGGCCTGAAGCCTAGCACCCACGAGCACACAGAAGAAAAAAATATGACACTTTAATTGTTTTTTTTTTTGATTGAGCGCAACTGGAGTCGCTGGATCTTGTGCACTACTGTGGTTAAGCCTAACACCCACACACACACAGAAGAAAAAAATATATAAGACACTTGTATTGGTTTTTTTTTGATTGAACACAACTGGAGTCTCTGGATCTTGTGCGCTAATGTGGTTAAGCCTAACACCCACGTACACACAAAAGAAAAAAATATATGACACTTGTAGTTTTTTTTTTTATTGAGCACGACTGGAGTCGCTGGATCTTGTGTGCTACTGTGGTTAAGCCTAACAAACACACACACACAAAAGAAAAATATTAACTATATAAGAGACTTGTATTGTTTTTTTTTTGATTGAGCACGACTGGAGTCGGGCAGCACTGGCTGGCTCTTGTGCACTACTGCGGTTAAGCCTAACGCCCACGAGCACACAAAAGAAAAAAATATGACACTTTAATTGTTATTTTTTTTGATTGAGCGCGACTGGAGTCGCTGGATCTTGTGCACTACTGTGGTTCAGCCTAACACATACACACAGAAGAAAAAAATATATAAGACACTTTAATTGATTTTTTTTTTGATTGAGCGCGACTGGAGTCGCTGGATCTTGTGCACTACTGTGGTTAAGCCTAACACGCACACACAGAAGAAAAAAATATATAAGACACTTTAATTGATTTTTTTTTTGATTGAGCGCGACTGGAGTCGCTGGATCTTGTGCGCTACTGTGGTTAAGCCTAACATCCACGCACACACAGAAGAAAAAAATATATAAGACACTTGTATTGTTTTTTTTTTGATTGAACACAACTGGAGTCTCTGGATCTTGTGCGCTAATGTGGTTAAGCCTAACACCCACGTACACACAAAAGAAAAATATATAACTATATAAGAGACTTGTATTGTTTTTTTTTTTGATTGAGCACGACTGGAGTCGGGCAGCACTGGCTGGCTCTTGTGCACTACTGCGGTTAAGCCTAACGCCCACGAGCACACACAGAAAAATATAATAAAGACACTTTGATTTTTTTTTTTTTACTTTTTTTTGGAGTCCAGAACTTGGGCCCAGAGAAGAACACAGCACAAGCCCAGAACACAGCAGACAGCCCTGATGTATCAGCAGACAGGACAGTGACAGCACCGTGACCAGAATGGATCAGCAGCAGTTCAGTGACAGTGACAGCCCCGTGACCAGACACCAGAATGGATCAGCACCAGCCCAGGACACAGCAGATAGCACCAGCACCTCTCCCAGCCCTACACTAGCCACCCTCCCTGTTCAGTCTCCACAGCCGGAGTGAAATGGCATCTGTCGCGTGGTCCCTATATACTACATTGATCATAGAGACAAAAGCTCATGAACCGCAAGATTTCCGTCTCTATGGTTTTGCCTCGGTTTCGAGAACCGAGTAAGGAGGGAACCTCCAAGCCTGCTTGGATCCGACTCGGATATGCTAAATTCGGGTGGGTTCGGTACTCTGGGAACCGAACCCGCTTATCTCTAATATAAATATCAAAGGCTATACGATTGATATCTGTAATTGATACCACATTATACGCCTAGGGGAGAAGTAATATCTGACAACACTGTGTCATCAGACTAAGGTCATCTGTGTCTCACTCAGGTTTCTGGGTATACGTTTCTCTCTTTTTTTGGTTACCTGTGAGTATTATGCTGTATTTTATACCCAGTAATTTAACTATTTGTGCCTAAATCAACATTATATCAACACCTGCATTGGAGCAGCGTTGTTAATAAATATTTTCGCCAAATCATTAATGATTATTCTCCTGGGATACGTGCCAATTATCACTATATAAGAAGTAATTGTCCTATTGTCCATTTAAGAAGGACAACAAAAGAAGTTTTTTTCTGTGTATTCTTCTATGTGTGTCTTTTATGTGTCCATGTATACATTTTTAATGCATATCCAATAAATATAATTATTTTAAACTAAAATTATATGAGTGCCCCCCAAAAGGTTTTTTTTTCTTTCTTGTTTTGCACACTTGTCAAAACCTACCTATACACTCTATAAACACAAGCCCTGGGGAGCACCACCAACAATCAAAATATATACAACCTGGTATTGTTCCACCCTAAACTCTTTAGTAATGTTGGTATACTATGTAAAAAATAATTAGTACTGATCGTATGACTAAGTTTGGTGGAGGTAGTTTCTCCTTTTTTGAGGATGTTTAAAAATTTGCAAAGATTAAGAACCCTCCATGCATTGAAAAATAAATACTTTAATGAGGTCTTCACATCTGTCCCAAAACAGATCTGGGACAGCACTGAAGTCACTGTCTTCCAATTTCTCTAAGCGAGAGGAGTCATGGAGGAAGATACCCTATCCAGAATTAGGGGAGTAGAGCTAGGCTACAGTGATAAAGTATTGCGAGTGTTGATCTACATCTACATTAAAGTGTTCATAGCTGTCAGAGAAGGAGGTTTAATTTAAGCTAAGGGGGCTGCAAACAAGTAATGCAGAGCCTTTATATTTTTTGGTGATTAGGAATATAATGTTTGAGAAAAGTGTTTAGAGGATAGGGATGGCTGAGTTTGTTTGAAGTGAGTTTCTTGTAATAAGATGTTAGCTTGCTATCTCTTGAATAAGTGCAATGTCATTGTTTTCTTGAGTGAAGAGTTCAGACCATTGACATTGAGAGTCAATATGTTAAAATTGAAGGAATAACAGATGAATATTCACCAGCTGGAATGCCGTAGAGATGACAATGTTAAGTATGGCTCTCCAGTAGCTAGAGGGGATGTAGGCAGACGAGAATGGGTGGGGAGCAGAGTTAAACTGGGTACACACTGAGCGATGTGTACCCAACGGATATGTCAAACCGACGTGCTGACATATCGAATCATGTGTACACATCAGAATGATGCAAAGAACGACAGAAAGAGCACTCGATCCACCCTCCATTACATTGCATGGAGCCGCAAGCGATATTGTCAACCATACGACATTGCATGCAACCACAGGAACGTGCATTTCGTACATACACACTGCACAATATGTTGTTATAATTTAGGCAAATCTACCAAATCGTAACAACATTGTCTCAGTGTGTACCCAGCTTTAGGGAATGGAGAGTTATGAGGGGATGAATGAAGATGTGAGTTTTGATGGTATGGCTAAAGACTGTGCTCCACCTGAATTGGGCATTGGTGGGTGCTCCTGAGTATGGGAGCAGCATGGGAGAAAACCTAGAGATAGGAGTCCGAAGTGGTTAGCAGGGAGGAGGAGGAGAGTGGCATTGGCAGAGCAGGTTGGGGTAATGAGAGTCTTAAAGTAGGCAAGTATGTTCTATGTGAGGGAGGGGGTTTGAACTTGATGCTAATAGCTAGTGGAGCAACTGGCAGAGGTGAAGCAAGGAGAATAAATGAGAATTAGGAGACTATCATTATGATGATTCTTGTTAATCATGCTTTCTAATGGTGTATAACCGACCAAACAAGAATCCATTTTTCTTAAAAGCGTGGTCCAATAAATGTCTCTGCTACTTCATGTTTGGACTGTGCTGAACTTGTATATGACTCCTGCTCTTCTGGCTCTTCATCTCTTCACATGTTATACAATTTATATTCCTGCCTGACTCATGCAGCTATAACTATAAATGTGTCCACAAGTGTTTATATAGAAAAGCAGGCAGTGGTGAACTGCCTGCTTTTCTATATAAACCCTTGTGGACACATTTAGCATAAATAGCTGATCCCTCAGGCTTAGTATATTTACTACTTGACTGGTTATTACATTACCACTTGGACTGGAGACTATGCATGGTCAGAAGGGTATCACAGTACTCTTGTGTCAGTTAATCGAGTTGGAAAAATTCCACTGGAAAAGCAATTATGTCATCCTGTTCCCTGAGGAGTAAGAGCTACATGAAATCCGCCAGGAGAATTTTCATTTCTGGGTGTTGGCTGGAGGTAATTTTTATGATCTGAGATGAGTTTCGCTAGGATAACAAACAGAAGTATGGTAAGGCTTTGTGCACATAATATAGTTCCATCCCACCTCCATTGGTTGGCAGATGAAAAGATATCATTGATCACTATCAGGGCCTGTTCTAGACTATGTGAAGCTCAGGGAAAAAGTCTCCTTTGGCACAACCCCCCAACCCAAATTGTCTCTTGACAATGCTTTCAACGTATCACTTAATATGTGTATTTTGTATTTCACTTCACAATAACCATTCTGTACATCATGTACTTGAAATTATATAATTTTTTTAAACTCAGTTTGATAGTCCTTTCAGTAAAAATGCAACAATTTTTCTACTTTTAACAGACATAACGAGAGTGTTTTACATGTAGACAATGGCGTAACTAAGGCATATGGAGCCCAGGGCAAGATAAAATGGGTGTGGCCACATGCCACAAGGGGCGTGGCCACTATAAATGGCATTCCTTTCCATTCCATAGGCAACTTAATGAACGCAGTAGTAGTGCCCCTTATAAAGTGCCCCCTGTTGTAGTGCCCCTTATGCAATGTCCCCAGTAGTAGTGCCCCTTATGCAATGCCCCCTGTTATACTGCACATTATGCAGTGCCCCCAGTAGTGCCCCTTATGCATTGCCTCCAGTAGTGCCCGTTATGCAGTGCCCCTTATGCATTGCTTCCAGTAGTGCCCAATATAGAGTGCCCCCAGTAGTGCCCGTTATGCAGTGCCCAATATACAGTGCCCCCAGTAGTAGTGCCTTTTACACATAAAACACGCACACACACACACAGGCAAAATTATACTTACCAGAATCACCGCCACTGTCCGCTCCTCTGTCTTCCCGCTTGGCACTATGGGAGAGACGTCATGACATCTCTCCCTTCACCCAGTGCGGGAGCCGGAAGGCGGAGCTCATGAGTGAGCTCCAGCCCGGCTCCGGCCCTGGGTGCAGCAGCCAATGAGAGTCTGTCTGACACAAACACACCACCACCAGTCCAATGGCGCCCAGGGCACATACCCCATCGGACCCCCCCCCTTTAGTTACGCCACTGTGTGTAGAAAACTATCCTATGAACCTAACATGCCAAACAGAACAGTCAGCTCATCCCTGAAGCATGGTCCTCTCCTGCCATTTTTACCAAATTACGCTGGCCCAGTTCAGGCCTCATCTAAACTAATTGATCATTATTGTACATGTCGGTAACCGCAGATAACTTCCAAACTGCTGCCCCAAGTGTCCAGATACAGGGCCTTAATGCGTACACTCATGCCCACAATATCCTATATAGCCATATCAGACACTTAATGCTCTCAGTTTTAATATTTAATTATTATGTCGCCATGCGTAACTGCCCTTTATGTGGCTGACACCTGCATTATCACTTTAAGTGGCAGAACATTAATGTTTGCCATCATAAAAGGACTGTGGAGTAGTGATGTATCTTCATCCCAATCACCCAGAGACAATATAAAAAATGGTGCATTCCTTCCAAAAGCAGTCTTTCACAGTTGTAGGTTTTTGATTAAATAACTTGTGACCGTAGACCTAACTGCAATGTAGGTGAAGCAAGGTGACTTTATGGATACTTGCTCATGGAGTGTGTACTGACAGCCAGAGAACACTAGCGGTTTTGGATGGAAACCTTTGACCAGGCGCTGCGCCAAGATACAGAACAGAAATTCGCAAATAAGAAAATCTGGAACCGCATGTGGCGAACTCAACCTGCAACCTGCCTCCAGGCACCACAGAAGTTGGAACCCACTACTGGGAACTCAAGAAACCCCACTGCAAAATCTCAGAACAGTATAGTACTGGGCTTGGAATCGGGTGCTAAGAATTCAGAGTAAAAATCAGCAATGATGAACTCAGAATGCCAGCTGGTGTGCAGCCCTGGAATCTCAACCTAACCCCAGCCTGGAAACTGGAACTGGGACTCAGAACTCAGCAACTGAAAATCCAGAAATGGGGAACTTAGAACTGTCAACAGTTGCCCAAACCTGGAACCCACACTCTAAACCATAGCATTGAAACTGGTCCTACGAAATGCAAAGTCAGCCCTAGTCACAAGATCCCCAGAAGAGGGAAATCTGTCTCTAACCAGCCATAGAGTGTAACTGGTGACCTCCATGGACAGCCAATGGGAATTGGTATGTAATGTGGTGAAGACAGGCACACAGGTATACTGACCCAGGATGGTACAGATTACTAGGAGATCACAGAAGTGTAAACAGGCTCAGTGCATAATACAAAAAAGTTCTACAATGCAAAAATATTAGATGCAAACAACAAACACATACATTGTGAGAGACAGCACAAATCTGACTTGGTTATAGAACTATAGGATTGTGGCTGGAGAGAAGCCTGGTAAGGTGTTTCTTTGGGCCAGTGTTGAGAAGGAACTGATTGCAGGCACCTGTCAGTTTGTGGTAAAAGGGCTTCGAGACAAGAGACAAGGCTCCTGATGGTGGACAAGCTTCCCAGGTGATAGGCCAGGGTCGTGGCTACTGTTAGGGGTCCTGTACCTGAGGGTCTACTAAGAAACTTGTGTTGCTGTATGTAAAGACTCTGTGAACCTTGTTTGGCTGTAAAGAACTAACCTGTTCTGTGAATCCTACACTTGCTTGTAAAACTGCTTGAGAGTAAAAATAAACCTAGCTTGGATTTTACTGTGTAGACACTGAGGGCCTGATTCTGCAGAGGAAGCATTTTATATTGCAGCTGGTAGCGGCAGCATGCCTCTGTTTTGGGAAAAGGAGGCCATCACCGCCCCCTCCCTGCCTAGAAATGACAGCAGACTGTCAATAACTGACAGTCTGCTGCCGGACTGCATGCGAGACCGCAGACCCATACTGCACATGCAAAGTACCGATCCGCCACATGCGTAGATTCCCGAACATCGGGAATCTGCATACAAAACTGCACTGCGTCCACACCTGAATCAGTCCCTGAGTGAGGGGGAGTTAAAGATGGTCATGGTGTAGATGAGGGAAATATGGGAAGGAAGACTGGAAATCAGAATGGAGGCCATGCGAAATAGAGACAGTAAATTGGCAAAAATGCATGTAAAAGAACAGTGCTGCTAAATATGTACGCACAACTAGAATAGTGTATTGTTAAGAGGAATAACTCTGGAGATGTTTTGGGTGCAGGAATTAAATACTAAAATAGACAATGCTAAAAGTGAAAGGATGTGAGGTTAGGCTAAAAAACATTGGCAATGGAGACAGGAATTTAAAGGGTATAAAGGCAAATTGACATTGGTACAGAAATTATGTAGTTATGTTTGAAAAACAAAAGCAATCACATATAGTAGCAACAAAGTGTTAACCCCTTGCAGTGCCCAAGAGAGAGTTCAGTAAGGGGTGTCCATGCTATACAGACAGCAGGTGTTTGTGGTGGAGACTCAGCTAACTCACAATAGTTTGATTAAAGCAGTCTTTTAGAGGCCAAAATGGCTGATAGAATGTTCTCCCCCTGATTTCCTCATGTTTAACTCTGGCGTTATTCCGAAATTATGTTTAAAATCTAATTACACTTTGAAAATATACTTAGAATATGTTCGAGTAACAAGTGGTCTATTTGGCATGCATCCTATGAAATTATATTTAATTAAGGATACCAAACGTGTGCAATAATGGCATTCAACCCCCAATGCCCTCCCACTACAATTGCTAGCAATTCAGATGTTTGCAATAATCTACTGATTACTAGGTATATAAATCTAAATTCCATCATTGCTGCAGCATGTCTCATTCTAAATTATCTGCACAGTGTATTGATAACTAGACCAAGTTCCTCTTAGCTTTGTGGTATTCCTTGTTTGTTTGTGTTTGGAATTTTATTACTAGCCATTTTAGTGGGAGGGTATTGGGGGTTGTTTGTAATCATTGCATACACATGCCAGCATTCACTATTTAGTTTCATTGGAAGGCTGCAGGCTTCGGCTGCTGATGCATAATAAATAAGTGCACTTTAACCAAATTTTGGCATTATACCGGTGTTAAACCGAAGTCAAACAGAAGGAGACCACTCTAACCTCAACCCATCCAAAAACCAGAACATTTGGACAAGGTATAAACAAGATATGTATATTCGCAATCTCTTCTCTACAAGCAACGGTTGTCTGCTTAATATGGATATTACTCACTGGACTCTGTTTGCTCACTGTAAGAACTTAACACTTTACTTGCTAATATTTGTGCTCTCTGATTTCACAAATATTTCAAAGCATAATGTACTGTATCTGTGTCAATTTCAGTTTATCTCTTAGAAATACTTTTTCTACCTTTAATTATTTGCCAAACCTGATATCTGTCTTCAAATACAGTACAGTTTACTTTAATATTCCATTTCTTCCCCACTAAATCTCCATTTTTCATTCACTCAATTATATCCTTTTATCATTGCACAGATATACAGATATTCCACTGTACTTTTACCTGCTTCTCTGCAAATCTCCTGCACTTTCTGTCACAATCATACTTTATTCCTACATCTAGATTTTCTCCCCAAACTCAACCCAGCCACACCATGACCACGTTTTCATCCAATTCCTCCTCCACTCAGTGTCTACCTGATCCTCTGCTTTGCCCCCTTCTTCCATCTTTATCATTTTCCCCTTATCTCCTCCACCTCCTTCTTCCTTTATCTCCCCTCCTCTGTATTCCTTGCTCCCTCTCCCATTACTCCACATTTGTTCTCTTCTACCTCACCTGGGTCCTACCACCCCACCGCTAATCCTTCTTACAAGCCTCCTCTCCATGGCATGCCACCCCACCTCCACCCACATCTCATTAAACTCCCTCCCTGCCCACAACCGTCAGGTTCCCTCCCCAACACTGGTGCCCACCCAATCTCTCCACTACATTCATCTCAGTCACCCAAATTAATCTCACCTTCTCGTCATAGCAGCCCTGATAATCTCATTCACATCTCTCCCATAAACACTGTCCCTCTATCTTGTGCCCTCTGGAATGCCAGATCAGTCTGTAATAAACTGGCTCCCACCCATGACCCTTTCATTTCCAAAAACTTGCATCTCCTAACCATTACTGAAACCTGGATTTCATCCTCTGACGCCACTTCCCCTGCAGCTCTCTCTTCTGAGGCTCTCACACCCCTCAGCCCGGGGGTCGCCATGCTGGTGGTGTGGGGTCCTTCTATCCCCAGGTTACTCTTATCAAATCCTAGCCTCTGAATCACCCCTTACATTCTCTACATTTGAGATTCATGCTATACGCCTCTTCCAACCAGTACACCTCCGAGTAGCTGTCATTTATCGTCCCCCTGGCCTTCCCTCTAAGTTCCTTGACAACTTTGCTTCCTGGCTCCCTCACTTTCTCTCCTCTGGCCTCCCCTCCATTATCCTTGGTGACTTCAATATTCCAATTGATATCCCCACAGAATCCTCTGCCTCCAAACTCCTTAACCTCACATCTTCATTTGGTCTCTTCCATGTGAGTGGGCACTCACATGATCTAGTCTTCACTCACAGTTGTAATATTTCTGATTATTCCAACTCCCCATTCCCCTCTCTGACCATCACCTTCTCTCTTTTAACCTATCTCTCTCTCCTTCCTCTCCTCTGCCTCCTAAGGCCACCATCACTAAGCATAACATTGAGGCTATCAATGCCATTTCTTTATCTTCCCTGCTTGATTCGCTTCTCTCCCCTATCCTCTCTCTCTCCTGCCCTGAACAAGCTGCTTCCCTATACAATGCCTCCCTTACTTCTGCTCTTGACTCTAATGCTTTGGCAATCACTACTCACCCTCGCAGATCCACACTACAATCATGGCATTCCAAATGCACTAGATATCTGCAAAAGTGTTCAAGAACCACCGAGCGACAGTGGAGAAGATCACGCTCTAAGGCAGATTTTCTTCACTTTAAATTTATGCTCTCATCCTACAGTGCTGCCCTTTCCCTCTCTAATCAGTCCTATTTCATCTCCTCCCAGTCTTCAAATCCCCTGCGTCTCTTCACTACCTTCAACTCCCTCCTCTGTTCACCCCCTCCTTGCCTCCCTTCCTCACTCACTGCCCTTGACTTTGTTACCTACTTTACATCTAAAATTGATTCCATACATCAGGACATCATATCCCACCAGTCCCCCTGCTCTACACCTCCTCCTTTCCCGGATCACCCATCTCCATCCATTTCACCGACTCTGACATCCTTCTCCCCTGTATCTGGAGAGGAAGTCATGGCTCTCATCTGGTCCTCCCCCCTTCCACCTCCCCACTTGATCCTATCCCTTCACGTCTCCTCCGCTACCACTCTCCTTATGCCTGTTCCCATCTTGCCCACCTCCTCAATCTCTCCCTCTCATCTGGCACTGTCCCTTTTGCATTCAAACATGCCCTTGTCTCCCCCATTCTTAAAAAACCTACCCTTGATCCTAACACTCTCTCCAACTACCGTCCCATCTCTCTCCTCCCTTTTGCCTCCAAGCTCCTTGAGCGTATTTTCTACAACCGCCTTACCACCTTTCTTTCCTCCCACTCCCTCCTTGATCCTTTTCAGTCTGGCTTCCATTCTCTCCACTCCACTGAAACTGCCCTCACAAAAGTCAGCAATGACCTCCTTGCTGCCAAATCCAAGTGCCACTACTCTCTGTTTATTCTCTCCTTGAGCTGCCTTCAACACTGTCGACCACCCTCTCCTGCTGCAAATCCTTTACTCCCTTGGTCTACGTGATACTGCTCTCTACAGGCTGTCCTCCTACCATTCTGACTGATCCTTCTCTGTCTCTTCTCATGACTCTTCTTCCCCACCACAGCCTCTTACAGTAGGTGTTCCCCAAGGTTCCGTTCTTGGATCTCTACTATTCTCCCTCTATACGTCCTCTCTAGGTGAACTCATCAGCTCTTTTGACCGCCATTATCATCTCTATACTGATGATACTCAGATCTACCTTTCCTCCCCTGACCTCTCCCCCTCTCTCCTCACTTGTATCTCCAACTGTCTCTCTGCTATTTCTTCCTGGTTTTCCAGCGATTTCTTAAACTTAATATGTATAAGACTGAGTTGATCATTTTCCCACCCTCCAACATAACCTCACTTCCCACTATTTATTTTACAATGGATGGTACAACTATCTCTTCTAGCCCCAAAGTGTACTGTCTTGGAGTTAGCCTGGACTCCTCCCTCTCCTACAAACCACATATCCAGAGCCTCACACAGTCCTGTCATTTCCATCTCAAAAATACTTCCTAGATTAGACCCTTTCTCACCCAAGATGCCACCAAAACAATCATACACTCACTGGTCATATCCAAACTGGACTACTGTAACCTCCTCCTATCTGGCCTCCCCAACTCCCATCTCTCTCCTCTCCAGTCTGTCCTCAATGCTGCTGCTCAACTCATCTTCCTCTCCAAATGCTCTACATCTGCCTCCCCTCTCCTACAAGCCCTCCACTGGCTCCCCTTCCCTTTTAGAACCCAATTCAAGGTTCTCACACTCGCTTCCAAAGCCCCCACCCATTCCTCTACCATTTACATCTTCCTCCCACTCCCTCCTCCAAAATTTTGCCCGTGCTTCTCCCGACCTTTGGAAATCTCTCCCTCTCCCTATCAGACTCTCCACCTCTTTACAATCCTTCAAATGGACTCTCAAGACCCACTACTTCATCAAAGCCTTCCAGCTCCCATCCTAACTTGCTGCAACATGCTCCTTCCTCCCTGTTTACCCCATCTGTGTCACACTTGTTTGTCAGCCCCTCTACTTTAGAATGTAAGCTTTTACAAGCAGGGCCTCTACTCTCTTGTGCTTCTCCTTACTTTACTTTCATCTACTTCTTACCCCCCCACTAGGACACCTAACACTTGGTTGCTTACACTTTGTTGCATATCTAGGTGTTGTGGTCCCTAATGTAGCAATGTATATTATCCATGTCCTTGTCCTATATTGTAATGTACTGTAAGTCACTTGTCAAATTATTTGTTTATGTACTTTGTAAGGCGCTGCGGAACACTTGTGGCACCATATAAATAAAGGATAATAATAATAATAATAATAATAATAATAATAATAAAAAGCCTTAAACAAACAAACAAGACAGAACAGCATACCTTGTATCTATGAATGTCTTCAAACAGACTAGATTTCTCATAAAGTTGTTATTGTCAATTTATATAAAATAATATGTCAGAATGCACTTTTGTTCCAGTAGCAGATGCATGGTGCAAGGTTGTAAATTACCTAAGCAATTATTTTTGAAAGCAGTGCTTTAGATTCACTAGTCTCCAGCAATGTTTTAATCACCTGTAGATGAGAAGGAGAAAGAAGGAGTCAATTCACAGTCTATGCCTGCTGTAAATATAGCTAATAAGCCAGTGTAACTTATGTTTAAAATCTAATTACACTTTGAAAATAAATACACAGAAAATGTACAACAGGCTGCCTATTGGCATGCAGCCTATGAAAAGTTTGAAAACTGTTTACATAGATAGTGGGGCGTATCTACCCATTGGCCAGGATGGCACTCGCCAGTGGCGCTGGCGAGGGGGTGCGCCATCCAGTAGTGCCACCCGTGGTCAGTGGGTAGAATAAAGATGGGACTGCCGGGGAGTTCCAGGTACAACCCTACAATGTTCAGGGCCTGACAGCTGCTGGCACTTGCCGGCAGCTGCTTGGTACAATTCAATAAATTAATAAAGTCTGGGGGTTTTTGAGACAAGGCACGTGTGATGTCATGCCTGCATCACTACACTCAGCACTGAGGAGCCGCTGGAGCTGGCCATCTGCAGCCAGATACAAGGATGGTATGTTGTATATGTGGGCTGTGGGGGCTGGATGCGGGTGGCCAGGGGGTGGCTGGGAAGACAGGAGTAGGATGGCTTGGAAGACAGAAGGGGGTGGATGGCTGGGGAGGCAGATAGGGTGCTGGTTGATGAAGCAGAAGGTGGTGCTGGCAGATGAGACATGGGGCTGGCTGGGGAGACAGAAGGGGGCTAGCTAGGGAGGGGTTATAAGAACAGAGTGTATTTATACAGAATATATGGGGGGAGGGGCGCCATTCCATTACTTTACCATGGGACCCTTAGATACTCTGCATAGATACCACCCAGTGTGCAAAATTAGAGATCACAAATGATTGGAACTGGATAGAACTTTCAGCACAAAGTGTTTGATTAGGTCTCGTCTTATAGATTTTTAGACAACTAACTTTCTGTTATCATTTCAGGAACATAAGGTATGCAGTGCAAATATGTTGATCTCCCCTATGGGTTTACTGTTTATACTAGTAATTTTTATGAAGACTTTTTAGTCTGACCTATATTTCTTATTTAGGAAGCCACTAATGGCATTGGGACTTGTGTTTAATACACTACACACAATCTGCTAACTACAGCATAAATCAGGAGACTTCTCTTCATGTTCCTGAGGTGCCAAGGTCTTCATATGACACAGGGTTGGTGGGATTGACCATCTCTCATTAACTGAGGGATGTCTGGGCAGTATTATTAGAAGTAATATCTTCTAGGTCATATTGAGCATCTAAGTGTTTCTTGCTGCAGGACCATGATTGAGTATTGGTTTACCTCTCCCGTAGACTGTCTTTGTGGACTGTTTATGTCTTTCCCACATGTTAATAGCTGATTATTTTCCCTTAGTCACTCATCCATAAGGGATAAGTGACATGAAGGTGAATTTGTGTTGATCTACGGTAATTGTAATGACAGTAATCCACATATGTCATCCTCACAGTTCAAAGGCATAAGATTGACCTTTGTGGCTGGCAGGGAAGATTAGCCTGAGGTTCCCTGTACTGATTCCAAGTTGGACGCACTCCAAAATGTTACTAATCTTTAAATGCTGACTCTTTATTCTTAATCTACTTGAAAAGAGAGAGAACATGCCTCCCACCACTGGTTTGAGGGATGGGGAGTGGATTTATAGAGAAAATGTATATGGTCTACCCATTTTAGTTACTAGAACTGTTAGGTGGTGGATGAAAAGTGTTTTCTTAAGCTGGGTACACATTAAACGATGTGTACACAGCGCGACATCACCGGTGACAGGATCTGGCATGCGGCAAGTGTATACACATCTGCGACACATTTTCCGATGTCGGGTCCGATGGGGGAGGAACGTGTCATGCTGCATTGTGCAGCATGGCATCATTAGCGACATCCCCGTTGGGAGTGCGCATATCATGGGTACACACCATTCCGGGGCAAGACCAGCATCCATGGAGATGCTGGGTTGCCCCCGGGGCTCTCTGTGAATAGTGAAGAGATGCCATGGGCATGCGCAATGGGACGGCAGGACAGTACCTGAATAGCAGGACTGTCCTGCAAGAAGTGGGACAATTGGGAGGTATTTCATTGGTTTAAACATTCTCAAGTCTTTTATAATTCAATTGAAATCATATTTCACTGGAATATTGTGTGTTTTGAGAGGCAGTGTATATTACTGTACTTACAGGGTGTAGTGTCCCTATCAGGTGCAAAAAACAAAAACTTCTGTTCTCTAATTAAATCTCAAGTTTCTTATAATTAAATTGCAATCATACTGTATATCAAGGGAATATTGTGTTTTTGAGAATCAGCATATATTACTGTACTTACTGGATGTGGCGTCCCTGTCAGCTGCACCCCAAAAATGATAAGAGCAAAAAAAAATTCTCTTCTGTTGTCTAATAAAATCTCAAGTTTTGTTAATTTAATTGTAATCATATATCAAGGACATATTGTGTTTTTGAGAAGCAGGATATTATAATGTACTTACTGGATGTGGCATCCCTGTCAGCTGCATCTCAAAAATTATAAGTGCAAAAAATAAATTTTCTTCTGTTGTCTAATAAAATCTCAAGTTTTGTATAATTTAATTGTAATCATATACTGTACAGTATCAAGGACATATTGTATTTTTGAGAAGCAGCATATATTAATGTACTTATTGGATGTGGCATCCCTGTCAGCTGTACCTCAAAAGTTATAAGTGCGAAAATAAATTCTGGTGTAAAACAAAATTTCAAGTCTTAATAAAACTGTATGGTAAAAGAAAAGTAACAGACCATTAGTTCCCCATCTCAATGTATGTTGACTTGGTGTGGTGGCAGGTAAGTTCAACTACAGTATCGTTACTCCTGTTCTGGTGTAAAAATCTTGACCATCTTGACCATCGCAACCATCTTCCTGGCCGCTCACTATAGCTGTGGGTGGTCACCCACAGCTATGTGAGCGGCCTGGAGGCCGCTCTAAAAAAACAGAAGGCTGGCCCTGATTCAGAGCGAGTGCTCTGTCAGAGCGTCCGGTTCTGAATCAGGCCCAATGGGAGAGACGTCATGACGTCTCTCCCATGGTTCACTGCACACAGCGGGACCCAGAAGCCGGAGCTGGTGCTGTGGGGAGGGAGCCGGACGGGGAGGGAGCCGGACGCCCACTGATGACAAAATCTCAGCGGGCGCCTGGCAAATGGAGCCTCTCTGCTGCACTGGGATAAGGTGGGTTGGAGGAGGCAGAACTGGTTCATCTTGCAATTGGATCAGTACTAGCACGCTTGCGAATGCAGGCGTGCCAGTGCATTTCAATGCCGTTGCATGGGCATGCATAAATTAGCCACTGCGATACCAGATGCTGCCTGAGGACTCATAGCATGTGCTGAGGGAAGCAATTCCTGAGTGAGCTCTGACCTGTCTTAACTGTGCATGTGGGTCCGATGTTACTCGATGTTACCAATTGTTTCACTATGTTGTCAAAGTATTCGGATGTGAGTAAGGGGAAGTGGGCGGCTTTATGTTAGGCTGCGATCGCAATGCGAATGCAACCATTTACATATCCCCGCTGATATTAGCAACTGCATTGTGTGTGTATTAAGCAGAATAGTGATCCATGCTGAATCAGGCACACAGATCTTAAAAGATGCAAAGAACTCTCTGCGAGCAAGTTATCTGCTTAGGTGGCACTTGACACCATGGGCCAAATGTAATAGGGTGCAAGTTTTTTGTGCGAGTCAAACTCGCATATTTTTGCACATTTACAATGTACGAGTTTATCCCACAAATCACAAATGTAATAGGGTGCGAGTTTAAGGGTCCAGTTTTGATTGGTAAACTCGCACCTTGTAATGCGACTTTTATTAGAAGGTGCAAGTTACACAGAGGCATGCACAAATCAGCATGCCTTTGCGTTTAGAAAAGCTATAAAACAAAGCATTATCACCCCACACTAGTCAGCCCAGGTTGGGGATCCCTGGGAAGGTGTGGACCCTGCAATAAGGGACTTAAGTGGTTCCCCCTCTCCAGGGCACCCCAGCCATGGGCAGTGGGTGTTGGGATGACAGTGTAAACAATAGATTCAATAATATTGTCTTTTACAGTGGAACTATAGGTCCCAGAAGCTTCCCCCACATGCTGGTAATTGGAGAACCATAAGTATCAGCATGTGGAGGATTAAGGGCCCGCTGGTACCTCTAGTTCACTTGCAAAGGAAATATTAAAATAAACACAGGACACACACACCATCAAAGTACAAGTTTATTACACTCACGCACATTCTCATCTTGTCCCTAGTGTAGATTGTGTCCCCTTGTCCAGTAGAAACAATATCGGGACCTATAAAAAAAAATCCATACTCACCTACCCCTTGGGTCCAGTCCTTTTTGGTCCATGTAAGCATCCATCATCTCCTGAAAAAGCAAACTGAAAAAAATGGACATAAGAACCATCCTCCCCACCTTGACTGGGGTGGTACACCTGTGAAATCATAATGCCGGTGTCCTAAGATGAGTACATGGTGGACAGAAACCTCCTGTGGAGCAGAAGGGCATTATTACCCCATGCTAGTCAGCCCAGGGATCCTCGGCCTGGGTTGACTAGTGTGGGGTGATAATGCTATGGCCGGAGGACCCCATGAAGCGGGTCCTACAGCTGTGGCATTACACCCTTGTTATAGTTGATGAACATACAGGGGACCCCTATGTCTTTTTTCCCACTCTATTTTCACAACCAGGACCAGCTCAGAAAAGCCAGGTGTTGGTTGTGCAGTTAGGGGTGGAACCCATGTCATTTTCTTTTAGATTTTTACACTTTTATAGGTTTTTTCACACAGAAGCATGCACAGATCTCACTGCTCTGTGCATGCCCCTGTGTAACTCGCACCTGCTCAGGCTATACTCGCTAGCCTGAAGCAGGTCTATTTTTTGTAAGGTTTAGGTATGTAATAATGTGTAAGTTAAAAACTTGCACTGTATTACATTGCAGTTGTATCTTCACAATGGCAAAACATCTGGATGCAAATTTTGCCATTGCGAGTTGCGGTAATGTGAGAATCTTGAATCCTATTACATTGGGTAAGTTCTAAAAATGTGAAAGTATAGCGCACCAGAGTGAAACATTATGACATCTGATTAGGTTTAACCACTTAGCTGGCATGGTCATATCAGATACGACCACACCAGGTTGGGCTTTCCTTGACATGGTCGTATCTGATACGACCAGTCAGGAATGGCCACTAGGCGGCTACAGGAAGTTAATCTTCCCACTGCCGCCTATATTAGTGGGACCTTCTGGTCCCTCTACACCCGCGGCACCCCCTCCTTTGTGTCCCGATCACTGCTGGCCACAGTGATCGGGCATCTGGTGGCACCCCCCTCCCGGCATGGCTGCAGGCTCCAGTATATCCCGATCACTGTGGCCAGCAGTGATCGGGCAGCCCAGCCGGCCCCACCCCCTTCTGTGAGAAGCAGCAGCGGCGGCTCTGGTAGCTGCCGCTGCTGCTATGTATAGGAGCCGCTAGCGGAACACACTTCCACTGCGGCTCCTGGAAGACACAGTGATCAGTGTGATCACTGTGTGGAAGCAGCAGCAGCGCGGCTCTGGTAGCCGCCGCCGCTGCTGCTGAGTAGCCGGGCCACCAGCGGGACACCCTCCCGCTGTGGCTCCGGCACAGCAGTGATCACATAGTGATCACTGGCTGAGCTGAAGCAGCAGCGGTGGCTCTGGTAGCTGCCGCTGCTGCTATGTATAGGAGCCGCTAGCGGAACACCCTTCCGCTGCGGCTCCTGGAAGACACAGTGATCAGTGTGATCACTGTGTAGAAGCAGCAGCAGTGCGGCTCTGGTAGTCGCCGCTGCTGCTGAGTAGCCGGACCACTTGCGGGACACCCTCCCGCTGTGGCTCCGGCACAGTAGTGATCACATAGTGCCATGGGTCCGGGCCGCCAGCGGGACACTCTCCAGCTGCGGCTCCGGCAGTGATCACACAGTGATCACTGGCCGTGTATATAGAACAGTGGCGGCTCTGGTAGCCGCCGCTGTTCTAAGTATCCGGGCCACTCTCTCCAGCCTCAGCTGCTCCTCCTCCCCCATAATGCCCACATTTATAAGGGACCTGGCCGTAATAAAATAAATAAATAAATATATATATATCAAAATAACGCCGGCACTCCACAAGTAGATACACTGTACATGCCTGGGTGCCCTCTGATGGTCCCAATGGATCAAAGATATACATGCAAATAACAGTGGCACTCACAGGACTTGTAAAGAAGACTCCAGACTCCCAAGGTCAAGTTCAACGTTTCAGTCAAACAACTTTTATCAAGAACCATAGAACAGTGAAAAAATACATACCTATATACCAGAAATACATCCCATAGTGACAAAGCATGCAGCCTGCCCAGCGTCTCCCGCCGGATACAATGACGTCATCAAGACGGGACCCCCCTTCTAAAGATGACACGGCTGTCGGGCGCACCGCTGTTGTAGTGATGCACCATGACAACGGAGCACACAGCGTGCAGTCATGCAGCCGATCATGTGACCTATCTCACGCAAGCCGGGATAGTAAACAAAACAGTGTGTCAGCTGCCATAACAAAAAGGCAGACCTGACCACAATGTAAGTGTGAACTATGTGCCGTGTAAACAGTGGCTGAAATGTGCTGGGTAAGCCTAATGAATATATGACTGGCTACAAATTCCGAGCATGCGGAGACAATAAAGGTTAAGACATAAACAATGTGTATATCTATTGGGGATCGGGTGCCAGGGCAGGCTGTCATAATATACAGTGCAATGATATACATAATGATGAGGGTGGGTGTTAATAAACTAAAACAGAAACAAAGAATAAATGAAATGAAATAAAAAAATATGAAATGTGTATTTCTTATTTGATAACACATTTTTTCTACAAAGAAAGGGCTGTGCCATGGGCTCTCATGTGGCTCCATCTCTAGCTAATGTATATATGTTTTTTGTGGAAAAGGAACTTTTTTTGAACAACCCTGAATTTAATAAGTTTCTCGTGTTTTTTATTCGGTACATTGATGATATTCTGGTCCTATGGTCAGGAACTGAAACAGACTTTATTGAGGCAATGACCAATATCAATTCCATTCACAATCATATCACGTTTACGTTTGAACAGAGTTTCAGCAATGTACACTACTTGGACATTAACATACATTGGTCAGGTTCTCAATTCAGTACATCTGTTTATCATAAACCGACGGACAGCAACACCCTGTTACATGCGCAGAGCCACCATCCTACTGCACTAAAGAGGAGCCTACCATACTCACAGTTCTTAAGAGCACTTAGAATAACCAGTGATCCACAGTTGGCAGACAAAGAAATGGACAATATGATTGAGAAATTTGTACAACGGGGATACAAATACAATGATCTCCAAGTAGCCAAACAAAGAGCCATCGTACGCAATAAAGAGATTACTGCACCTAATGTTTCCATAAAAAATATAAACAACATGTTATTCATCAACCAACATAATATTGCCAGCAAATTTATAAATTCTACTTCAAAACGTCTTTGGCCCATCATTAATACGGACTAATCCATTAAACCTTTGAGGAACTCCAGAATCATGCTGGGATACAAACGGGGCAAGAATCTCAAGGATTGGTTGGTCCATAATGATGTAAATCATGGTCCTCGTAAAATGGAACAACATTTTCTGACCAAAAAAACGGGATGTTACCGGTGTACCAGTTGCACCACATGTAGTTTCTTGGAGACAGGTCCAGATGTTGCACATCCACATTCAGGGAAGCGCATACCAATCAATTATGTACTAACTTGTTCTTCCAAATATATCATATACATGATCCGTTGCCCATGTAGTCTTGTCTACATAGGAAAAACCACTTGCACAGCAAAAATCAGAATGGCCCAGCATAGATCGGCCATAAGACAGGCCCTCGAAGGGAAAGATGTTGATCAACCTGTGGCTCGTCACTTCAAGAATTTAAGACATCCTTTATCCAGTTTGGTATACAAATTCATTGATCATATTCCACCCAACAAGAGGGGAGGAGACCGAGAAAAGAAACTTCTTCAACGTGAAGCATTCTGGATCCACAAGATGCATACCGTATCTCCCTATGGACTGAGCAAACAATTATCTTTCTCATGTTTTTTTTGAGAGAGAAACTATTTGCATCATTTGTCAGAGTCTACTGACCCTGCAATCACTTACTGGGCATTTATTACCCATTTCATGTTTTTCTCTCATTGGTTCATCATCTGTCCAGCCTTTTTTCTATGATAGTTTCTTCTCTTTTGTTGTTCTTCTTGACATCTTGTTTTTTCTTTTTCTTTGTCTCTGCTATGTCTTGTTTTCTTGGTGGCATGTTCGGAGTGATGCAGGATCTGATTATCAGGATTGTACTCATTTTTGTTACAGTCATACTACACTGGATATGCCTTATACCGTCTGATCTTTGAAGCTAAGCAGTGTAGGCCAGTTTAGTACTTGGATGGGAGACCCCCAAGGAATACCTGGTTCTGTAACATACTGTGATCCGCAGTCGGGCATCATCTGCTTCATTCATCATGTTTCTCTTGTTTCATTTACATTTATCAGTCTATTCCTATTCATTTTCTTTCATTTAGGTTAATTTCTTGTTTCTATCCACAATAACCAATTTTTTTCCACAGCATGGACAGCCACCATTGTTGTGGTATTTTTTCTTGTCTGGTATGTTCGGCACAGCTTGACTCATCATTAGTACTTTCGTTCAGTTTGGTACAGTTTGATTCATCACTAGTTTTTTCGTAAAGGTTCACTGCATAGTGGAGTTACGGCACCAGATGTGTACATCCAGAGACATATATTTATATTAGGGGTGAGCGGGTTCGGATTTCTGAAATCCGAACCCCCCCGAGCCCCCCCGATCCGAGTCCGATCCGAGTCAGGCTCGACTTTTCCCGCCTGACTCGGATCTGAAATCGAGGCAAAACGTCATCATCCCGCCTTCCGAGTCTCGCGGGTTTTGGATCCTATATAAGGTACCCGCGTCGGCGCCATTTTCTCACTCGGCTGTGGACAGTGAAGAGGGAGGGTGGGAGTTAGGGCTGTGTAGTGTAGTGTAGTGTAGTGCTGCTGTTGTCCACTACTTCAAAGTCCATAGGGGCTGGCTGTGTTGTGCTGTGCTGCTGTTGTTAATAGGGGCTGTGTCCACTACTTCAAAGTCCATAGGGGCTGGCTGGACTGTGTTGTGCAGTCAGTTCTCCATAGGGGCTGTGTCCACTCCAAAGTCCTGTGCAGTGTCCCAGTCCTAAAGGGGTGCTGTAGTGTTGTCCAGGGGGTGCTCTGTCCATCAGGGGTGCTCCCCCCAAGTGCTAAAAAAATAATATATTTTCTGTGTTTGTGAATTGTGTGCGCAGTAGCCGCACGTGCATCAACAAAGTAGTGCCAAGCGTGCGCCTGTGTCATAAGTAAAGGGCCGACTGGCTTGACCGTTAAGGGTGCTGTAACCCCCGAAAGTACACTCCAGTCCAAACCAAAAAAAAAATTATTTTCTGTGTTTGTGAATTGTGTGCGCAGTAGCCGCACGTGCATCAACAAAGTAGTGCCAAGCGTGCGCCTGTGTCATAAGTAAAGGGCCGGCTGGCTTGACCGTTAAGGGTGCTGTAACCCCCGAAAGTACACTCCAGTCCAAACCAAAAAAAAAATTATTTTCTGTGTTTGTGAATTGTGTGCGCAGTAGCCGCACGTGCATCAGCATAGTAGTGCCAAGCGTGCGCCTGTGTCATAAGTAAAGGGCCGGCTGGCTTGACCGTTAAAGGGTTCTGTAACCCCCAAAGTACACTCCAAAACAAAAAAATATATATTTTCTGTGTTTGTGACTTGTGTGCACTGTGGCTGCACGTGCATCAACAAAGGAGCAGCGCCAAGCGTGCGCCTGTGTCCCATAAGTAAAGAGCCGGCTGGCTCATTTCTTAAAGGGTGGTGTAACCCACAAAGTGCACTACTCTCCAGCAAAAATAAAAAAATATTTTCTGTGTTTGTGTGCGCTTTAGCCGCACGTATATATCAATATAACATAAATGGAGGACCAAACTTTCTCCGATAAAAATAAAATAGGGAAAGATCAAGAACCACTTCCTCCTAGTGCTGTTGCTGCTGCTGGGAGTTGTTCATCATCCCAGAGAGGAAGTAGGAACATCACTACTTTTACTAAACAATTGACCCTCCAACAGTCCCTAGCGATGAGGATGAAGTACGACAGCAGTCATCCTGAAGCAAAACGTATAACTGAGGCCTTGACTGCTATGTTGGTGTTAGACGTGCGTCCGGTATCCGCCATTAGTGCAGTGGGATTTAGACAATTGATGGAGGTAGTGTGTCCTCGGTTCCAAATCCCGTCTAGATTCCACCTGCATCCTCAAAGCAGCAGCGACAAGCGTGCGTCTGTCTGTTAAAGGGTGGTGACACCCTCAAAGTGTGCTACACAAACAATTAAAATATTGTTCTTTTTTTTTCTGTCTTTGTGAAATGTGTGGGCTGTAGCCGCACCTGCATCCTTAAAGCAGCAGCGACAAGCGTGCGTCTGTCTGTTAAAGGGTGGTGACACCCTCAAAGTGTGCTACACAAACAATTAAAATATTGTTCTTTTTTTTTCTGTCTTTGTGAATTGTGTGGGCTGTAGCCGCACTTGCATCCTCAAAGCAGCAGCGACAAGCGTGTGTCTGTCTGTTAAAGGGTGTTGTAACTCTCAATTTTCCCCCTAAAATAAAAAACTATTTTTTTAATGTGTTTGTGACTTGTGTGCGATGTAGCCGCACTTGCATCCTCAAAGCAGCAGCGACAAGCGTGCGTCTGTCTGTTAAAGGGTGGTGACACCCTCAAAGTGTGCTACACAAACAATAAAAATATTCTTCTTTTTTCTGTCTTTGTGAATTGTGTGGGCTGTAGCCGCACCTGCATCCTTAAAGCAGCAGCGACAAGCGTGCGTCTGTCTGTTAAAGGGTGGTGTAACTCTCAAAGTGCTCCAAAAAATAAAAAACTATTTTTTTAATGTGTTTGTGACTTGTGTGAGATGTAGCCGCACTTGCATCCTCAAAGCAGCAGCGACAAGCGTGCGTCTGTCTGTTAAAGGGTGGTGACACCCTCAAAGTGTGCTACACAAACAATAAAAATATTCTTCTTTTTTCTGTCTTTGTGAATTGTGTGGGCTGTAGCCGCACCTGCATCCTTAAAGCAGCAGCGACAAGCGTGCGTCTGTCTGTTAAAGGGTGGTGACACCCTCAAAGTGTGCTACACAAACAATTAAAATATTGTTCTTTTTTTTCGGTCTTTGTGAAATGTGTGTTCTGTAGCCGCACCTGCATCCTTAAAGCAGCAGCGACAAGCGTGCGTCTGTCTGTTAAAGGGTGGTGACACCCTCAAAGTGTGCTACACAAACAATAAAAATATTCTTTTTTTTTTTCTGTCTTTGTGAATTGTGTGGGCTGTAGCCGCACTTGCATCCTCAAAGCAGCAGCGACAAGCGTGCGTCTGTCTGTTAAAGGATTACATCGGTGACAGCATCCAAGTAGGCATGTCAGACAGTCCGTACCTGTACTGGCAGGAAAAAGAAGCAATTTGGAGGTCCCTGTACAAACTGGCTCTATTTTACCTGAGTTGCCCCCCCTCCAGTGTGTACTCCGAAAGAGTGTTTAGTGCAGCCGGGAACCTTGTCAGCGAAAGGCGTAGGAGGTTGCTTCCACAAAATGTGGAGAAGATGATGTTCATAAAATGAATTATCAACTCTTCCAGGGAGACCAGCCTCCAGAACGTACAGAGGGACCTGTGGTTCCAGCAGGGACGAATTAATACTCTGTGAGGATGAGGATGTACACACTGAAGAGGGTGAGGAATCGGTGGATGAGGAGGATGAGGATGACATCTTGCCTCCGTAGAGCCAGTTTGTGCAGGGACAGATTAATTGCCAGCTTGTTTTGTGGGGGTCCAAACGAACCAATCATTTCAGCCACAGTTGTGGGGCAGACCCTGGCGCTGAAATTATTGGTTTGTTAAAGTGTGCATGTCCTGTTTATACAACATAAGGGTGGGTGGGAGGGCCCAAGGACAATTCCATCTTGCACCTCTTTTTCTTCTTTGCATTATGTACAGTTTGGGGCCTAGTTTTTCAAACTGCCATCCTGTCTGCCACTGCAGTTTCATGCCTAGATGGGTCACGTGTTTGTGCCGCCCACTCGTGTCGCTTAGCATAGTCATCCAGCTGCCTCGGTGCAACCTTTTGGACATAAAAACACTATTGTGAGGTGTGAGGTGTTCAGAATAGACTGGAAATGAGTGGAAATTAAGGTTATTGAGGTTAATAATAGCATAGGAGCAGAAAAACCTACAAATTCTGTGATTTTAGCTGTTTTTATGCTTTTTTTCAAAAAAATACAGATCCAAAACACAAAACCCAGAACCCAAAACACGGAAGGGTGGTTTTGGCAAAACCAATCCAGATCCAAAACACGAAGAAAGATCCAGATCCATATCCAAAACACAAAACACGAAAAGTGGCCGGTGCACACCCCTAATTTATATTCTAAGCTTGTTGTCTTGTTATTCATTAGTTTTTTTTGTATAGCCTTTATGATATCATGGGAATGTCTTTTGATTAATTGTACTTTTATACTTTGTGCCGTATGTGTTTTATATGTTCAACACATGTAGATATTTCTCATTGGCACATACCTCATCTCAGATGTTACAGATTCTCTAGGTGCTCAAGTAGCACAGGTTGAGAATTGTTTTGTATTCTTTGACTGTATATTTGTGTCTCCAGTATACATAATTTTTTCAGTATATTTTTCAGTATATATTTCGTTTGCCACATGTTTTTTGGCTATATTGATTTATTAGTTAGAGTAGATTTTTTAGCAGCTAGATGTAGATGTATCCTCTGTGATAGGATCACTGGTAAAGTGGTCTGTGGCAGGTACATTTGTCCCAGATTCCTGTCATTATGTGTTTAAACCCCCAGGAGAAAGTCTGCGGTGCAGCAGGCTTGAGTCTCGGCTTTTTGAAAAGGCGGTTTGGGACCTGGGGGTTGTGGGTGAGAGGAGAGGGAGGGCTCCACCCACGGCCACTCCAGGTTTTGGGACTTAGCCCGGTAACAGGCTTGTTCATTTAGGTTATTTTCTTGTTTCTATCCACAATAACCAATTTTTTTCCACAGCATGGACAGCCACCATTGTTGTGGTATTTTTTCTTGTCTGGTATGTTCGGCACAGCTTGACTCATCATTAGTACTTTCGTTCAGTTTGGTACAGTTTGATTCATCACTAGTTTTTTCGTAAAGGTTCACTGCATAGTGGAGTTACGGCACCAGATGTGTACATCCAGAGACATATATTTATATTCTAAGCTTGTTGTCTTGTTATACATTTGGTTTTTTTGTATAGCCTTTATGATATCATGGGAATGTCTTTTGATTAATTGTACTTTTATACTCTGTGCCGTATGTGTTTTATATGTTCAACACATGTAGATATTTCTCATTGGCACATACCTCATCTCAGATGTTACAGATTCTCTAGGTGCTCAAGTAGCACAGGTTGAGCATTGTTTTCTATTCTTTGACTGTATATTTGTGTCTCCAGTATACATAATTTTTTCAGTATATTTTTCAGTATATATTTCGTTTGCCACATGTTTTTTGGCTATATTGATTTATTAGTTAGAGTAGATTTTTTAGCAGCTAGATGTAGATGTATCCTCTGTGATAGGATCACTGGTAAAGTGGTCTGTGGCAGGTACATTTGTCCCAGATTCCTGTCATTATGTGTTTAAACCCCCAGGAGAAAGTCTGCGGTGCAACAGGCTTGAGTCTCGGCTTTTTGAAAAGCCGGTTTGGGACCTGGGGGTTGTGGATGAGAGGAGAGGGAGGGCTCCACCCACGGCCACTCCAGGTTTTGGGTCTTAGCCCGGTAACAGGCTTCTTAGGATTTCCACCTGAGAGTGGCCAATATAAGCCTAGTGTGCTTAGGGCTGAGTGTCTCACCTGGGAGAGCAGGCAGGGAGTTTGCTCAGAGACACTTGAAAACCTAACTGTGAGTGTTGTGCTGTGCCTTTGCTGCTGGTGAGGGCATTAGGCCCTGCCAGGTTCTTGTAGTGAGGGAAGTCACTTGTGAAGTTAGTGCCCCGACAGGGCTAGGATTTGTGTTTGTTTTCTTTATGTTATTTCTGACGTTGTACAATAAAGACTGGCGCCGACCAGCTTGTACTCAAATCCAGTCTGGCGTATTGTTTCCCAGCTGCCGTGTGTGAAAGGAAGGAGTCCTCTACCCAGGAGAGGGACCCCCTAACCTGACTGTGTCACAATATGGTGGAGAATGCGGGCAACCACACACACTGAAGTTGCAGCGAGAGGAAAACTTTCCGTTTAAAAATTAAAGGGACAGACACCCAATTTGTGAGTGTGGAAATAACACTGCGTCCTTGGAGTCCCATAGAGGAGGCGTCAGCCAATGCTCAGAGAGGCAAGGTTCAGCTTCCAACCTACACCCCAGGACAAAATGGAGGACATTATTAAGGCCTTGCTCCAAGCTACAACAGCTCAGCAGGAGACAAACAAACTTCAGCAGGAATCTACCAGGGCTCAGCAGGAATCCACCAGGGTGCAACTGTTGGCCTTGGAGACAGCCAAGAGGCAACAACAGGTCGCCATCGAGGAAACCTGCCAGGCCATAAAAGAGGTGGTACAGCACCTGGTCGCCCGGCCCAGAGATGTTGCTACTGGTCCTCCCACTACCACTCACTCCGTACGAGCCAGTCACTTCCTCCAAAAGATGACTTCGGGCGATCATGTGGAGGCCTATCTCGCCGCATTTGAAAGAACGGCCGAAAGGGAGAGTTGGCCCAAGGAGCAGTGGGCAAGTCTGGTGGCACCTTTTTTGTCTGGGGAGCCACAAAAATCATATTTCGACTTATGCCTGGCTGATGCCAAGGACTATAAAAAACTAAAACAGGAGATCCTAACTCGCTTGGGAGTCACCACCTTTGTTCGTGCCCAACGGGTCCACCACTGGGAGTTCCATATGGACAAGCCTCCATGTTCACAGATGCATGACCTCGTCCATCTGTCCTCAAAATGGCTACAGCCCGAGACGCTGACGGGACCACAGATCGTGGAAAGGGTCATGATGGACCAGTACCTGCGATCATTACCTGTGACTCTGCGCAAGTGGGTGAGCCATGCAGACCCTAAGTCCGCGGACCAGTTGGTCGAGCTGGTGGAGAGGTATGTGGTAGCTGAGGAGCTGATGAGTATGCCCCACCGAGCCCCGATGGCGCACCGGCGAACTCCCACAGACACTGGTAAGACTGTTCCAGGGGAGAAGGGTGCTGGGCGGTGGGATGTACCTAAGACTGAGGGTGTAGAACCTGGAGACAGGCCTGCCAGGCCAGGAAGGTTCTTGCCCCGTAAACGACTAGACATTAAAATGATTCAGTGTTTCCGGTGTGGTGACTTCGGCCATATTTCCGCTAATTGTTCACTTACAACTGAACCTATGCAATGTGATACTGCTCATGTCTACCACAGGGCGTCTTTCTTTGCACAGACAGCCTGTACGGCTGACTGGCAGGCTGAGACTGATAAGCCCATGTGTGTACTCACTGTAGATGGCAACCGAGTAGAGGCACTGTTAGACTCTGGTAGCTTGGTGACACTTATGAAAGCTGAGCTGGTGAACCCCTTGAGGCATAAGGGGAAAACTGTTGGTGTGACCTGCATACATGGGGATACTCGATATTATGTTACTGCCGAGGTGAACATCGAGACACCATGTGGTTCGGCTATAGTTTCTGAGGGTTTGGTGCCTGGTCTGATGTGCGATGCAATATTGGGGAGAGACTGCTCATTTCTGGAAGTTGTGGGAAAGCCGTTTTGTTCCAGAAGTGAACAACCCCGGTCCATTTGAGAAGGTTGTCGATGTAGTGGAGGAGGGAGTTTCTTCTGTCAGAGTTATTCCCTTTTTCTAATATGGTTGGCGAACTAGAGAATGCAGAGCGTGACGGTGGCCCGCCAACTGATGTGCCTCCCATTGAGGTGGGAAGTGTTGTTGGGCCAGTGGATCGTCTGCCTGATTTAGAGGTCAGAAGAGAGGTCTTTGCCGTGGAGCAGTTGAATGACCCTACTTTGGTAAAAGCCAGGGAGAATGTAAAAGTAGTTGATGGTAAACCCATAGACCCTGATAGTCCTTTGTCCTATCCCCACATGGCAATGTGTCAGGATTTGTTATATCAGGTGACTAAGAAGGGGGAAGATATTGTGGAACAACTAATAGTTCCCAAAGCCTACAGAAGAACAGTGTTGGATCTGGCCCATGGTCATATAATGGCAGGCCATCTAGGGGTAGAGAAAACCACTGAGCAAATAGTGCAGAGGTTTTTCTGGCCCGGGCTCCATAAAGAGGTATCTGACTTTTGCGCATCCTGCCCTGAGTGTCAGTTTCATGCTCCCAGACCACGTTTTAAGGGTCCACTAGTTCCATTGCCTATTATAGAGGTGCCGATAGTGAGAGAGCACCTGGAACAGGCTCAACAGGCACAGCAGAGGGTATACAACCGCAATGCTCGGTTACGCAGCTTTGCTCCTGGGGACAGAGTGTTAGTGTTGGTTCCCACGGTGGAAAATAAACTTTTGGCTAAATGGCAAGGGCCCTTTGAAATCTTAGAAAGAGTGGGACAGGTCAATTACAAAGTTTACCAGCCGGGGAAAAGAAAGCTGGAACAGATATACCATATAAATCTGTTAAAGCCCTGGAAAGATAGAACGGTACTGTCGGCCGTCCGACAGTAAATCCAGGGCCCTTAGTTCCTGAAGTGACAGTGGCAAAAACCCTGTCGGCAATTCAACACCAAGAGGTCAAGGAGTTTCTGATCAGAAATAGGGTGCTGTTCTCTGATGTACCTGGGAAAACCTCGGTCGTTAAACATGACATCATCACTGACCCAGGGGTTAAAGTTAATCTAAAGCCCTATAGGTTACCAGTAGCACAAAGAGAATCGGTGTCGAAAGAAATTAAAAATATGCTAGAGTTAGGGGTTATTGAAGAATCACATAGTGAATGGTCAAGTCCCATTGTGATGATTCCAAAGACCGACAGGAGTGTGCGTTTCTGCAATGACTTCCGAAAGTTGAACAGTGTTTCAAAATTCGATGCCTACCCGATGCCACAGTGGAGAAGAAGGCGTTGGCCATAAAGTGGGCGTTAGAGGCTCTCAGGTACTACTTGGTTGGAAGAAAGTTCAAATTGATCACTGATCATGCCCTTTTGAAGTGGATGTCCGAAAATAAGGACAGTAATGCGAGAATTACGAGATGGTTCTTGGCGTTACAAACTTTTAAATTTTCAGTGGAACATAGGCCAGGAAGCCAGCTGGCCAATGCAGACGCGTTGTCACGCGTTCATTGTTTGGGGGCTTCAGTTGTGCCGCCCCACAGGTCGAAACAAATGGGGGGATATGTGATAGGATCACTGGTAAAGTGGTCTGTGGCAGGTACATTTGTCCCAGATTCCTGTCATTATGTGTTTAAACCCCCAGGAGAAAGTCTGCAGTGCAGCAGGCTTGAGTCTCGGCTTTTTGAAAAGCCGGTTTGGGACCTGGGGGTTGTGGGTGAGAGGAGAGGGAGGGCTCCACCCACGGCCACTCCAGGTTTTGGGTCTTAGCCTGGTAACAGGCTTGTTAGGGTTTCCACCTGAGAGTGGCCATTATAAGCCTAGTGTGCTTAGGGCTGAGTGTCTCACCTGGGAGAGCAGGCAGGGAGTTTGCTCAGAGACACTTGAAAACCTAACTGTGAGTGTTGTGCTGTGCCTTTGTTGCTGGTGAGGGCATTAGGCCCTGCCAGGTTCTTGTAGTGAGGGAAGTCACTTGTGAAGTTAGTGCCCCGACAGGGCTAGGATTTGTGTTTGTTTTCTTTATGTTATTTCTGACGTTGTACAATAAAGACTGTCGCCGACCAGCTTGTACTCGAATCCAGTCTGGCGTACTGTTTCCCAGCTGCCGTGTGTGAAAGGAAGGAGTCCTCTACCCAGGAGAGGGACCCCCTAACCTGACTGTGTCACACCTCATTCTTGCACACTACATCATATTTGTGTCCTTACACATTTCATATTTTTTATTTCATTTCATTTATTCTTTGTTTCTGTTTTAGTTTATTAACACCCACCCTCATCATTATGTATATCATTGCACTGTATATTATGACAGCCTGCCCTGGCACCCGATCCCCAATAGATATACACATTGTTTATGTCTTAACCTTTATTGTCTCCGCATGCTCGGAATTTGTAGCCAGTCATATATTCATTAGGCTTACCCAGCACATTTCAGCCACTGTTTACATGGCACATAGTTCACACTTACATTGTGGTCAGGTCTGCCTTTTTGTTATGGCAGCTGACACACTGTTTTGTTTACTATCCCGGCTTGCGTGAGATAGGTCACATGATCGGCTGCATGACCGCACGCTGTGTGCTCCGTTGTCATGGTGCATCACTACAACAGCGGTGCGCCCGACAGCCGTGTCATCTTTAGAAGGCGGGTCCCGTCTTGATGACGTCATTGTATCCGGCGGGAGACGCTGGGCAGGCTGCATGCTTTGTCACTATGGGATGTATTTCTGGTATATAGGTATGTATTTTTTCACTGTTCTATGGTTCTTGATAAAAGTCGTTTGACTGAAACGTTGAACTTGACCTTGGGAGTCTGGAGTCTTCTTTACAAGTCCTGTGAGTGCCGCTGTTATTTGCATGTATATATATATACACATATATATATATACACACATATATATATATATATATATATGCACATATATATATATATATATATATGCATATATATGTATATATATATATATATATATATATATATATATATGCATATATATATATATGTATATATATATATATATATATATGCATATATATATATATGTATATATATATATATGCGCATATATATATGCACATATATATATATATATTGTGATAGGATCACTGGTAAAGTGGTCTGTGGCAGGTACATTTGTCCCAGATTCCTGTCATTATGTGTTTAAACCCCCAGGAGAAAGTCTGCAGTGCAGCAGGCTTGAGTCTCGGCTTTTTGAAAAGCCGGTTTGGGACCTGGGGGTTGTGGGTGAGAGGAGAGGGAGGGCTCCACCCACGGCCACTCCAGGTTTTGGGTCTTAGCCTGGTAACAGGCTTGTTAGGGTTTCCACCTGAGAGTGGCCAATATAAGCCTAGTGTGCTTAGGGCTGAGTGTCTCACCTGGGAGAGCAGGCAGGGAGTTTGCTCAGAGACACTTGAAAACCTAACTGTGAGTGTTGTGCTGTGCCTTTGTTGCTGGTGAGGGCATTAGGCCCTGCCAGGTTCTTGTAGTGAGGGAAGTCACTTGTGAAGTTAGTGCCCCGACAGGGCTAGGATTTGTGTTTGTTTTCTTTATGTTATTTCTGACGTTGTACAATAAAGACTGTCGCCGACCAGCTTGTACTCGAATCCAGTCTGGCGTACTGTTTCCCAGCTGCCGTGCGTGAAAGGAAGGAGTCCTCTACCCAGGAGAGGGACCCCCTAACCTGACTGTGTCACACCTCATTCTTGCACACTACATCATATTTGTGTCCTTACACATTTCATATTTTTTATGTCATTTCATTTATTCTTTGTTTCTGTTTTAGTTTATTAACACCCACCCTCATCATTATGTATATCATTGCACTGTATTTTATGACAGCCTGCCCTGGCACCCGATCCCCAATAGATATACACATTGTTTATGTCTTAACCTTTATTGTCTCCGCATGCTCGGAATTTGTAGCCAGTCATATATTCATTAGGCTTACCCAGCACATTTCAGCCACTGTTTACACGGCACATAGTTCACACTTACATTGTGGTCAGGTCTGCCTTTTTGTTATGGCAGCTGACACACTGTTTTGTTTACTATCCCGGCTTGCGTGAGATAGGTCACATGATCGGCTGCATGACCGCACGCTGTGTGCTCCGTTGTCATGGTGCATCACTACAACAGCGGTGCGCCCGACAGCCGTGTCATCTTTAGAAGGGGGGTCCCGTCTTGATGACGTCATTGTATCCGGCGGGAGACGCTGGGCAGGCTGCATGCTTTGTCACTATGGGATGTATTTCTGGTATATAGGTATGTATTTTTTCACTGTTCTATGGTTCTTGATAAAAGTCGTTTGACTGAAACGTTGAACTTGACCTTGGGAGTCTGGAGTCTTCTTTACAAGTCCTGTGAGTGCCGCTGTTATTTGCATGTATATATATATATATATACACATATATATATATATACACACATATATATATATATGCATATATATATATGTATATATATATATATGCATATATATATGTATATATATATATATATATATATATATGCGCATATATATATGCACATATATATATATTGTGATAGGATCACTGGTAAAGTGGTCTGTGGCAGGTACATTTGTCCCAGATTCCTGTCTTATGTGTTTAAACCCCCAGGAGAAGTCTGCAGTGTAGCAGGCTTGAGTCTCGGCTTTTTGAAAAGCCGGTTTGGGACCTGGGGGTTGTGGGTGAGAGGAGAGGGAGGGCTCCACCCACGGCCGCTCCAGGTTTTGGTTCTCGCAGCCTGGTAACAGGCTTGTTAGGGTTTCCACCTGAGAGTGGCCAATATAAGCCTAGTGTGTTTAGGGCTGAGTGTCTCACCTGGGAGAGCAGGCAGGGAGTTTGCTCAGAGACACTTGAAAACCTATTTGTAAGTACTGTGCTGTGCCTTTGTTGCTGGCAAGGGCATTAGGCCCTGCCAGGTTCTTGTAGTGAGGGAAGTCACTTGTGAAGTTAGTGCCCCGACAGGGCTAGGATTTATGTTTGTTTTCTTTATGTTATTTCTGACGTTGTACAATAAAGACTGTCGCCGACCAGCTTGTACTCGAATCCAGTCTGGCATACTGTTTCCCAGCTGCTGTGTGTGAAAGGAAGGAGCCATCAATCGATGTTTAGGAAACATCAACAATTGTGGTCTACACAGATCTTGCCCAATCGCTAAACAATTGATTGCTTCTAACGATGGTTGAACCATCAATGGTACAGCTGTCAATGGCCATCACTACAGTATAACATAAAAAGTGCTATTTTTATGGTATACTGGGTTTTAAAAAAAAAAATTTTCAAACAAAATAGTGATGGATAAGTTTAAAATTATGTTCTTGACCTAATTCAATCATAAAAGAAACCGAAAATTTTGGAGCGGTTTTTGGAAAAAGAATTCGTCAGTTAAGTGGTTAAAAGAATTGCCCACATATATTGACACCTCTACCATGACTCAATCTGATACAGTAGGCATCAATAGAATGGTTGAGGATTACTTTAATGGTCTGCCTCCACTCTCCTACAAGCCTGACACTATCCATCCTTCCCCTTCAGAACCCAATTCAAGGTTCTTACACTCACTTACAAAGCCCTCGCCCAATCCTCTTCCATTTACATCTCCGATCTCATCTCAATTCACACTCCTGTCTGCCCACTTTGCTCAATAAATGCATGCTGCCTCCCCCTGCCAACTGATTGCTCCCACAATTTTGCCCTTGCTGCTCCCTACCTCTGGAACTCTCTCCTTCTCCTTATTAGACTCCCCACCTCTCTAGAATTCTTCAAACGGGTTCTCAAGACCCACTACTTCATCAAAGCCTCCAGCTCTCATCCTAACCCACTGCTCCATGCTTCTTCCTCACTGTCTACCCCATCTGTGTCACCCCTTTCTGTCTGGCTCTCCTCTTTAGAAAGTAAGATCTCATGAGCAGGGCCCTCTTCCCTCATATGCTTCTTCTTCCCTCACTCATACGATTGTCTACTCCAAACTCCCCACAAGGGCACCTAACATTTGGTTGCTGACGCCCTGCTGCTTTTTTGAGTGAGATGCTATTGCACCAATGTTTATAGCTATGTCCTTGTCCTGCATTGTTTTGCACTGTAAGTCGATGTGATGTACTTAAGTTGCCCACCCTTCAGTTTGTACTCATAAAGAGTGTTTAGCACAGCGGGGAACCTTGTGAATGATCAGCGTGGGAGGCTACTTTAAAAAAATGTGGAAGAACTAATGTCCATTGTGCACCACTTTTCATTATGGGCTTTGCCAAGATTGTGTATGTTAGACAAGAAACAAGTGTATATTATTATTACTTTACTTTACTGAAGGTTTTGACCCAGACTCAAAATGATAGTAATACAAAGCAAAATGACTGCATGAAGACAAGGTTACAAGGTTCCACCCAATTATCACCACTACCGTACAATGAATGTGAGTAGTGATGGCGACAGTATTATGGAAAATAAAGAAGTCAGCCAAGTATCTTAGCCAAATTGAATATTTGTAAATACTAATAGGTGCCCTCTGGTAAGGAGATTCTCTTTTATATTCCTCTTATTTGATTATGATGAGTGCAGATCATCGAGTTGCTCATTTTAGCTTTTTGACCTTTAGTCGATGTTGAAGTATCAGCTCCAGCTTCTCAACTCTATTCTGGAGGTCATGGCAGCAGCATACAGTACATCTCGTTCTGGACAACCACTTGTCACCGGCGTTTATGTGCTGTATCTTTCAAAACCATCCATCACCAGCTTCTTGTACAGGCATGACCCTGTTTCCTGCAGCTTCTCCACAGATACAGAGTACCATCCTCCTAATCATCCTTTATTATGTGTGTTTGACAGGCAGAAACGATTTTACTATACTTTACTGGGGATTTTGGGCCTGAAACTAAATTTTATTAATACAAAGTAAAATTCTGACCACATGAAGACAAGGTCACCACGACATTATCACTGCTATGCTCCCATACAATTAATGTGCATAGTGATGACGTCAGTATGAATATGTGTAAACTATTATGGAAAATAAGAAGTCAGCAGATTATAATACTAGTAGATGCTTGTGAGTAAAGATACTCTCTTTGAATTGATTGGGCCTGTGATTTGGTTGGCCTGTGATTTGCTTGTTGGATAAGTTTGTTATTAATTCATTATCAATTTTTACTTTCTACATTTATCAATTTCTATTGGCTTCAGGCCTGCAATAAACTGGATAGAGGTGTTTGTTATTAACTTATTAATTAATTATCAATTTCTACAATTATCAATTTGTATTGGCCTGAGTACTGTAATTTGGTAATTTTTACTAATATAATAAAAATGTTGTTTCTGTCTGTTTGTTCTAAGTTGGTGCAAAAACTACTGAACCAATTTTCATGAAAACTGTATCATTTTGTAGTGGAAACTCCTACAAATAACCTGCACTTTGTTATATCTTGATCCGTCAAGTTAAAGCTGAGCAATAACAAAAAAAATATTGACATTATCAATGCAAAAGATAGGTGTGGCACTATGCACGTGGCTAGTAAGGGGTGAGAGGTGCTTTGGGTCCGCATTCACTTGAATAGGATAGACTACATTGGTGTGAGTAGTGAGTAAAGGCACTGCTGCCACAAGTCTGTATATCGCTGCTGGTCATACATGCCTATCCGGTTTTAGCGGGAGGCTCCCGATTTTTCGGGTAATCCCCCGCACCCCCGGAATGTTAGGCACTTCTCCCGCATTCTGCCCACTTCCTAGCGAAGTGGGCAGAATGGGGAGAATATTAGCGGGGATCAGCAGTTCTGAGCATTAAGGGTGGGGCTAATGACGCGATTCTATGAGAATCGTGTCATTTAGCTCCGCCCCTATTTAATTATGCATAATCACGGTGAATTCCCGTGAGGGACGGTGTTTAACTACGCAATGCGGCCGGCCCTGCCCCCAACTCCGCCTACCTGCTTCACCTCCCCGCCCTTCTCCCAGGGAGGAAAATTTTATAGTCAGCAAGTATGCTGCAGGTCATGTGGGCCACTCCCGCAACAGGTCCCTTATGCAAAGCAATACAACTAGAAGACTTTAATAAAAAAAATCTTGGCAGAAGTGATTTCATCGTGGGCTAAGCTGCAGGCAACGGCTAGTATATTATATTTAGATATTTTCTACTAAACTTTTAATTTTAGGCTATTAGTTCTTTATTAATGAAAATGTTCAGAAGCCATGTGTCTGTGCCACTGCTGTCGCTTAGTCTAGCCAGCCAGCTCACTGCAGCCATTGGCCAATATTAATGAAAACAATATTGTGACCTGTGAGGTGGTAAAAATTGACTGGAAATTAATGACAATTAATGTTATTGATGTTAATAATAATGTAAGAACAAAAACAGGCCAAATTATATGCTTTTAACTGGTTTTATAATTTTTTTAAGAAATCCAAAACCCAAACATTTGAGGGTGGTTTTGCCAAAAGGAAAACAAGTCGATGATTTAGAACCAAAATCAAAACATGGGGATCTGCACACATCTCTAATATTTATATATATATAAAAAATTAAATATATATATATATATACATATATTTATATATATATATATATATACATATATTTATATATATATATATATATATATATATATACACACACACAGAGTGTATGGTTTGTATACACATTTCAATAACTTTCCCTAATCTAGTAAAAATATCATTATCTAGATTTTTTTTTAAACAATCATAAAAACAGCTAAAATCACATAAAATGGGCCAGTTTTTGTTCCAACCGTATTATTAACCTCAATACCATTTATTTCCACTTGTTTCCAGTCAAATTTGACCACCTCACAGCTCACTATATTGTTTTCATCCAGTTCAGGCCCAAAATTTGCACCAAGCTAGCTAGCTGACTAAGCTATGCGGCAGCAGTGGGCAGCACAAAAACATGGCAGTTCAATTGCCAACATGGCACATCAGGAAACAAATGTTTTTATTATTCAAGAGAGGCCTGAGGAAGTTGGAGTATGTATGTAGTTGAAGGCAGGGACAGGAAGGGTTTGATAGTAAATTTAATTAAATTTTTTTATTCTGAAGTAAATTTATGAAGGAGAGGGGGAAGGGAGGAGGCATTTACAAAAAAATATTTTACTCATTCACATCAGTTTTTGCCCCAGAAGAATCCTTGGGCGCCATGCCTGCTGCTGGGAGTGTATTTTCTCTTTCCAGAAGGGGTCCAGGAAGACTTCTAGTAGTGCCTTCCACATAAATAAGCATTCCACAACTGTACAGGGTCATTGAAAAAACATTGGCCCTGATTCAGAGCCGGACGCTCTGACAGAGCGCTCGCTCTGAATCAGGGCCGGGCTATTTTTTTTTTAGAACGGCCTCCTGGCTGCTTGCATAGCTGTGGGTGACCACCCACAGCTATAGTGAGCGGCCAGGAAGATGGTCGCGATGGTCAAGACCATCGCGACCATCGGGCTTGCGATGAGACCCTTGTGGTAGGGTCTCGTTGCCACAAGCCCCAGAGAGATTTCGGCTCTAACAGAGCCGAAATCTCTCCCACTGACATCACTCGTGATGTCAGTGGGGCCGCCTCCAAATGGAGGCGTTCACATGGGAATGCCTCCTTTTGGGCAGCCACTCCCCCGGCCCATCCACCAAAGGGGGCGTGCTGTCACTCAACATCGACAGCACGCCCTCTTTGGTACGAGACCCGGAGCAACGGATTGCTAGTCGCTATCCGGGTCTCACGCATGCGCACGATGGAGCCGGCTCCGTCGTGCACATGCGCACTGGCCCACCATCGACCCAGTTGCGAGTGCACAGCGCTTGTGACTGGGTCAGAAGTTAGTTAGTGGCCTCAAAACTGCCACTTAACCAGCACAAAGATATTAAGGGGTAAATTTAATATACTAAAGTGAGAGTTTTTAGAAGTGAGTTTTAGAAGTGATGTTGCTCATAACAACCAATCAGATTCTACTTAACATCACTTTCTAGAAGATAATAGTCAGAATCTGATTATTTTCTATGGGCAAGCAACATCACTTCTAAAACTCACTTCTAAACCCCTTAAGGTCTTACGTTGTGTCTTTCTTGAGAATCCTGCGCCAACGTCTGCTGCTAGGAGTGGATTTTCATCCCAGAAGGGGACCAGGAAGAGTGCTTTCCAAAACAATTGACTGTAAAATAATCCTTTGCAAAGCTTCCACATTGAACATTTCCCAACCTGTACATGGACATTAAAAAAATATAGTTAGTCAGTGGCCTCAAAGTGCTACTTAACCAGCACAGATATGTCGACAAGTGTAAGATCTATGATTTAAGGCAGGGGTAGCCAACCCTGGTCCTCAAGAGCTACCAACAGTGCATGTTTCCATGTCTCTTCATAGAACCACAACTGTAATAATTAACTCCACCTGTGGATCTTTTCAAATGTGGTGCTGAGTAATGAATACACCTGTGCACCTGCTAGGTTATCTGGAAAATGTGAACTGTTAGTAGCTCTCGAGGATCGAGGTTGGCTACCCCTGATTTAAAGCCTTACGTTGTATCTGTCTTGAGAATCCTGCGCCTGCTTCTGCAGCTAGGAGTGGATTTTCATCCCAGAAGGGGACCAAGAAGAGCGCTTTCCAAAATCAATTGACTGTTAAATAATCCTTTGCAAATCCTCCGAAAAAGCATTTCCCAACCTGTACAGGGACATTAAAAAAAACATAGTTAGTTAGTGGCCCTCAGTTCAAACTGCCATTGTACCTACTGTCCACCTAACCGTAGCAGATATTGTGGACAAGTGGAACAGACTAGAGTAGCAAATGCAACAGTTAAGGTTTAAGTCTTACGTTGTGTCTTGAGCGCCATACCTGCTGCTGGGAGTAGATTTTCATCCCAGAAGGGATGAAGACATCGTTTTTTCTTCCCAACGGACACAGATCTGAAGAGATTTTATAATTTTTCCTGTCAACTACTGACAGGAAAAAGAGGCAATTTGGAGGCCCTTACACAAAACTGCCTTTTCTTTACTTGAGCTGCCCACCTTCCAGTGTGTACTCAAAGAGTTTTCAGCACAGCTGGGAACCTTGTCAGTGATCGGCCTAAGACTACTTCCCCAAAATGTGGAAAAGATAATGCCCATCAAAATTAACTACAAATTCTACAAGAAAGACCTGTAATTACCTGAAAGTCAATTACTTGCAAAAATTACAGAGGCACCTGTAATGGTGGATTCCAGCGGGGACAAATTAATATTGTGTGAAGAGGATGATGTATACATCACCCCAGTTTATACCAGCACCCAAGCCTAAATCGTCATTCCATCCTGTGTTGTGTATAAATTACAGTTGCGCTGCCTGTTAAATTGGGGATTCATTGTCCACTTTAGTGGATGTATGCTCCATTATAGTCCATATCATCACCACACCCCCTACACATCTTCTGACCTGGGCTACAGGAGGAGCAGCTGCACTCTGGAATATGGTTGCATGGAGTTGCCCCTCTGCCTCGCTGAAATTCAGGTAGAGGGGTCATGGGTAGGGACTGGGAGTAGGGACACTATAATCACAGAATGCAGTTTTAGCTGCTTTATTCCATTTTTTAAACCATATCCTCTATTTTCACCTTTGAAAATGTTTATGCAAATCTCAGCAGAGGCGTTTTGTGATGTCATGGCTAACGCGCACACACACACACAAAAAAAAACAGATTGATTGAATTAATTTTTGGGGGGCACTTGGGAGGAAGAGTATCCTAACGAGGCAGCAGCCTCTTGATAAACGACACAGGCAGCACAGTACCCCTGCGCACCTACGTTGCTGATAACTGTGACTAACGCGCACGCACCAAAAATTTGTTTTTATTTTTACACTGGTGGTGTGGCAGGCTAACACGCACACACCAAAAAATTTTTATTATTTCCACACAGGTGGTGTACACACAAAAAAATGTTTTTATTATCACTCTGGTAGTGTGTGGCAGGCTAACATGCACACAAAATTTTTTTTTTTATTTTAACACTGGTGGTGTGGCAGGCTAACATGCACACACAAAAAATGTTTTTATTTTCACACAGGTGGTGTAGCAGGCTAACACGCACACACAAAAAAGTAGATTTTATTTTTTTCACACTGGGGGTGAAGAGCACCCCTGAACGAGGCAGCAGCTCCTTGATAAATGAGACACAGGTAGCACAGCTGCCCTGCACATCTACGTTGCTGATAAGTGTGGCTAACAGGTGCGCACACACACATAAAAATAAAATACTTTATTTTTTCCACACTGGGGGTTAATAGCACCCCTGATGGACAGAGCACCCCCTGGACAACACAGCAGCACAGCCAGCCAGCCCCTATGGAATGGACAGGACAACAGCCAGCCCCAGTATATATGGATATTATGGACAACAGCCAGCCCCTATGGAGTGGACAGGACAACAGCAAGCCAGCCCCAGTATATGGACATAAGCAGCCAGCCCCTGACACAACAGTAGCCTAGCCAGTCCCTATGCACATACAGTATGGATATAAGCAGCCAGCCCCTGACACAACAGTAGCCAGCCCCTATGCACAGCAGAACAGAACAGCACAGAACAGCACAGCACAGCTCCCAGCTCCCTCAGCACAGCTCCCTCACTCTTCAATCTCCACAGCCAGACTGAAAAATGGCGGCGATCGCGGGACCTTTATAGAATCCAAAACCCGCAAGAATCTGACAGCGGGATGATGACATTTTGCCTCGTTTTCAGATCCGAGTCAGCCGGGAAAACCTGAGCCGACTCAGATCTGACTCGGACTCCCTAAGTTTGGGTGGGTTCGGATCTCTGAGATCCGAACCCGCTCATCTCTAATTATAATAGGCAGCTTACTGGGTGTTTGTATTTTGTTGCTTTTTACTGATAAATCTTGTCCTTGAAATTAGGGATATTTGGTAACACTGCCATACACATAAATACAAGCGCATAAAGCACATCAAGCTGGGTACACACTGAGCAATGTGTACCCAGATGACACATCGGACCAACATATCGGATCCTGGCTACACATCAGAATGAGGTAATGAACGACGGAACAAGGTACCTGCAACAGGCCACATGATATATCGTCTGGTTGGACGTGCAGCACGGCCGGACCACTGAGCGATGCGGCCGATATGTCGTTCCAATTCGGTCGGTAACGACATATCGTGCCGACATTGTCTCAGTGTGTACCCAGCTTAACACCTAATACTGTAATCAGCCTCAACAGTTTTCTAAGTTGCAGATGACAGAATTTTTAATTTTTTAATTCAAGTACCATGTAGGCAATGTAGCAACTCTTTAATGACAGGTTCCAAGAGTGGATGTCCTTTAGTTTGGCAGTGGTAAATGTAAATTAAACATTTGTATAGAAGGTTGTGTTCTACTCTATGGGATAAACTCAACTCAACATATTTGTGCTCTCAAAGAAAAAGTCATAAGAGCACTATCAGAGGAGGACAAATACACCGACTGCCAAGAACTTCTGAAATGTTTTCCAAGACTGGAGGTAGAGGTGTAGCTCTTGACTCTTATTGAAAAGAGAACAGAATGTACATACACTAGTCCCAACAATAGAGAACATCTGTAAAAAAAAAATGTTGCACAGAGATAGTTTGCAAAAATTTTTGTTTTATACAAGAGGAAAATGCTCACAGCTGTGACAGATGCCATAATGCCAACACAACATTTTGAATATCATAAAACGAATGGCATTTATTTATTATAAAGACAGATAACAAACAAAGCCTAGGCCATTCCAGAGAGTTTAGTTATTTTGAGAGGTGTTGGTGGTGCTGATTTAATACTTCTTCCCAGAAAAGCTCAGCCATGCCATCAGTGCCAAGTAGTTATATATAGACATAGTAGGCAGTGTGCGGGGAGAGTCGGACAGTCCTCAAAGTCAAGATAACCGAATGATAAGTTGGCAAAGTCCACTCATATGATTAACAGCTACCAAACCAATCTTGTGCTAGGACTGCAACATTTTAGGCATAGAATATAATCTAATTTATCTATATGGCAAGTGCAAACATTTTCTATTCAAATATGTTAGAAGCAGCCATTTTTATTTAGTTTGGAAAACCTACAAGGTTACAGGAAAATTACAGTTTTTACTGCACTGGCTCATTATATGGGTTGGGTATGGGATCCCGGCAGTCGGGATGCCGCCAGTCAGAATCCCGACAATGGCATCCCGACAGTCAGAATCCCGACACCATTAGGTAGATCCCCCCTAGTGCCTAAACCTAACCTCCCCCTCCCCACACCCTAAACCTAACCCTCCTCACTTAGGGCCTGATTCAGAGCCGCTCGTAAGCGGCCGCTCGTTCGCTCCGAGCGATGTTTGCCCAACTGCGCATGCGTACGGATCGTAATACGCATGCGCGAACCAGTCAGTGCGGCCGAAATTCACGTGCTCGCAAAATAGCAAATGCCTGAAAATTTGAGTGACAGAAAGAGACGTATGTGGGTGGTAACAGGGGGAAGGTGCTTGAAAACGGGGAGTGGAGATCCGAACGCAGGCGTTTTATGGGTGTGCATAATTAAAACAGCAGCGTCATTGACCACGTCACTGGGTTATTTTATAGCCAGAACTGCTCGCAAGATTGTGGTAGGAAAAACCAACCCCAAGAATAGCGGGCAGTTCATACCCTGGTCGATGTACTCGATTAATCTAATAAATAGCGGACATGACGTAGGATGCGAGCGGCCAGGGGGCGTATTTTTCCAAAAAACAACAGCAAGATTAGTTTGCTCGTTCAGACCTAGAGGCGTGAACAGACCGCAAAGAGCGAACGGTTCATTTGAATAGCCACCCCTATTTTCTGGACGAGCAAGCGCTAATTGCGTCCGGCTCTGAATCAGGCCCTTAGTGCCTAACCCTAAACCTAACCCTGATCATAGAAAATACCTTGCAATCATACTATCCTTTGATGCCGAAAAGGCTTTTCACAGGATCTAACAGGATCTCCGGGCAATTCACGTCCCATACTATATGCCACTTTGGCTTGACTGGAAGCTGTCTCCAGGAGGTTTAAGTTCTCTATATTTGTTTGTTAGCCAGTGTTATGGTCATTGGTCAGTGGCTGCAAGTTTGTCCCGCAACTCGCAAATGTAATAGGGTGCAAGTTGGAGTGTGTGAGTGTGTAATAAATGTGAGTGACTACGAGTTTTTCTTGGGCAGAACTCGCAATTTGTAATTTGAAATTTCATTACAAGTTGCACGTTTCATAGAAGCCTTCACAGATCAGTGAAAATGTAATGAAAGTGTTAAAAAAAATTACGTGCGACCCCCCCATCCCAAAAGCGAAAATATGAGGGGGAAAAGATGTAGGGGTCCTACATATTTTACACAACCAGCACGGGCTCCTGAGCCCATCTGGTTATAAACATATGGGGGAAAAAAGACGTAGGGATCTCCCATATTTTACACAACCAGCACCAGGCTCTTTCTAACAGGCGTGTAATGCCACACCCGAGGGACACGCTTCACTGGGTCCCCCGGGCCAAAGCAGTAATCACCTCACACTAGTCAACTGAGGCCGCGGATTCCTCAGGAAGTGGGAACCTCCCAATAAAGGGGTCCCCCCTCCCAGGGACACCCCAGGCTGATATACCTGGCTATTTCCCACACCCCTGGTGGAGATAGGTGTGGGGTTAAAAAATAGTGTACAAAATATAATGAAAATTATCTTTTACAGGGGGACTACAGATATTTTCACAACCAGGACAGGAAGCCAGTGCTGGTTTTGTAAAATATGTGGGGCCCCCTACCTCTTTTCTTCCACATATTTAAAAACTAAGGCCCTCATTCAGAGCCGTACGCTCTGAGCAGAGCGCACGCTCTGAATGAGGGCCGTCCTCCATAACTATGGAGCGTCCTCCTGGACGCTCGTATAGCTGTGGGTCACCACCCACAGCCTATACGAGCGTGCAGTTTGATGGCCGCGATTTTCTTGACCATCGCGACCATCGAAACTGCGAGCCGGAGCCTGCGGTTGAGGTTTTCAACCGCAAGGCCCGGAGTAATTTTGGCTCTATCAGAGCCAAAATCACTCCCACTGACATCACTAGTGATGTCAGTGGGCCGGCTTCTGACGGTAGGCGTTCCCTTAGGAACGCCCCCGTCTGGGAGGCACGTCCCCGGCACGCCCACCAAAGGGGGCGTGCTGTCAATCAACATCGACAGCACGCCCCCTTTGATCAGGCACAACGAGCGAAGGAAAGTCCTTCGCTCGTCGCGTCTGGCGCATGCGCACGACGGAGCTCCCTCCGTCGTGCGCATGCTCAGTGCAGAACATCGACCCACTTGCGAGCGGACAGCCGCTCGCGAGTGGGTCTGAATCAGGCCCTAAGACCGGCTCACACAGCCCAGTGGTGGTTGTGCATTTGGAGGTGACCACACGCCATTTTTTTTTTTTTTTCATTTTAACATTGTAATAGCTTTTTACTAACAGAAGTCTTCACGGATCTCACTGATCTGTAAAGGCTTCTGTGAAACACGCTGCGTGGAGCTCTGGTATTGACCTGGATTATTTATATTCTTGTTGAAAATATTGACTTTAGCAATCCACAGACCATGAATACAAATATATACTGTTTCCAAAAATGACTGTGTGTAAGTTTTTCTATAGAATAAAAGTTGTTGGAGTCATGACTATTTTCACATATCTCCTGCAGCCATGTGTTCTTGAGAAAAGGGTCTTATCTTCTCAGGAGTGTTCTATGTATTATGGTGCATACACACGGTCAGATTAAAAGAATGATATAAACGATAACGATATTGTTTATCGTTTGATCATTTATATCATTCTTTTTTTTAACCCCTCAAACGACCAATCGATGGTTGATGCGCGGGCATGGATGTTCGATATCGACCATCGCCCGTGCATGCAGGCCAACCTGATCGATATCGATCAGGTTAGCCTGTTTGCTATAGGGACCCGCGATCGTCGATGCGTCATTTGGGGGTTTGTACATGTTGCTGGATGCTCGATATCGAACATCCATCACATGGAGGACGATCAGACGATATCTGATCGTTGTGTCAAACAAAAGGAAAGGGGAAATTGGAAAAAACGTCGCACAGGCAATTTAAATTGAAGTAAAAATAAAAATAAAAATAATTAAACCACTATTCCCAAAATAATTATCAATATAAATGTATATAGGGTATCAGGTAGTGGTGGTGCTCACTAGAGTTAGGGTACATAAGCAGTTTGGAAGAAGAGAAAAGAACTCTGTTTGGTGAGCAGTCTAAGTTATTATGTATAATAAAACACAACTTTAAATGTTGAAAATTAATATAATAGGCTCACTGTTGTACAAAACACTCACAAAAATATCACAAAAATATCACAAAAATATCACAAAAAATATCAAAACTATTATTAGTCTGAAACACTTAAATCCTAGAAATCCTATACATTAAATAGGCATATACTAAAATAAATATATATATGCACAAAAATTAATTAAACACCCTCCTATATATCAAAAATAGCGAAATATACAGATAATACAATTAGAATCAAGCTTAAATAGCATAATTATTCAGACATCGGTTTAACCCCTAATGCATAACATGAATATGTCCTAGCTTAAATAATCGGTTGATCCCCTATTATATAGCATTAATGAATCTTTAGTTTAGATTTTAGAAAAGTCCGGGCATAGGAGCTGCCAAACCTCATTCTACTTCTCCTCACTTGGACCGAGGTCTATCTGTGAGGAGTGAGAGATTACTGGAAAGGCAGGTTGCCCTTAGAAACAACAGTATAACCGCAGTGTTACTCAAGTTTTAATTTCTGCTATATTTATATATATATATATATTATACTAATAGTCAGAACATGTGTCAGCAGTTATTTGCTGTCTAAATTGAGATACAAGTAGGATTTAAGAGTAGAGGTCACTTGCGGTTATATTCTGATAAAACTGTTTTTTGCAAAATGCTGTATCCTATTTAATTATTAATTTGAACACTTTTTATACAACTATTCATTTTTTGTGGCAGCATAGATGTATGTAAATATATGCAGTCATTCCATTTATTGACTAGTTGTCTCTATTACTAAATGTTATATCAGATGTCATTGTCTGTACGGAAATTATCTGATTCATTATTTTTCATATAGTGACAACTGTGATGTGTCCTAAATGTCAAATTATTATACTGCAATATTAGGGACACAATTTATGTGAATGGAGTCTATTGTCTGTTTTCATTATTAACAATGTCATAAACAAGTTGCTCTATTACTTCATATTATATCAGACGTAATTGTCGGTACGGAAATTATCTAATCTATCACGTTTCATATAGTGACAATTGAGATGTGTCCTAAATGTCTCTATATTACACTGCAATATTAAGGACACAATTTATGTGAATGGAGTTTATTGCCTGTTTTCATCATTAATAGTGTCATAGTTGTAATTTCATTTGAGACGGAATTCCATTTAGGATAGATATAGTACTGAATGTTATTGATTAGATCTGCTATCATATATCATTACTACTGATGTTTATAGTCACCTCTCTATCCCTCTATTAACTGATGGCTATCTCAAGTTAAGTAATTCTCTCATTAGGGGTCCAATTCTATACAGTAAGACCCCTAACAGCAGAAATGAAAACTTGAGTAACACTGCGGTTATACTGTTGTTTCTAAGGGCAACCTGCCTTTCCAGTAATCTCTCACTCCTCACAGATAGACCTCGGTCCAAGTGAGGAGAAGTAGAATGAGGTTTGGCAGCTCCTATGCCCGGACTTTTCTAAAATCTAAACTAAAGATTCATTAAGGCTATATAATAGGGGATCAACCGATGTTTGTATAACTATGCTATTTAAGCTAGGACATATTCATGTTATGCATTAGGGGTTAAACCGATGTCTGAATAATTATGCTATTTAAGCTTGATTCTAATTGTATTATCTGTATATTTCGCTATTTTTGATATATAGGATGGTGTTTAATTAATTTTTGTGCATATATATATTTATTTTAGTATATGCCTATTTAATGTATAGGATTTCTAGGATTTAAGTGTTTCAGACTAATAATAGTTTTGATATTTTTTGTGATATTTTTGTATATTTTTGTGAGTGTTTTGTACAACAGTGACCCTATTATATTAATTTTCAACATTAAAAGTTATGTTTTATTATACATAATAACTTAGAGTGCTCACCAAACAGAGTTCTTTTCTCTTCTTCCAAACTGATATCTGATTGTTGTCTGATCGTCCAGTGTGTACGGGCCATTAGAGACACAACAGTTTTTTTCTCCATATAGGAATAGTAACAGTCTCAGGGCCTGATTCAGAGCCGGACGCTCTGACAGAGCGCTCCCTCTGAATCAGGGCCGGGCTATTTTTTTTTTAGAGCGGCCTCCTGGCCGCTCGCATAGCTGTGGGTGACCACCCATAGCTATAGCGAGCGGCCAGGAAGATGGTCGTGATGATCAAGACCATCGCGACCATCGGACTTGCGATGAGACCCTTGTGGTAGGGTCTCGTTGCTGCAAGCCCCAGAGAGATTTTGGCTCAAACAGCGCTTGCGACCGGGTCTGAATCAGGCCCTCTGTTTGTAAGGTTCAGAGGGAACATTCCATAACTGGTTACTATGTCAAAATATCTGATGAGTAATTATTCTTAAACAACACACTATGAGGACCTCATTCAGAGTCGGTCATTGCGGCCGCACGGTCGTACGCCACCGATGTTCACTAAACTGCGCATGCGTAAAGTTTGCAATGCGCATGCGCAAACTAGCTGCTACGATCAGAAAGTTCTCTCTCCTTGAACACAGCCAGATCGGTAGTTTGAGTGACAGAATGAGGCGTTTGTGGGTGGTAACAGGGGAAGGTGCTTGAAAACGGGGGAGTGGAGATCCGAACGCAGGCGTGCCTAATTATGCGAACAGCGTTTTATGGGAGTGCATAATTAACAAAGTAGTGTCATGGCACACGTGACATGGGTGGTTTGTACACTGACCTGATCGTAGTGCTTAAGAGAGGGTATGGTCAACCTTAAGCTCTACGACCAGTTCCGATGGTTACCGATGGTCTCGATTAATCCTTATATGGCCGGAGATGACGTGTAATGCGTACGAGAAGGGGGCGTATTTTTTGTCTTATGGCTGCTTCCTCCCCTTGGTCGGCCAGCTACCGATCCGATCTTAAGGACAGAAGTTGCGAGTGCATCATTTGCATATCCGGCCCCTTTTCCCTTACGACCATGCGGCGCAACGACCGACTCTGAATGAGGTCCTGGGTTTTTAGTCATTCAGATAAATTGGGTGAGAGGTTATATATTCCTTCTCTATTTACAGTGTCAGATCTTAAACCTCATTAATGGTATAATTCTTATGAAAGTTTATATGAGGATTTCTATTCTGATTTATATAGATCTGTAGATTTTTGCAGTTAGCAGTGGGACGTTTATTGATGCACTAGTACATAACATGTAATTGTATAAACAAAGGCTATCCACTTTATTCTCAAATAATATCTATAAACATTAGATAATGGTGTGGCTTAGGACTAAGAATTTTATGGGCATCGTATTCTTTCTGTGTGTATATTATTCGTATTATATGTAAAGGACCCAACGATAGTATAGTAGATCCCACTATACTGTATTGTATTTGCATTTAAATACGCTGTTCTCGTTTCCTATATAGTACAACAGGCATATCCTGTATACCTTATAGTGGGTCTGTTCTTCAAAAATTAATCTTTAGAATGATATGGGTTGGTAGCGTCAAAATTGTTGATGTTGTTTTCCAACAAAATGTGTGAATATATATATACACAGGTAAATTCAACTATTCATATATACATTAACCTGTGTTCCCTTATATCTGTGTATAGACATATCAGGTGCTTAATATCATATATCCATGTTAATTTCTTCCCCAAACTTAGATATTTATTTGATTTATGATTCTTATATTCTTGCTATATATGTCTAGAAACACGAGGAGTAGGTGTAAGATATTATGTCAGAAAAGCCCGGTGCTGGTTGTACATTTAGGAAGGAGACCATATGTAGTTTTTTTTAATCAATTTTACACTTTTAATAGGTTTTTTAACACAGAAGCATGCACGGATCTCACTGATCCGTGCATGCCTCTGTGTAACTCGCACCTTGTAATGAAAGGCACATTGCAATGTACAAGTTTTACCGCAGTTTTAACTCGCATGCACTCACATGCGAGTCAAAATGGGACCCTAAAACTCGCACCCTATTACATGTATAGCGCTATACTCGCACATTTGCCAAATTCAGACCCTATTACATTTGGCCTACATATGTTTGCATAACTCAAAGTGCTTCCAAACACAGACGGGGGTTCTTCTGTGCACCACTGAGACCCTCACGTGAACTGTATTTTACCTATAGGTTTATCAATAGGGAGATGGTAGTGTCACCTGTACTGTTTACACCTATTATAGTCATGTCATCATCATATCATATTATATTCATGTCTATCATCCTACAGAATCTTTCTTTCTTTAAATGAGAGAGGTTTAGCTGGTAATGGATTTAGTAATAACCATTGAATAGATGCAATGAGGCATGTGTAGCTCATGAAGAGCAATCACTTAGGGATCATATACATCCCAGATTTACCGCATACTTGCCTACCCTCCCGATTTGGTCGGGAGCCAATTTAGACCATATCACAGCTTATAATATTGTTTTCAACATTATTGGCCAAAGGTTGCAGTGAGCTGACTGGTTACTAAGCGACAAAGCAGCGGCACAACGACACAGACACCACAGTATAAAGCACATCTATGACACATTGCCACACAGCAGTGGCAGAAATGAAAAGTAGTGCACCCACCCAGTGGGGTATGGCCAGCAGAATCACAGTACTTGTTTACATAGTGGGCTACGGCCCAAGGAGTCACAGTGCACAATCTTATTCACATTACACCGCACATAGGGCCTGATTCACATTACACCATAAAGTAGTGTCTTTTATTTATGTTACGACACACAGTAGTGACCCTTTTACACAATGCCCACAGTAGTGTTACTACTACATACTAACACTACTGATACACACATGATTGTGATTACACAGACCCAGCATGATTCCTGCAGTCAGCAGTGGGTACTGATATACACACACCATTGTGATTTATTTACACAGACCCAGCATGATAAAGAAAGTAATTCAGTACCCTGTGTGTTGATAAAGATAGTAATTCAGTACCCTGTGTGTTGATAAAGATAGTAATCCAGTGCCCTGTGTGTTGATAAAGATAGTAATTCATCAGTACGCTGTGTGTTGATAAAGATAGTAATTCGGTGCCCTGTGTGTTGATAAAGATAGTAATTCAGTACCCTGTGTGTTAATAAAGATAGTAATTCAGTACCCTGTGTGTTGATAAAGATAGTAATTCAGTACCCTGTGTGTTGATAAAGATAGTAATTCATCAGTACCCTGTGTGTTGATAAAGATAGTAATTCAGTACCCTGTGTGTTGATAAAGATAGTAATTCGGTACCCTGTGTGTTGATAAAGATAGTAATTCGGTACCCTGTGTGTTGATAAAGATAGTAATTCAGTACCCTGTGTGTTGATAAAGATAGTAATTCAGTACCCTGTGTGTTGATAAAGATAGTAATTCGGTGCCCTGTGTGTTGATAAAGATAGTAATTCGGTACCCTGTGTGTTGATAAAGATAGTAATTCGGTACCCTGTGTGTTGATAAAGATAGTAATTCAGTACCCTGTGTGTTGATAAAGATAGTAATTCAGTACCCTGTGTGTTGATAAAGATAGTAATTCAGTACCCTGTGTGTTGATAAAGATAGTAATTCGGTGCCCTGTGTGTTGATAAAGATAGTAATTCAGTACCCTGTGTGTTGATAAAGATAGTAATTCAGTACCCTGTGTGTTGATAAAGATAGTAATTAAGTACCCTGTGTGTTGATAAAGATAGTAATTCAGTACCCTGTGTGTTGATAAAGATAGTAATTCGGTACCCTGTGTGTTGATAAAGATAGTAATTCGGTACCCTGTGTGTTGATAAAGATAGTAATTCGGTACCCTGTGTGTTGATAAAGATAGTAATTCAGTACCCTGTGTGTTGATAAAGATAGTAATTCAGTACCCTGTGTGTTGATAAAGATAGTAATTCAGTACCCTGTGTGTTGATAAAGATAGTAATTCGGTGCCCTGTGTGTTGATAAAGATAGTAATTCGGTGCCCTGTGTGTTGATAAAGATAGTAATTCGGTGCCCTGTGTGTTGATAAAGATAGTAATTCAGTGCCCTGTGTGTTGATAAAGATAGTAATTCAGTGCCCTGTGTGTTAATAAAGATAGTAATTCAGTGCCCTGTGTGTTGATAAAGATAGTAATTCAGTGCCCTGTGTGTTGATAAAGATAGTAATTCAGTACCCTGTGTGTTAATAAAGATAGTAATTCAGTACCCTGTGTGTTGATAAAGATAGTAATTCAGTACCCTGTGTGTTAATAAAGATAGTAATTCAGTACCCTGTGTGTTGATAAAGATAGTAATTCAGTACCCTGTGTGTTGATAAAGATAGTAATTCAGTACGCTGTGTGTTGATAAAGATAGTAATTCAGTACGCTGTGTGTTGATAAAGATAGTAATTCAGTACGCTGTGTGTTGATAAAGATAGTAATTCAGTACCCTGTGTGTTAATAAAGATAGTAATTCAGTACCCTGTGTGTTGATAAAGATAGTAATTCGGTGCCCTGTGTGTTGATAAAGATAGTAATTCAGTACCCTGTGTGTTGATAAAGATAGTAATTCAGTACCCTGTGTGTTGATAAAGATAGTAATTCGGTGCCCTGTGTGTTGATAAAGATAGTAATTCAGTACCCTGTGTGTTGATAAAGATAGTAATTCAGTACCCTGTGTGTTGATAAAGATAGTAATTCAGTGCCCTGTGTGTTGATAAAGATAGTAATTCAGTGCCCTGTGTGTTGATAAAGATAGTAATTCATCAGTACCCTGTGTGTTGATAAAGATAGTAATTCAGTACCCTGTTTGTTGATAAAGATAGTAATTCAGTGCCCTGTGTGTTGATAAAGATAGTAATTCAGTACCCTGTGTGTTGATAAAGATAGTAATTCAGTACCCTGTGTGTTGATAAAGATAGTAATTCAGTACGCTGTGTGTTGATAAAGATAGTAATTCGGTGCCCTGTGTGTTGATAAAGATAGTAATTCAGTGCCCTGTGTGTTGATAAAGATAGTAATTCAGTGCCCTGTGTGTTGATAAAGATAGTAATTCAGTACCCTGTGTGTTGATAAAGATAGTAATTCAGTACCCTGTGTGTTGATAAAGATAGTAATTCAGTACCCTGTGTGTTAATAAAGATAGTAATTCGGTACCTTGTGTGTTGATAAAGATAGTAATTCAGTACCCTGTGTGTTGATAAAGATAGTAATTCAGTACCCTGTGTGTTGATAAAGATAGTAATTCAGTACCCTGTGTGTTAATAAAGATAGTAATTCATCAGTACCCTGTGTGTTGATAAAGATAGTAATTCAGTGCCCTGTGTGCTGATAAAGATAGTAATTCAGTACCCTGTGTGTTAATAAAGATAGTAATTCAGTACCCTGTGTGTTAATAAAGATAGTAATTCATCAGTACGCTGTGTGTTGATAAAGATAGTAATTCAGTACCCTGTGTGTTAATAAAGATAGTAATTCAGTACCCTGTGTGTTAATAAAGATAGTAATTCATCAGTACCCTGTGTGTTAATAAAGATAGTAATTCATCAGTACGCTGTGTGTTGATAAAGATAGTAATTCAGTGCCCTGTGTGTTGATAAAGATAGTAATTCAGTGCCCTGTGTGTTGATAAAGATAGTAATTCATCAGTACCCTGTGTGTTGATAAAGATAGTAATTCAGTACCCTGTGTGTTGATAAAGATAGTAATTCAGTGCCCTGTGTGTTGATAAAGATAGTAATTCAGTACCCTGTGTGTTGATAAAGATAGTAATTCAGTACCCTGTGTGTTGATAAAGATAGTAATTCAGTACCCTGTGTGTTGATAAAGATAGTAATTCAGTACCCTGTGTGTTGATAAAGATAGTAATTCAGTACCCTGTGTGTTAATAAAGATTGTAATTCATCAGTACGCTGTGTGTTGATAAAGATAGTAATTCAGTGCCCTGTGTGTTGATAAAGATAGTAATTCAGTACCCTGTGTGTTAATAAAGATAGTAATTCATCAGTACGCTGTGTGTTGATAAAGATAGTAATTCAGTACCCTGTGTGTTGATAAAGATAGTAATTCAGTACCCTGTGTGTTAATAAAGATAGTAATTCATCAGTACGCTGTGTGTTGATAAAGATAGTAATTCAGTACCCTGTGTGTTGATAAAGATAGTAATTCAGTACCCTGTGTGTTGATAAAGATAGTAATTCAGTGCCCTGTGTGTTGATAAAGATAGTAATTCAGTACCCTGTGTGTTAATAAAGATAGTAATTCATCAGTACGCTGTGTGTTGATAAAGATAGTAATTCAGTACCCTGTGTGTTAATAAAGATAGTAATTCAGTACCCTGTGTGTTGATAAAGATAGTAATTCAGTACCCTGTGTGTTGATAAAGATAGTAATTCAGTACCCTGTGTGTTGATAAAGATAGTAATTCGGTGCCCTGTGTGTTGATAAAGATAGTAATTCAGTACGCTGTGTGTTGATAAAGATAGTAATTCAGTGCCCTGTGTGTTGATAAAGATAGTAATTCAGTACCCTGTGTGTTAATAAAGATAGTAATTCAGTACCCTGTGTGTTGATAAAGATAGTAATTCAGTACCCTGTGTGTTGATAAAGATAGTAATTCAGTGCCCTGTGTGCTGATAAAGATAGTAATTCAGTACCCTGTGTGTTAATAAAGATAGTAATTCAGTACCCTGTGTGTTAATAAAGATAGTAATTCATCAGTACGCTGTGTGTTGATAAAGATAGTAATTCAGTACCCTGTGTGTTAATAAAGATAGTAATTCATCAGTACCCTGTGTGTTGATAAAGATAGTAATTCAGTGCCCTGTGTGTTAATAAAGATAGTAATTCAGTACCCTGTGTGTTAATAAAGATAGTAATTCATCAGTACCCTGTGTGTTAATAAAGATAGTAATTCATCAGTACGCTGTGTGTTGATAAAGATAGTAATTCAGTGCCCTGTGTGTTGATAAAGATAGTAATTCAGTGCCCTGTGTGTTGATAAAGATAGTAATTCATCAGTACCCTGTGTGTTGATAAAGATAGTAATTCAGTACCCTGTGTGTTGATAAAGATAGTAATTCAGTGCCCTGTGTGTTGATAAAGATAGTAATTCAGTACCCTGTGTGTTGATAAAGATAGTAATTCAGTACCCTGTGTGTTGATAAAGATAGTAATTCAGTACCCTGTGTGTTGATAAAGATAGTAATTCAGTACCCTGTGTGTTGATAAAGATAGTAATTCATCAGTACGCTGTGTGTTGATAAAGATAGTAATTCAGTGCCCTGTGTGTTGATAAAGATAGTAATTCAGTACCCTGTGTGTTGATAAAGATAGTAATTCATCAGTACGCTGTGTGTTGATAAAGATAGTAATTCAGTGCCCTGGGTGTTGATAAAGATAGTAATTCAGTACCCTGTGTGTTGATAAAGATAGTAATTCAGTACCCTGTGTGTTAATAAAGATAGTAATTCATCAGTACGCTGTGTGTTGATAAAGATAGTAATTCAGTACCCTGTGTGTTGATAAAGATAGTAATTCAGTACCCTGTGTGTTGATAAAGATAGTAATTCAGTGCCCTGTGTGTTGATAAAGATAGTAAGTCAGTACCCTGTGTGTTAATAAAGATAGTAATTCATCAGTACGCTGTGTGTTGATAAAGATAGTAATTCAGTACCCTGTGTGTTGATAAAGATAGTAATTCAGTACCCTGTGTGTTGATAAAGATAGTAATTCAGTACCCTGTGTGTTAATAAAGATAGTAATTCAGTACCCTGTGTGTTGATAAAGATAGTAATTCAGTACCCTGTGTGTTGATAAAGATAGTAATTCAGTACGCTGTGTGTTGATAAAGATAGTAATTCAGTGCCCTGTGTGTTGATAAAGATAGTAATTCAGTACCCTGTGTGTTAATAAAGATAGTAATTCAGTACCCTGTGTGTTGATAAAGATAGTAATTCAGTACCCTGTGTGTTGATAAAGATAGTAATTCAGTACCCTGTGTGTTAATAAAGATAGTAATTCATCAGTACCCTGTGTGTTGATAAAGATAGTAATTCGGTGCCCTGTGTGTTGATAAAGATAGTAATTCATCAGTACCCTGTGTGTTGATAAAGATAGTAATTCAGTACCCTGTGTGTTGATAAAGATAGTAATTCAGTACCCTGTGTGTTGATAAAGATAGTAATTCAGTACCCTGTGTGTTGATAAAGATAGTAATTCAGTACCCTGTGTGTTGATAAAGATAGTAATTCATCAGTACCCTGTGTGTTGATAAAGATAGTAATTCATCAGTACCCTGTGTGTTGATAAAGATAGTAATTCAGTACCCTGTGTGTTGATAAAGATAGTAATTCAGTACCCTGTGTGTTGATAAAGATAGTAATTCAGTGCCCTGTGTGTTGATAAAGATAGTAATTCAGTACCCTGTGTGTTAATAAAGATAGTAATTCATCAGTACGCTGTGTGTTGATAAAGATAGTAATTCATCAGTACCCTGTGTGTTGATAAAGATAGTAATTCAGTGCCCTGTGTGTTGATAAAGATAGTAATTCAGTACCCTGTGTGTTGATAAAGATAGTAATTCAGTACCCTGTGTGTTGATAAAGATAGTAATTCAGTACCCTGTGTGTTGATAAAGATAGTAATTCAGTACCCTGTGTGTTGATAAAGATAGTAATTCAGTACCCTGTGTGTTGATAAAGATAGTAATTCAGTACCCTGTGTGTTGATAAAGATAGTAATTCATCAGTACCCTGTGTGTTGATAAAGATAGTAATTCGGTGCCCTGTGTGTTGATAAAGATAGTAATTCATCAGTACCCTGTGTGTTGATAAAGATAGTAATTCAGTACCCTGTGTGTTGATAAAGATAGTAATTCAGTACCCTGTGTGTTGATAAAGATAGTAATTCAGTACCCTGTGTGTTGATAAAGATAGTAATTCATCAGTACCCTGTGTGTTGATAAAGATAGTAATTCGGTGCCCTGTGTGTTGATAAAGATAGTAATTCAGTACCCTGTGTGTTGATAAAGATAGTAATTCAGTACCCTGTGTGTTGATAAAGATAGTAATTCAGTACCCTGTGTGTTGATAAAGATAGTAATTCAGTACCCTGTGTGTTGATAAAGATAGTAATTCATCAGTGCCCTGTGTGTTGATAAAGATAGTAATTCATCAGTACCCTGTGTGTTGATAAAGATAGTAATTCGGTGCCCTGTGTGTTGATAAAGATAGTAATTCGGTGCCCTGCATGCTATCCTATTTTGCATTTAAGCTAATACAGATATTCCTCACTTAACGACCGAGTTCTGTTCCTACGACTAGGTCGTTAAACGAATTGGTCACTAAACGAGGAGCCATATATACAGGTACTTAATACAGGTAATCATTTTTATTTATTCTGAATAAAGAAAAGGTCTAAAGGAAACTCAAACTTGATACTGTAACTGTTTTACTTTGCATAATTCTTACATACTGTACAGTACAATTACATTTATAAAAAAAAGACATTCAGAATAACATTTTAGTCATTGTACTATGGGTTCCAGCTGGTCAGAGTGCTGATCGTAAGACCGAACGGTTGTTAAATGAATAGGTTGTTAAGTGAGGAATGTCTGTAGTACTAATTTGTATTTATTAAAAAAAGCAATTACCGAAGAGAACATGTAAGTTAATTGGTAATTTACATACTGACTTTCCTTATATTAAGAAATGTAAAGAGAACGACAATGAAATGGTGTTATGCTCAATGTGAAGTGCTGTATTTTCAATTGGTCATGGTGGGAGGTCTGACATTACAGGTCATATTAAAACAAAGAAACACAGATTTGCATCTCAGGCTTCTAGAAGATGCACGATTTGTATCCATTATAATAGACAGTTCCAATCATAATGCCAATAAGTTAGTTTGAGCCAGGTGTAGGAATCATGGTAAAATGTATTCACTTTTCTAATCTTAAGGGAGAAACTTCTGACCTGATTTCGGGTTTGTTTAGTGAAGTTCTGAATACAAGCTGACAGATAAATAATAACATTATCTGCAGATAATACTCCAACTTTGGAGGAGTCTACTGAGGGGGAAAAGGCAATGGTTTTGTGAAACTGTAATACATTTTTGGAATGGGGAGTGTTGCTCACATTTTACACAACAGTAGCCAAACAGTAAGTGATGTGTTACCAGTTCATGTAAAAACAATTGTATGTAAGAAATTTTCATATATATATTGCCCCAGGGGTGGCGGAACGATTTTATTTTGGGAAGGCAACATAAAATTGTTCCGGTGCCCCCCCCTTCCCTCTCCCTTCCTTCCTCCCTCCCTCCCTCTCCCCTCCCCACCTCCCTCCTTCTCTCTTACCTGACTGAACGGCGGCCGGCCGGCTCACTTTATAGCAATAGGCAGCACAGCCCCTGCACTGCATGGAGGAGGAGGTGTAATGTGCGGTTGTCACAATCCGGTATAAGGAATTCCTCATTTGGAGGACTAGGAGTCGGGGGGTTAGGGCGGCTAGGGAATAACAGATGGGATGATAGTCCTCCTTAAAGGTCAAAATCAGGTGTTGGCTAGACCTAACCAGAGGCGCGGAGTTTAACCCACTCAGTGGTCTTCACCAGTGACCCCTCCTATTGGGATTTGGGTTTCGCCGCACCGAGTGAGCAGGTCGCTGCCCTCTGGTTAGGTACCTGGGATTGACGAGGACTGGGAGCTGACACTATTAGATGACTAGAAGACTGAATACGCAGTGTAACGATATAGAATGTATACACAGAGAATGGCACTAGGAGTCAGTATACGGATGCTGTACTGAGTAAACATGCTGGTGATCCAGACACAGGATAGACACAGGAGACTGGCACTAGGGGGTAAATTTACTAAGATTAGAGTTCTATTAAGAAGTGATGTTGCCCATAGCAACCAATCAGATTCTACTTGTCATTTATCTAGCACCTTCCAGAAGATAATACCTGGGGCAGGATGCACAGAGTGCAACACTTACCGCCGGACATCTCTTTGGTACAGATCGCATATGCTCTAACATATGCGATCTGTACAGCAAAGGACAGCTCTTCCGATAAGAGCTGTCCTTTGCAGTCTCTGCTGCACTGTGGACTTCTGGGTTTATGACCCGAGAGTCCATCTGCGCATGCGCAGAGTGACGTGGCGCCCGTGGGGCATGCTGGGAGGGATCCGATCGGATCCCTCATAGCAGCGTGATCTGGTAGAAGCCCAGCAAAAGCTGGCGTTACTCTCCGCATCGGAAACCAGGCGGCCAGGAGATTGATGCATAGGGAAAAAACTGGTAAACAGGGGTTTTACCGCATTTTTAGTTTAGTGCATCCCGCCCCTGGAATCTGATTAGTTACTATGGGCAACATCACTACTTAATATAACTCCCATCTTAGTAAATTTACCGCTAGGAGTCAGTATATGGATGCTGCACTGAGTACACATGTTGGTAATCCAGATGCAGGATAGACACAGGAGAATGGCACTAGAAGTCACTATACGGATGCTGTACTGAGTACACACGCTGGTGATCTAGACGCAGGATAGACACAAGAGAATGGCACTAGGAGTCAGTATATGGATGCTGCTTAATGCTGAAGTTGTTTAACTGGAGTCTCAGCACACAGACAGGTGCTGAAGTAATAGCTGGAGAACAAGATGCTGAATAGTGCTGAAGTTGTTTAACTGGAGTTTCAGCACAGAGACAGATGCTGAAATATTCACAGGAGAACCAGACGCTGATTATTGCTGAAGTCTTACTGGAGTTTAGTACACATACAATTACAGAAGAAATCACTGGAGAAGTCACAGGGAATCCAGACACTAGGATATAACACTGGTAGGAAAGAACGTGGAACCTGGAAAGCTGCAACAGCTAGTAATCACAGTCACTGGAAAAGCAAAGTTGAACAGCAGCTTCCTGTTCCTGGAGTCAGACTAAATACCCTTAGGTAGTTGGTCATTGGATCAGAAGATCAGCTGAGTGACCGCAGGACTACCATTGGGAGAGACTAGTCAGGTGATACGGACCAACATGACTGCACCCATGCCTGCAACCACGGTTACCAGGACGTATGCATGGAAGCCCTAGCAGACCCTGGGGAGAATACTCAACCCACCACTCACCTCTAACCCCGGCGACTGAATACCTAAGCTCAAGGTCGCCGCCGCAGTGGTGAGTAGCGGCCGATCCCATGCCGCATCCTGACAGCAGTGTTTTAACTTAAAAAACGCACATTACACCTCTTCCATGCGGTGCAGGGGCCATGTATCATATTGCTATAAATCACAGCCCCTGACCGTCCCCAGCTGCCCGCCGCTTCTTTCACATGTTTGGGGGGGCAAGCCGCCCCCTCGCCCTCCCATTTTGATGCACATGTACTGCCCGTGTGGCAGGTCTACAAGAGTTTTGTGATTTTGCTGGTGTACTGTACAAAGACATTTTACAATATTCAAAAACAAGGTGGTTGTCATTGTCAATAGCAATAGACAGGACAGTATCTATGTTTAATGCTCTGTCTTACTGCCTTTCCCAAGCAACCAGTCCCAAAATCCTGAAACATGTCTTTGCATCCAGCACTTCCATGTTGTGGCTTACGTTCCTACAGTGCCAGCTCAAAGTGTTCCACAATTGCATTAAGCAACTATAAACAAGAAAATGATAGCTATAGAAATATTAACCATTCTCAACAACCTTGTTTAGAAAACATGACAGAAGAGCATGTTCTGCCCACAGAAGCCCACTCACTGCTACAACAAGGATCTAACAGAAGAATGTTTTCATAGCTAGTGTGACGGGTTTTATGATGCCTGCGTGTACTATATTGAAAAGTGGCTAGCTCTAAATCCTACAGAGGAATTAGCCAATTTGTCCTGCCTTAGGCTAACCTCAAAGGACGATATAAATTGGTCTGGTGCTAGATCATCTTTAACAGTTGTTCAGCAAATTTCTTTATTTATATTGATGAAGAACATATTTTGACCAGTATAAAATAGTTGAAAGGTGTCTTAAATCAAATTGGGAGAAATTTACTTCTAATTCAGAAGCCAGTCTTTCCTATGAAGATAAATGGGTTAGGAAGGAATTGATGTTTCAGTGTTTACAACTGTGCTGGAATTCAGTGGCGGATCTAGACTTATCTTTTAGGGGGACGGCTTACCATTTAGTCCTGACTCCTCCCCTCTCCAGTCCCAACTCCTCCCCTCTCCAGTCCCAACTCCTGCAGGCCCTGCAGTCTACACTATGTGTCACTAAATATACATATATTTTAAGATCAAGTTTATTCTTTGCAATATGAATGGACTGTCCGTACTATTCATTCACTAAAATAAATTCATTAAACTCTTGCTGTAGTGAACAGCCACTGTACTACTTAACAGCCATTGGGCCTGATTCAGAGTTGTACAGTAATGCTCCTGCAACTGCAATTTCCGCAGCTGTGAATATGTGGAAATATGTTAATTCAATAGAGACCAGGACTTGTACTGAGACACCCACCTGAGCCATTGCAGCTGCCCATTACTGCGTACATATACTTAACATCGTTCGCTGATCATGCAAACATCGACATCCTGGGGAACTTTATGGTCAATCAGAATGGCTGACATAAAAGATGCCGGAACCTACCCTAAATGCTCCCTGACTGTCAATCACACTGCGAATATAGGGCCTGTTTCAGAGCCGGACGCTCTTTCAGAGCGCTCACTCTGAATCAGGGCGGCATTTTTTTTTGAGAGCCAACCTCCTGGCCGCTCGCTAAGCTGTGGGTGGTCACCCACAGCTTTTGCGAGTGGCCAGGTGATGGTCGCGATGGTCGCGGCCATCGGGCTTGCAACGATACCCTTGTGGTAGGCAGGGCCGGCTCTAGGGGTGTTCGATCAGTGCGTTCGCACAGGGGCGCCACCCATAGAGGGTGCATCCCTCCCCAACATCCCGATTTCAGCGGGACAGTATTGTCCCGCTGTTCCACCTGTGGGCCGAAGTAGCCCGCTGGTGGTCAAATCGGGAGGATGGTGACCCCGACCACCGTGGCATCCAGTCGCTGATGGGAGAGGGCTGGGGGAAGCCCAGCCAGTGACAGAGGGCTGGGCTTTACCCCCAACCTGACGTTATTTGGAGGCATGCCATGCGGGCATGCCTCCTAATAACGTCACTTAGGGGGTGTGTCCTATGGTAATGAGGCCACGCCCCCAATTTCGGCCGCACGCAATGACAGGACGCATCCTAACAGGCCGGCACAGGGTGCTCAGACCCCTGGAGCCGGCCCTGGTGGTAGGGTCTCATCCATTGCAAGGCCCAGTAATAGAGCCGGAAGCTCACTACTGAGGCCCCCCCCCAAACAGCAGGCGTTCCTTCGGGAATGCCTCCGTTTGGCCAGCCACCCCCCCTGCCCGCCTTCAAAATGGGGCGAGCTGTCAATCACAATCGACAGCCGCCCCATTTTGGTGCGAGACCTGTAGCGACGTAGCGCCCATCGCTAAACGAGGCTCGCGCATGCGTACGCCGGAGCCGGCTCCGGCATGTGCATGCGCAGTGGGGGACCATCAACCCGCTTGCGAGTGCTGTGCGCTTGCGAGCGGATCTGAATCAGGCCCATAGATAGCAGTGTGCGACTACTGTAAAGTACCTTCACGTATGTGCAATGGCAAAACATCACTCCATTTGCAGAAACATAGGTATAGCATACTATGAATCAAGCCTGTAATCCCATATTGACTTCCCAAGAATAGAACAGCAAATTATAATACTACTAATACCCTCACTAGGGAATTTAACAATAACATAGACTTTATTTTGGAGGGACAATTATATCTTTCGGACATTCTGTTTAAATCTATACAGAATGTGATTAAACATAAGGAGAGGCACACAGAAAATGACCTACAACACAAACTTTCTAACCCATAATTTAGAGTTCACTCACTGTGATAAACAGCCCCCCAAGATACCACAAAATGGATAAAGCTATCAGGGGCTTCCTACTCCACTTACTTGGTTTGCAGATTGCTGGCTGGTAGGCAGGCTGGTCCCTCTGGCTGGCTAATCCCTCTGGCTGACTAGTCCCTCTGGCTGGCAGGCTGGTTCCTCTTTCTGTGTACACAGCACACATTCCACCCACCCAACACTATCCCATTTATTCATTGGTCGTGTAACCTGTAATCTACCTGCCCTGCCATTCAATGGGGTGAGTAGGGAGAAGGGTCATGGCCACATGATTGCGTCATTTTGGTCCCATCCCTGCTACACAATGCCGATAATCCCGGCATTGTGAAGCAGGGAGTGGGGCCAAAATGATGCGATTCGGCGTGAATTGCGTCACATGACATGCCCCCCCTGCTACTGGGGATTCGTATGTATTCGCGGGGGGGAGAGCAGGAGGGGTCAGCAGCTGCCGGAAGGCTTACCTGCCTTCCCGGGAGGCTGGGAGCGGCACCCGATTTTCGGAAGGCTCCCAACCATATTGGGATGGTAGGCAAGTATGCTATGGACAGATGAGAAAAATAGATGAGACATTGACACAGTAGGAGCCAGTCTAATAGTGAAGACTCATTTTGTACAACTATCCTGTGTGCAGTTTTACCATAAGATTCTTAAGCACAAAAAATTGCTGCAACAAATCCATAGTTCATACAAATACTCCTACTGTACTCCCAATCCTGCTCTCAAAAACAAAATGAAAGTGAGGGTCCAGGAATATAATCATCTACATTATAGAAGTGTGAGTGTTTAAAAATATATTTTTAATTTTTCAGTGAACACACTTGTGTGTGATGCTTACTACTGGGTGAGGAACAGCCAAACTCTGCTACAAAGGTGAGATTCTGAAAGACAGTTTCATGTCACAGATCATACACCATGGCAAGACTGAGCACAGCAACAAGACACATGGTAGTTGAACTACATCAGTAAGGTCTCTCCCAGGCAAATATTTCAAAGCAGACTGGGGTTTCAAGATGTGCTGTTCAAGCTGTTTGAAGAAGCACAAAGAAACGGGCAATGTTGAGGACCGTAGACACAGTGGTTGGCCAAGGAAACTTCGTGCATTAGATGAAAGACACATCATGCTTACTGCCCTTCAAAATTGGAAGATGTCCAGCAGTGCCATCAGCTCAGAACTGGCAGAAGCCAGTGGGACCCAGGTACACCCATCTACTGATGAGAGAAGTCTGACCAGAAGTGGTCTTCATGGAAGAATTGTGGCCAAAAAGCCATACCTTTGACGTGGAAACAAGGCCAAGTGACTCAACTATGTCCGAAAACTTAGGAACTGGGATGCAGAAAAAGGGCAGCAGGTGCTCTACACTGATAAGTCAAAATTTTAAATAGTTTGCTGTAACAGAAGGCAGTTTGTTATACAAAGGGCTGGAGAGAGATACAGTAATTAGTGTCTGCAGGCAACAGTGAAGCATGGTGGAGGTTCCTTGCAAGTTTGGGGCTGCATTACAGCAAATTGAGTTGGGGATTTGGTCAGGATTAATGGTGTCCTCAATGCTGAGAAATACCGGCAGGTACTTATCTATCATGCAATATCATCAGAGAGGCATCTGATTGGCTCCAAGTTTATTCTGCAATAGGAAAACAACCCCAAACACACAGTCAATGTCATTAAGAACTATCTTCAGCGTAAAGAAGAACAAGGAGTTCTGGAAGTGATGATATGGCCCCCACAGAGCCCTGATCTCAACATCATCGAGTCTGTCTGGGATTACATGAAGAGACAGAAAGATTTGAGCAAGCCTACACCCACAGAAAATCTGTGGTTATTTCTCCAAGATGTTTGGAACAACCTCCCTGCCGAGTTCCTTCAAAAACTGTGTGCAAGTGTACCTAGAAGAAATGATGCTGTTTTGAAGGCAAAAGGTGGTCACACCAAGGGGTAAATTTACTAAAGTCGATTTGATGGTCAATTTGTAGTGTGATTTAGCTCACCTCAAACCGACTCAAATCGAATTGTGACAACCCCGTTTTTTTACAAGATTTACTAATGGTCGAATTTGTTTTGCGATTTGCAAAACAAATTCAATTTGATTCAGTTTTGAACAGTGATTTGCAGTTCGATTTGACATGTTCATGTACAAATCGCACAGCAAATCCCACTTCAAACCAAACTGCAAATCCCCGACAGCATACCACTGCTTCATGCTTTCACTTTCAGCATGAGCAGTTAGTTCTCACACAGATACATGCAGACATCAGTGAGATGTCTGCATGTATCTGACTGTAACAAGCAAACAAATAGTTAAATGTTAAAAAAAAAAAAATGACGTGAGGTACCCCTCCAAAACACAACCAGCCCCGGACATTTCAAACCCAGTCCTGGTTGACTAAGCACAGTGAAAGAATTGCATAGAGTCTCCCTGTACTTAGTTCAACCAGCACTAAGCTATGGGAATGTAGGTGAGTATGTGTGAGTGTGTATGTATGTATATATTACACTTATACTGTGTAAGGTATGTGTGTTTATTTCAACATTTCTTTACAGGTTAATGCCCCGCATGATGGTATTTGTGGTTCTCCAAGTACCAGCATGCAGGGGAGGCTTGCTGGGATCTGCAGTTCTACTGTAAAGACAATGGCCCTCATTCAGAGCCACTCGCTATTTGCGGTCGTTCGTTCTAAAACAAGGGGTGGCTATTCAAATGAACCGTTCGCTGTTTGTGGTCTGTTCACGCCTCTAGGTCTGAACGAGCGAACAAAACTTGCGTTCGTTTTTTGGAAAAATACGCCCCCTGGCCGCTCGCATCCTACGTCATGTCCGCTATTTATTAGATTAATCGAGTACATCGACCAGGGTATGAACTGCTCGCTATTCTTGTGGTTGGTTTTTGCTACCACAATTTTGCGAGCAGTTCTGGCTATAAAAGAACCCAGTGACGTGGTCAATGACGCTGCTGTTTTAAATATGCACACCCATAAAACGCCCGTTTTGACCTTTAAGCACGCCTGCGATCGGATCTCCACTCCCCGTTTTCAAGCACCTTCCCCTGTTACCACCCACATACGCCTCTTTCTGTCTCTCAAATTATCAGGCATTCGCTATTTTGCGAGCACATGAATTTCGGCCGCACTGAGTGGTTCGCGCATGCGTATTACGATCTGTACGCATGCGCAGTTGGGCAAACATCGATCGGAGCGAACGAGCAGCCACTTGCGTCCGGCTCTGAATCAGGGCCAATGTTTTTTTTCTACTATTATTACACTACATTGACACAATCAACCCGCCACCCACCGCCCAGGGGTGGCGGGGATAGCCCCGGTCTATCAGCCTAGGTGAGGGGAGCCCTGGAGAGGGAGACCCCTTTAATGGCCTGGGCTGACTAGTGGTCAGGGCTGTTGCTGTGGCATCAGTCCCCGCTAGAAAGGGTCCAGGGTTGGTGCTGTGAATTACAGGGAGACCCTAGGCAAATTTTTCCCTGTAATTCCAGAACCAGGACTGGTTCCCATAGCCCAGTGCTGGTTGAACTAAGGGCCTGATTCAGAGCTGCTCGCTGTTTGCGAGCGCTCGCTCTTAATCAGGGCGGGGATTTTTTTTTTCTCCTGCCCGCTCGTTAAGCTGTGGGTGCCCACCCACAGCTTGTGCAAGCGGGCTGGAGATGGTCACGATTATCGCGACCATCGTGCTTGCGAGGAGACAGCAGCCCCGTTTTGTAGCGAGCCCCAGAGCGACTGAACTTCAGTCACTTGCTGGGGCTCGCGCATGCACACACCGGATGCGGTGCATGCACAGGGGCCAAACATCGACCTGCTTGCGAGCGGATCTGAATCAGGCCCTAAATACAGGGAGATCCTACGCAATTTTTTCCTTGTACTTAGTCAACAAGGACTGGGTTTGAACTTTGAACAGTCCGGGGCTGGTTGTGTTTTGGGGTGGACCTCACGTCATCTTTTTTTAACATTTAACTCTTTATTTGCTTTTTACAGTCAGATACATGCAGGCATCTCACTGATGTCTGCATGTATCTGTGTCAATCCGACCTGCTCATGCTCAAATAGAAAGCATGAAGCAGGTCTATTCATTTGGTGATTTGAAGTTCGATTTGAATTCCGATTTTGAGGTCGATTTCAAATTGAATGATAGTAAATAAAGGTTTTGTGTGTTGGGCTATGTAAAAGTACCAATGTCTTCCCGATGTTCGATTTGAGGCCGATTTGATTAAATTCGATTTGAAAGTCGATTTTACATTCGATTTTAGCTTTTAGTAAATACCCAAATGCAAAATGAAATACAAATCGAATGAAAATCGTACCTCAAATCACTCAAAATGCCAAAATCGACCTTTAGTCAATTTACCCCCAAATATTGATTTTTTTTTTTCAGATTTCGCTTTTGTTCATTCACTTAGCTTTTTGTTGATTGATAAAAAAAACGTTTATTTTTTAAAGCATTCTTACTTTGCAGCATTTTTCCACACCTGCCTAAAACGTTTGCACAGTACTGTACATGCATACTTAAACGTGCACAAATGCATGTACCTACACATCAAACATGTACACATGTAAATATGTAAGGGGATTATATTTAACCACCTATATGTGTCAATATCAGGTCCATTTGGATATGATAAATAGGAATGGATGGTATGAAAATGTGCAGTGAAGAATAGGATTAGTGAAAGTTTAGGAAATGCTATGGACCCTGATATCTAGAAAGTGAGAGTGCAGTGAGAGAATAACAGGATGATTGTAAGTGTATTGAGAAATCAAACATCCTGCGATAAATCTAGATGGGTGAATAATATAGAAAGGAATGTGCAAGATAGGGTCTGACTATTATTAAACTGGGTGATGTGTGTAAACAAGTAGTTATATAGGATGTGATGAAGCATAATAACGATTGATAAAGGAGTCCGCATTAAAAGGGTAATCAGAAAAATAAATGCAGATAAGTGGTGAAAGTGACGTATGAGTAGGAAAAAGGGCATCTAGATTGCCCCATGAAAACATGAATATAGCTGCAAAGGACAATGTAAAATACAATTCAGTAGAGTATAATAAAATAATCAAGGCTAATAAATTGTCAAAATAGAGTGTTAGGTCATAGAAGATATAAGAATAGAATTGTTGTGGTAAATAGGATAAGTTTTCCCCTGTCTGCTCTCTCTAATGCCAAGTTTCGCTCTCTCAAAAAATGTAATTGCCATAAAGGTGTTCTGATGTTTTGTGTGAAAGTGCATAGCTATGGTGGTAAGTTGTTTCATCCTTGCCATATCTGTAGAGGCATTCCTGACATTACCAGTGCGCTCCAAAAGTCTTGCCTTTAATGGTCTGGTGGTCATGCTCGCATACATCATTTCACAGAAGCATGTGATGCAGTAGCTGATGCCATGTGTACTACAATTCATGAAGTCATCAATTTTTATTATATTACCTCTTTTATCAATGGTGTTTTTCATCTTATGGATGTAATTACATGTCCTGCAAGTCCCACAAGGGGATAAGTACGCTGTACTTTGTATTTTCCTGGGGTGGTTTTAAGGAAGTGGCTTTGGACTAGATCATCACAGAGATTGGGTGATCTCTTCAAGCTCATTGATACCCTATTATTTTATTTAATTGCAAGATCACAATCAGACAGAAAGATAGGCCAGTGTTTGTTAATGGAATCTTGTATTTTTTTCCATTTGTGGCAGAAATTGGCTACAAACCTAATTTCAGATGTATCGACTTTCTCCTCTCAAGTTTAGAAAATGAGGGATTCCCTATTTGTTTTGTGTAGGGAGGTTTTTGCTTTTTTAATCAGTATATATTACTGTATTCTCTCTCTCTGGAGAGTTTGGGCATTCTTCCCCACTCGCAAATATTCTAATGTAAAACTCGGGAGAGAGATTTCCTTTGCTACAGGAAAATACTGGAGAGTTAGCAAATTCTCTTCAATTCACCATCGGCAAAACTCGAGAACCTTTTCACTGGTGAAGATAGGATTTGGGAATTTACCAAGCAGAGTTTCTAAACTCTCATGAGATGGGCAAACTCTCCTGTAAAAACCTGTGAAATAAATACACCTGCCTGTGATATGCGAGTTTGGCAGAAACATACACAGATCACTGTGATCCATGTATGTTTCTGCCTGTAAATAGAAAAAGAAGTTTTAAGGTTTAAAAAAAAAATGACATAGGGCCCCCCCCCCAAAAGACTAACCAGCTCCGGACTTGCCAGCCAGTCCTTACCTTTGGAGCTGTCGAGATCTTCACTGGAGCTGGTCCTCAGGCGTTGGGATTTGAACCACCGGACATAGGCCCGGCGGTATTTCATACCGATCCCCCTTGAATACACTGACATTCTAAATACATGCAAAATAACAACCACTCTACCCATCCCATACTAAAACCAATTATCACCTTCCCTTACTGGATCTTCAGGAGCTCCCTGTGCTACAAGTCTCTTTTCATGCAAATGGCACAGCTGCACGTGACGCGACATGCCATTATCTGCTGTAACAGATCTCTGGACAACAGGAGTGGAAAGTACGCAGCTGGTGGCTCCTCTGCTTCACGCCAGAAGTGTAACATCACAACAGTGTGCTCCAGGAAGCCCAAGCAAAAATAGGAAGAACCAGAGTCTCGGGTCATGAAGCCAAGCTGTGATTCACTCAGCGTCGCAGCTAATGCTGGTGGCAAGGTGGTAGGTAGGGGGTACGGACTAACGGCTTTTAATCTGTTAATGGTATAATGGTACGCTGTACAGGCTCATACCACCTTACTTGCACTACTGCCCTACACTTTAAAACATTTTTCTGTATTATGCCAGACCCTCCCCTAACAGTCAATGTTTGAAATGCACTTCGTCCTGGTAGCCCATCAGATGTCCTCCTGATCCGATCTCATGGGTATTTAACATGCTGCTCTCCAGCTGTTGTGGAACTACACATCTCAGCATACCCTGCCAATTTTGCTATTGGGGAATGCTAAAACTATGACATTGCATTGTTGGGATGTGTAGTTCCACAGCAGCTGGAGAGCTGCATGTTGAATACCTCTGCTTAGCCTCTCTATCTCCCCCATAGCCCTATGACTCCACCTTCCCTATTATGTATGGGCATGGCTGCACCCATTTGTCCGTGGGTCTAGCATGTGAGAAGCACCCACTCGCAGGAGCATGGCATAGCACCCAGCAGCTGGGACTAAAGTATTCACTATTAGTATAGTGGGACAGTCCCATAATAGCTGCATTTTTAGCTGAATGTATTTAGATGCTAAAATGTAACAGACAAAAATTAAAGTGCTTCAACTTCATTTTGTACATCTCTCATGTAAAGAACACAAAATCTATTTTCTGTCATGGAGATAGATGAACGAAGCACATAATTTTGACATAACATCAGGTCATCTTATAACACCCACATTCCGCAGCACATATACTGCTCCATGCTCCTTCCTCACTATCTACCCCATCTGTGTCGCCCCTGTCTGTCTGCCCCTGTAAGCTCTCGTGAGCAGGGACCTCATCGATCATGTGCTTCTCCTTCCCCTATTTATACTATCATGTACTCCTAACTCCCCATTTGGTACCTAACACTTGGTTGCTGACACCCTGCTGCTTGTGTAATGCAGCTATATTTATAACCCATGTCCGGCATTGTTTTGTACTACTAATAACTGCTTTTCTTGTGTGCTCATTTATGTACTGTGTTAGGCGCTGCGGAACCTTTGTGGTGCCATATAAATAAAGGATAATAATAATAATGTATGTTCATGTTTCATATCTCCCTCTATGCCAGTGTTTCCCAACTCCAGTCCTCAGGGACCTCTGACCAGGGCCGACGAGAGCCGCGCCGGGCACAGGTGACAGGGGGCGTGGCCTAATCGTGCCAGACGTGGCCACGCCCCTTTAAAAACCTGGTTAAAAAAATAATTTTCAGCACTGCGAAGTGGCGCTGCTCGCTGGGGAGGGGGATGCTGTGTGCCCCTCAGCCCAACGCACAGCCAATGAGGGGCGCGATCAGCGTGACCGCTCTCCCCATAGGCATAGGAGACTGCGCTGGCTGCTGCTTTAGCTCCCCCCCAGCACACAGCAGCGTGGGGGAGCTGTGATGACCCGGGCCCCCCCCAGGCCCCTGCAGCAAGCCAGGGCCCGGGTAATTTGTACCCGCTTCCCCCCCCTTTCGACACCCCTGCCTCTGACAGAGCATGTTTTACAGATCATCTCAGTATCACAAGTTAAATAATTCACTCCACCTTTGGATATTTTAAAATGTGTCTGCTACTGTAGTAAGAAATACATCTGTGCAACAACTAGGACATCTGTAAATCATGCACTGGTATGGGTCCCTCAGTTATACATAGGCTTACAATACTATCCCTTTGAACTAGGACACTCATGAATTACACAGGTTCTGACTTCAGAACGTTGCACCAGCAATCACTCTGTCTCCCGTGCTCGTCTGCTAGGCGTGCCGTAATTGCCGGACTTGAGCCTGTTCATCATAAGATCAGCTTAATAGGTACTTGCATCAGTATTGCCGCTTGGTACTTTGATTATATTCCTTCAGGAAAGATTGTCACACTTGCAGGTGCTAACAACCAGGGGGTCCTTTGACGCATTTTGCTACTTTAGAATGGGGGCTTTCTCAAAGAGTACTCTTTGAGAAAGCCGGCAATTATGCAATGCCTAGCAGATGAGCACGGGAGACAGAGTGATTGCTGGTGCAACGTCAGCCTGGCTCTGGTGGCTTCCTTAATAGTACGGAAAGCCAGATCTACCATTCGCTACATTAGTGTACACAATACACTTGCCAATAGTCATCTGCAGGTACTTTGTGCTCATTTTATTGTGACTTCAGCTTGTCTAATATTAATGATCTCCATGGATATGATTATGGAACTTTAAATTGGATCAATCACCACACTATTGGAGCTATATATATATATTCAATCCATAATTTCAACTAAGTGATGTGTGTACACACAAGAGACTGTTAATTAGTATTTTTATTATTCTTTATTGTTTCATTACTTTCTATGTTTTTTATTGAATATATTTTTATGCATATTGCGAGAGATTTATATATCTTAAAATATCTTATTCGTGATTAAAGATAATGGCCCTGATTCAGAGCCGGACGCTCTGACCAGAGCGCTCGCTCTGAATCAGGGCCCACCTCCATTAAAATGGAGCATCCTCCTGGACGCTCGTATAGCTGTGGGTCACCACCCACAGCATATACGAGCGTGCAAAATGATGGTCGCGATGGTCTTGACCATCGCGACCATCGGAACTGCGAGTAAAAGCCTGCGGTTGGGTTTTTCAACCGCAAGGCCAGGAGTGATTTTGGCTTTATCAGAGCCAAAATCACTCCCACTGACATCACTAGTGATGTCAGTGGGGCTGGCTTCAGATGGTAGGCATTCCCTTGGGAACGCCTCCATCTGGCAGGCACGCCCCCGGCACGCCCACCAAAGGGGGCGTGCTGTCAGTCACCATCGACAGCACACCCGCTTTGATGAGACACTCCGAGCGAAGGAAAGTCCTTCGCTCGTCGGGTCTCGCGCATGCGCACGACGGAGCTCCCTCCGTCGTGCGCATGCGCAGTGGGGACCATCGACCCACTTGCGAGCGGACAGCCGCTCGCGAGTGGGTCTGAATGAGGGCCAATATTCTTTATACTTAACAGAGCCTTGACTGCTATATATACTTTCTGCCATCTCACAATTAAGAGATTTATATTAGCACAGTCCTAAGTGTATTTTTTATATGGTTGGAATGAAAACCTGGTAATGTATGGGAGTAAATGACAGTCGATCATATGGTTTTAAACACTGGAAAATGGACAAAAACAATTGTTAAAATTGGTTAAATTCATGTGTTTTAACCAATTTGTCTGAACAACCATATTTGTCTGTTTTCCAGTGTTTGTGAGCAAATGGTCGATTGTCATCCAGCACATGCAGCAGACCCCCCACTACTATAACGACCGCGGGTCCCTATAGTAAGCAGGCTAACCTGGTCGATATTGACCAGGTCTGCCTGCTTGCACAGACGAGGGTAGTTCATCGTCAACTACCATACGTAGACGTGCATCGTCCAGTGTATGCTCGTTAGCAAGGCCCAGAAACTGTCAGATTTTAACGATAATGATAGGATCATTATTGCTATCATTGAAATCTGACATTTTATCATACCATGTACAGGTCTTATGCCCAGCATAAGCTTGCCATATCATCCCTTTAATTCAGGGCACATGTGAATTACTTGATTACTAGGTGAAATGCAGTCTTGAGTCAGCCAGCCACAGAACCTGTGTAATTAATATGTCTCGAATTAAAGGGATGATATAGCATGCCTAGGTTAAACCAGACGAAGAACAGGCACAATGTGTTATTCAGAGGTTAATATAATATAAAAAATATTTCATTTAACATTTTTGCACATTACTTTTCTGCTTCTCTATGGGGTCAATCCAATTCCACACGAAGGGTGCAAGTTGCCATCGCAATAGCATTACTACGCCAGCAATGGCACAGCATCTCGCACTCTTCGCAGCTTGCCCAAATTCACATAATTTTGCTCAGAGCCCTATGGGGCTGCGAGCACTTTTATACAAATCCGGACTGCCGTCAAGCTCGCCCATTGTCACTATGAGCAGTGGCAGCTCCAACCTTTAGACTTAAGGAGGGCTGCAATTGGCTAGCTACTGTTGGTTGCACACGGTATCAATCACTTTAAGCTATGGCACACTGGAGAGATGTGTACCCAGACAATATGGTGGGCAACATATCGTATCCGTGGTACACATCAGGATGGAATGAGCCCTCGTTCCCAACTTCATTACCTTGCACGGTGCAGCATCGCTGACCGTCCAAGGTTGACAACCACGGGAGTGTGCAGATTCACCATACACAATAAATGATCCGCAAATATGTCACTCCGATGTGGCTGGATACAATATATTGGGCCGATACCGCTCAAGTGTGTACCCAATTTAAAGGTGCCCATCCACTAGCAGACATGAAAACGAGTGCACGATTACGACATTGTAATCGTGCAGTCGTTTGTCAGTCTGTGATGAGCCTGCACTGAAAGAGCAGTCGTTCAGTGCAGGCTCATCCATCATCTGCAAACATGCTCAACCTGACGTTATCGTGATTGCACAATGATAGATGTCTAAACGACCAGCAGACACGCGCATCGCTGGTCGTTTTAGAAATTTTTGCAAACAATTTGCAAACCATTTGCAAACGATTGAACGATCGTTATCGTTCAATCGCTCGACTTAACCGTCTAGTGGATGGCCACTTTAGGCCTTTAAAGGGTAGCAAGTTGTTTCCAATTTTTTCTAACTTTTCTAGAAGTTCAGCATCAAAGATGCACTTTTAATACCAGAACCCCAACACTAAATACATTTTATAGGTAAAAAAAAAAAGTGACTTAACAAAGAATAAAATATAGATGTTTTGAAATAGATTATAGAATTTTTCAACAATTTTTTTTTCGCACTGCATACCTTTCAGCTAAATCAGAGTCACTGGTTCACTAAAAGTTTGCACATGTGCACCTGCAGTAAAACAGCTTCTAGGGCTGCACAGGCTGCAGCCCTTAGAAGCAGGTAAAAAGTAGCGATTCAGCACAGAATGGCTCCCTGCTGGAAGCTATTGCTGCTAATAGCACTCTGGACTGGCAGATCCAGGGGGGAGGAGTTTTCCTCCCTAAAGGTGCATACACACGGAACTATATATCGTTACGATTTGAACAATAACGATATTGTTCAATGATATATCGTTCATATCGTTCCGTTTGTATGCAATGAATGATCAACGATGCGCGCTCCCGATGGACGATAATGATATCGTCCATCAGGCATGCATGCAGGCCAATCTGGACGATACTGTTAATTTTCTATATGGGAGAACGATCGTTGGTCGTTCATCGTTGGTGTGTGAATGAACAATATTGTTCATCTAGCACACCAGGAATTTCAAGGGAGATCGTTCACTGAACAGATCATCCCATGTGTACCCAGCATAAGCCTGCCAGCCCTGTCACTGTATATGATTAGCAGTAACAGCTTCCAATAGGAAGCCACTACCCGGAAAACTCCTTCTTACAGGGCAGGTCTGCACAGGGAGACTGTCTCCTGCTCTATCCCTGCTGTGCCTGCCCTGCAACAAACATACGAGACACACAGAGCAGTGCAGGACCGGTACAGAGGAGGAGGAGGTTGCGTAGGTCCGGAGCAGGGGAAGAGGGGGGCTGATTGTCATGATCGTGATTACCGCGATCGCGATTACCGCGACTGGCAGTGGCACCGGAGCTGAAATACTTGACTCAGTTTGGGATTTTTATTAGGGGGGCTACAGGGCTGCAGTCCCTAGGTAAAAATCACCACTGGCTATGACTTGGGCTGGATTTGCCTAATGATTTAGTGAACACCTGACTCCCAGCTGTTTTGTGATTCAGTGAGTGATGGGACTGTCCCTGATGATCTGTGTTTATAAAGGTTATTCTATAGCTGATCTACATGAACATGTGAGTGTTGTGTAATAGGAACTTAGCTGTGGTTTGGTGAGTTGTACTGTAATGCATGTGTTTTGCAGCTGCTTTCCAGTAATACAATAACATTTTCACAATAATAGCTAGTTCCTCCACCCAAACTATACTTCCCTAACAATAACTAGGTCCTGTTTGGGGAAACCACTAATTCTTTTCCTAGTGATACCTGACATGCATAACAATACAATATTTATACAATAAATACCAATAATAATAAACAACACAAGTTATAAATAGGCTTTTTTATTTTTTAGGAACACCTCTACTTTGGGCCTACACTGACAGTTCCTTCAAAAGTAAGTGTTAGTAGTAACATTTCAAAATATAACATTTCATTGTTGCACCATGTTACAAGTATCCATTAACACAACATTTGTTGTTACATAGATAAATTTCAATTACTTCCATTACTCCTTGACCTATTAGTAAACAACCTACCCATATGATAGATAACAAATCTGTAGCAGGTTACTACCCTAATCCCTAACTAAAGTCAGTATCAACAAGCTTGCCAAAAGTCATGGGATAGAGGCCTAGAATTCTGTAGAACCCACTCTACCCAGGCTAAGTGCATGGAAGAACTCTGGAGAGATGTTGACCCCTGCCATCTGGATAGCTTCCCTGATATTTGTAGGTGCAGGATCTTGGATGTGAATCCCATAAATGCTCAATTGGATTTATGTCAGCCAAATGTGGTGGCCACACAATTCATCACTCTCTAGAATGATCCTCAAACCAATTCAGGACATGGTGCATTATCCTGCTGGAATATTCCATCACTGTGGGAGTACATGAAGTCCATGAAGGGCTGCAAATGGTCATCAAAAAATGCAAAATAGAATTTACAGGTCATTGACATGTTCAAACGGACCAGCGAACCCAATCCATGCCACGTGAGCACATCCCACACCATTATGGAACCATCACCAGCCTGCACGGTGCATTGTTGACAACTGGGGTCCATGGCCTCATAGGGTCTGTACCACACCCGAACTCTCCCATCAGCCTGAAACAACTGGAACCGTGACTCATCAAACCAGGCCACATGTTGCTAGTCCTTCAGGGTCCAATTAGCGACATCCCAAACCCAGGTGAGGCACTGTGTCTGGTGTCATAGGCCCTGATTCAGACCCACTCGCGAGCGGCTGTCCGCTCGCAAGTGGGTCGATGGTCTGCACTGAGCATGCGCACGACGGCGGGAGCTCCGTCGTGCGCATGCGGCAGACGCAACGAGCGAAGGACTTTCCTTCGCTCGTTGTGTCTGATCAAAGGGGGCGTGCTGTCGATGTTGATTGACAGCACGCCCCCTTTGGTGGGCGTGCCGGGGGCGTGCCTCCCTGACGGCCATCAAACTGCACGCTCGTATAGGCTGTGGGTGGTGACCCACAGCTATACGAGCGTCCAGGAGGACGCTCCATAGTTATGGAGGACGGCCCTCATTCAGAGCGTGCGCTCTGCTCAGAGCGTACGGCTCTGAATGAGGGCCATAGTTCTAACAGGGGCACTCTGGTGGTTCTTCTGCTCACATATCCCATGGAAGTTAAAGAATGCTGTACTGATCTGCTGGTTATGCATAAGGTACCTCCTGCATTGAATGTGGATGTGATTTGAGATTTTGTCGCCAGTGTTGCTTGTCTGTTAGCACAGATAATTCTAGCCACATGATGCTGGTCATGATCATTAAACACCCGTGGTCGGTCACTGGACTGTCCATGGTCGGTGGTAATGCCTTCCATGAGGTATTCCCGGTACACACGTGACTCAGTAGATCGAGTAATGTTGAATGTCCGCAAAACTTCTCAAAAATGAAATGTGCCATCCGTTAGGCATAAACTACCATGCCCCATTCAAACTCCAATTATTCACGTTGCCTTCTATGAGCAGCCTAGCTAATGTTCAAACTGACTAACAAGATGTCAGATTACATCTGATGCAGGTCTTGGCATTTCCAAGATGTCACAGTACGGTGACGTCACCTACCATTAACCTTACATAAAATATCCCATGACTTTTGACACTTCAGTATATACATATATATTATTGATACCGTTTGAACAGCATCAATATTAGAGAGATTTGATTGCACAGACCAGATTGCCCATACCTCCCATTTCAATATAAAATAACTTTGTCACACAGAAACAGTTTGCGGTTACAACACACACAAAGGTACTATATTGTAAAAAGGGTATAATCAGCCTTAATCTTTATAATGCAGCTATATACAGGATAAAGACAAAGATACAATTACCAACACTTCGCCATGCGGTCTGGATCCTAGACTAATCAGCTGTCCATCAAGATTGCTGTGTGTTTCTTTAGGGTCAGGCAGGGAGGAAGGTAGCAAAGGAAAGGGAAGGGATCCAGACTGCATGGCAATTTATAGGTGTACAATTACCTTTGAACATAAGCTGAATACTCAGAGGGGTTCCCTATTGGCCCTTTATTACTGAATCACAATGGTTGTTGCTATTCATTTGTTAGTAAATGGTTGACGTCACTGGAGGTTGAACTGTTAAAAAAATCCCTTTGTACTAACATTTGGCATGCAAATCTACAGGGAAGGTGTACAGTGATTTATACAGTATAGAGTATAATTCTTGGCAGGTCTTCATAACTCGATAGTGATCCCTTCCATATTCATTCTGTTGGTTTTATATTCCTGTTGAGACAGAGGGAAATCGGTAGATACTACTCATGACCCATTTATCTTATTCCTAATCCCAGATATCATATAACTGCTATTTAACACGTAACATTCACTGTATACCTTTAAAACACATAGCATTGTGCGTATCTCAGTCAGTTTAAGGTTAAATGGGATATAAGTTTATTGTAAGGAAAGGCTGCTGTCCGACGGGGTAAGGTTTCCGACAATAATACTTAAAAGCTGGCTATGCGATTGAAACGCAAAACAGTATTTAAACAGTATTGCTGTACTAACTTTATGTGTTTATGTAATGTAAAAATGGCGCTTAACTGTTGTGAGCACAGAAGCATGGCTCACCATTCACAATATGACGAGTTGCGGGGGCATGGGATGCGTGTGCATGTATAGCGAGCATTTGCAATTGCGCGTGCGCAAGTGCGTGCGCAAAATGCGGCGGGAGCCTGTGTTCGCATAAGATGGCCGTGGACGATCAAATCAGTCAAATGGATGTCGTGTTGCGATTCGTGCGCAATTAAGCGATCGCAACCAATTTATACGGTTTCGACAATATATATAGAAAATCCAATGGTCTGGACTCACGTCCAATGAAGCCAACAGCGGGGTGCAACCTCCCAAGACTTAGCAATAAAGTCCCAATATATCCAAGGAAGTCCTATATGTATAAGAACAGAGGGCACTCACCAATAGCCAATAATGTCTTTTTATTCAATAACTCACATGGGTGTATAGCCTTAATCGACGTTTCGATCCCGGAGGACCTTTGTCAAGATAATCATCACCTGCATTTAATCGCCAGTAGTGTCACCAACACACGTGTATCACCCATGACATCATAACATGTATAGTACACACAGGCCCCAATTTATACCTTACCAGTGAACGCAGCTCGTCTGATCCCACGTGCAACACCTCCCGGAAGTGACAAACACTTCCTGTCACATGGCTCAGACGTTACGTAAACGTCACTCGGTTGCTATGTAACGACTAACACACTAATGACACGTGATCATAATATACCTGCTGCCGGTGCGATGCTAAGCACCGAAGAAGCCACTGATCGATCACATGTCCAGTGTTACATCACGTTGCTAAGCAACCCACAGATACCAAAAAACATACACTTATACATAGGATCTGCACATCGGGACGATGCTAAGCACAAAAAGGGCATAACATCTAAACAATCAGAGTTTATATGACGCTAGTATCGCCAATTAACAGGGCAATGACTCAAATAAAAAACACCAATATTAGTCAAGCGCCGTTAACATACATATAATGAATACAGTATTATATTCTTCAGATTCCGAATCTATTAATCACAAGTGCAAACCTATATAGTCCCCAACATAGCTGGGATACAAACGCAAGATATAAATAAGTGTATGTTTTTTGGTATCTGTGGGTTGCTTAGCAACGTGATGTAACACTGGACATGTGATCGATCAGTGGCTTCTTCGGTGCTTAGCATCGCACCGGCAGCAGGTATATTATGATCACGTGTCATTAGTGTGTTAGTCGTTGCATAGCAACCGAGTGACGTTTACGTAACGTCTGAGCCATGTGACAGGAAGTGTTTGTCACTTCCGGGAGGTGTTGCACGTGGGATCAGACGAGCTGCGTTCACTGGTAAGGTATAAATTGGGGCCTGTGTGTACTATACATGTTATGATGTCATGGGTGATACACGTGTGTTGGTGACACTACTGGCGATTAAATGCAGGTGATGATTATCTTGACAAAGGTCCTCCGGGATCAAAACGTCGATTAAGGCTATACACCCATGTGAGTTATTGAATAAAAAGACATTATTGGCTATTGGTGAGTGCCCTCTGTTCTTATACATATAGGACTTCCTTGGATATATTGGGACTTTATTGCTAAGTCTTGGGAGGTTGCACCCCGCTGTTGGCTTCATTGGACGTGAGTGCAGGACCATTGGATTTTCTATATTGGCTGGATTCTATTTTTTATGGAATTTTTTGCTTATCCTGACACCCGTCATTCATATTGGTTTTTTGTCTGTATGTGATATATTTGCCTTTGGCATCTTTTTTCATGTATTATTGTATTTTTCAAATATGATGCTTTCATTTTAGGTTGTATTTGATGTATTTTAGACTTCTCTTGGTGTCACTCCAATATATCGTCTGTGTATTCTAGTAGAATATTTTTTGAATATTTTTTGAACTTTTTAGAATGTCTCAAGGGGCATCTACATTTCTTGATGAGGAGTTACTTGCACAAGCAGAATGTGGGGTTCTCTCACTAACTGATGATGATGCTGAGAAATGTTTATTTGATCAGTTCGGATTTCAAGGATTACCAGCTGAAACGACTATAGATCTCTATTATAGATTTCTCAAATTGAAGCGTAGGGAGATAGACCTAGAATTGCATGGCCAATTTTTGTCAGAATATTTCAGGACCAAACAGATTCCCCGAGGGTTTAGGATTGCTAACGTGCCCACCATCGGCCGCAATAATCTGGTCTTTTGCAGCCGTTGGTGTGCCGTACTTAACAAATGCTCTTTAGATTTAATCCTTTTAGTAGTTGAAGAAGTGGGTTCTGAATTAAGAAAAACTAAGGAGGAAATTGTTTCCTTTGACAGTCTACATAGTGGGACATTGGCTAATGATAAATCGGAGAAGTGGTTGGATAAATTATCTGTACAAGTTGAGACTTATAAAAAGGATTTGGTGGCTTTTAAAAGAAAAAAAATGACAACTGTTAACACCGATTATAAAAACCATACTGTATATCGGTGGCTCACTGGTGATACTGGTACAAGAAAAACATGGAGAATTTTCAGACCGAATAGACAGGTGGCTTTATCAGCTGTTGACTCTGTTTCTCCGGTGTCTACATCTGATACAGATAATACTGAGAATATCACTACTGGTCGTTTTTTAGGAGTACCAAGTTTGGTCACTCGCCAACAAAGAGGCATAGGTCACACCAGAGGAGAGGTGGTTATAAAAAGAAGGGCGAGACGCAGAAGGACTTAGATCTCGTTTTTAACTTGTCGTCCACCCCATTAACGGGACCAGAAATTAGTGTTTTGTCCCGTGGTTTATCTTTTGTACCAACGTTTAAACATAATGCATTTGAATGGGGTGTTCAACACTACAAGTTTGGACGTAAGATCAGACTAAAGGAATTGTTTCCTGGTGTTGAAGGTGAACAACAGGTTAACAATAGATTGAAAAGACCGTCGTCCTTTGATCCCCAATCCACTAATCCTAGTCTCCGTACATTTATGAGAATGACTGAACAAGATGTTAACAACAATCGGGGCTCCCGCATTTTTGATAATTTGACTAATGATGAAAGGTTGGCCCTACGCTCCCTACGTAATAATACTAATCTTGTGTTTAGACCGGCCGATAAGGGTGGAGCTGTGGTGGTCCAAAATTGGTCAGATTACAATGATGAGATCTTACGACAGTTAGCTGATGAGGATACATATGTTAAATTGCACTATAATCCTATGCAAGAGATAAAGAACAAAGCAGATATGTTGATAGATCTGGGATTCTCCAATGGTTGGTTGGGGAAGGAGTTGGCTGACTATCTGAGGGTTGACTACCCGGTGAGTCCAATTATTTACACACTGCCCAAAGTGCACAAAGATCCGGTGCACCCACCGGGTAGGCCAATAATTTCTGCTAGGGATTCCACTTTACAACCATTGGCAGTCTATGTAGACTCACTGTTACAACCTATTGTGGTTAACAATATGAGCTACATTAGAGATACTGGTGATTTCTTGGTAAAATTGAAAGCAATTGGTGAGATTCCATCGTGTGTGTACTTAGTGACAATGGACGTATATTCCTTGTACACTATAATTCCCCACAAGGGTGGACTTGATGCCCTTCGTACCTCATTAACTAGAAGTTGGACTGGTAATGAGGGATTTAATCATCCTCCGATTGAATTTGTACTAGAATTGGTGCATTTTATTTTAAGTAATAATTCCTTCATGTATGGGAGGGATTATTACTTGCAACGTTCTGGAACAGCGATGGATTCTAATCTCGCTCCGGCCTATGCGAACATCTATATGGCGGAGTATGAGTCTACTGAGATATTCCCACAGTTCCAGGACAGGATACTCTTTTTCAAGAGATTCATAGACAATATATTTTTAATTTGGAGTGACACCCAGGAGAGTTTTATTTGTATGATGACCCACTTGAACAGTTTGGATAACCCAGTGAGATTTACCTATCAAATAGATGATGCGAAGGTCAATTTTTTGGACCTTTCAATATATAAAGATGGAAACCAGCTGGGAACCACCTTATACACAAAAGCCACTGATAGGAATACTATCCTACACGCCACAAGTTTTCATCCGACTAATTTATTGGAAAGTCTACCTATTTCCCAATATCTTCGGGTTCTTCGTAATAACACAGATAATGTGAGAATGGAAGAACAATTGACAGAGATGACGACAAAATTTACAGAACGAGCTATAAAAAAGATGTGATACAGAGGTGCCTCACCAAAGCTAAAGCCCGCTATGCCTTAACGGGACTGCGAGGAAATACAGTGGATAAATCTGATCGGATGGTATATGTTAGTACATATGATAACAAGACACCTTTGGTCAAGAAAACGCTGAGAAAACATTGGTCTATTGTTTCTTCTGATAAAAAGTTGGAAGCTGTTGGTACGCGAACACCCATGATGTCCTATAAAAGAGGACCCAACCTCAAGGATATGCTAATGAGAACTACAATAAGGCCTACACCAGAACACACACCTACCTGGCTACATAGCCAAAAACCTGGATGCTATAAGTGTATGGGCTGTGTCACCTGCAATTCCATGCAGATGGGTTCCTCTTTTCCCCATCCTCTAACTGGGCGCCAGATAAAGATCAGATATAAATTAACCTGTACCATGGATCATGTCATATATCTACTCATGTGCCCGTGTGGGTTGGGCTATGTGGGCATGACCACACGTTGCTTCAGAGAGAGGATGGCTAATCATAGACTATCCATACGTCAAGCCTTATCCTCAGGAGTATCGGACAAACCGGTGGCCGTACATTTTTGGAAATTGAACCATCAGGTCGCCACTCTGAGGTGTAGACTAATCGACTGGGTACCACCTCTTACAAGGGGAGGAGATCGAGTACTCAGACTGCGTAAATTAGAAAGTCGGTGGATATTTCGTCTTGGGACTTTAACTCCTCGTGGATTAAATGAATCTAATCCAATGACTATGTTTTTGAGATAGTGTACAATGTTTCCTATACTGACAGTGGGTCATCATAATTAGTCCCTTTTTGGACTGCCTTGTTTTTTAATACTTACCTTTATATTTGTATGTGTTTTTTATGTATAATGGGCCCTTATTTATATCTTGCATTTGTATCCCAGCTATGTTGGGGACTATATAGGTTTGCACTTGTGATTAATAGATTCGGAATCTGAAGAATATAATACTATATTCATTATATGTATGTTAACGGCGCTTGACTAATATTGGTGTTTTTTATTTGAGTCATTGCCCTGTTAATTGGCGATACTAGCGTCATATAAACTCTGATTGTTTAGATGTTATGCTCTTTTTGTGCTTAGCATCGTCCCGATGTGCAGATCCTATGTATAAGTGTATGTTTTTTGGTATCTGTGGGTTGCTTAGCAACGTGATGTAACACTGGACATGTGATCGATCAGTGGCTTCTTCGGTGCTTAGCATCGCACCGGCAGCAGGTATATTATGATCACGTGTCATTAGTGTGTTAGTCGTTGCATAGCAACCGAGTGACGTTTACGTAACGTCTGAGCCATGTGACAGGAAGTGTTTGTCACTTCCGGGAGGTGTTGCACGTGGGATCAGACGAGCTGCGTTCACTGGTAAGGTATAAATTGGGGCCTGTGTGTACTATACATGTTATGATGTCATGGGTGATACACGTGTGTTGGTGACACTACTGGCGAATAAATGCAGGTGATGATTATCTTGACAAAGGTCCTCCGGGATCGAAACGTTGATTAAGGCTATACACCCATGTGAGTTATTGAATAAAAAGACATTATTGGCTATTGGTGAGTGCCCTCTGTTCTTATACATATAGGACTTCCTTGCATATATATATATATATATATATATATATATATATTACAATGTACAGAATGACAGTGGTTTTATGTCTCTTATTAATATAGGCAGCTGTATATTTGTAAGGCTCCAGGTTTCATTATGTCTGTGCAGGAGGGGCGGATTGGCCATAGGCCTCACCAGCAAGATTCCCAATGGACCGATGCACCTGTGCGGCCACCTGTCATATGGGATCTCTTTTTACATGTGGACGATCTGTGAGAGACACTCTGTGCAGCCTCTGTTACTTACCAGCAGTTGCCAGCTGGCAAAGGGAACCGGTATGGCTCTGCATGGAGGCACAACCTGAACCAGGTGCTTCTACGCATGCACAGCATTCCACGAGGGCTTCCTCTCTGAGTCAAGTGTCCTGCGGGCCTCCCCACTGTGTGTGCCCGGTGCCGCCTACTTCTGGATGACAACCAGACATCACTGGCAAAGGCCTGTTCTGCCACTTTCATACACACTTCCTACATGCCGGACTTTGCTTCCTAATTGTGGAGAAGTGTTCATACACCAGAAACTGACACTTGGAGGAGCCCCATTGTAGTCATCTCTCTCTTTCCAGCACTGGTTCTCACAACAGACTGCATTCGCTACTTAGAGGCTGTTCTCAGTGATCCCAACCATTTCTGCATGTGAGTTCTGTGTGTTTTTCCCATATATTCTTCCTATTCACTATTGCTACACCACGGCTGCTGTGCGGTTACCAGTTAACACTATGGGTCTCATTCAGACACGCTCGCAAGCGAGTTGATGTTGAGGCCCTGCGCACGCCCAGCCGCCGCACTGCGCGTGCGCTAGCCCCTGAGCGAGAGAGAAATTCTCTTGTTCCGGGACTTACTACAAAAGGGGCAGCTGTCGAGGGTGATTGACAGCTCGCCCCGTTTTGTAGGCGGGGCGGGGGGGGTGGCTACACAAATGGAGGCGTTCCCGACGGAACACCTGCCATTTGGGGGCGGCCCCACTGACATCACTCATGATGTCAGTGGCGAGCTTCCAGCTCTAGAGCCGAAAGGTCACTGGGGCTTGCGGTAGACGAGACCCTACCACAAGTCTCGTCGCAAGCCCTGATGGTCGCGATGGTCTTGACCATCGCGACCATCAACCTGGCCACTCGCTAAAGCTGTGGGTGGTCACCCACAGCCTAGTGAGCGGCCAGAAGGCCGGCTCTTCACATAGAAGCGGCCTCCCTCATTCAGAGTAAGCGCTCGCATTTTGCGAGCGGCTCTGAATGAGGTCCTGTATCTTAGAGCAAACAGTTCCAGCTTCACCTGAGGTCACCTCCACTCACAAGTTCCCTGCTACTGGGAGGTATTGTTCAGGGAAGTTAAAGTTTATATAACGAGGGTGTAATTTTGTTAGATTTAACCACTTAACTGGCTAATATTTTTTTTAAAATGTCCCCAAAATTGTCGATTTTTTTTATAAGCAAATTATGTTAATAGGAGCTATTTAAACCTGATTCAAACATACTTGCCGACAATCAGTTCCAGCCTTCCGGGAGGGAGCTGATTGTCGGCTAACAGTGGGGGGCGGGGCCGGCCTGCCATTGGAGCGGAGCAGCATTTTGTGTCACACTGGGGGTGGAGCCGGGGGCGGGGCCGCACGATCGCATCATCGTGACTCCGCCCCCTCTTCACAATGCCGTGATTTTCGGCATTGTGAAGCAGGGGGCGGGGCCACGATGACGCGATTCTGCGCAATTCGCGTCACCGGGCCCCCCGCTGCGGGTATTTCTGTTTTTTTCAGGGGGGAGGTGGGGAGGGTCGGAGACTTCTGGGAGGCTTGCCTGCCTTTCCGGGGGGCCGGGAGCGACACCCGCAAATCGGGAGGCTCCCGGCTAAATCGGGAGGGTAGGCAAGCCTGGATTCAATAGAATTTTTTTTAACAGAAATGTAAAATTACATTTAAATAGCTGTTAACTACATAATATGATAATAAAAAAAATACCATTTTGAGGATTTTTTTTATATGAAATTACTTTATAGCTTAAAAAAACAGCTGGGGGTACAGAACAAGGGACAGGTATGTATATATAAATATATATTATATATACAGTACATACTCATTATATATAATATATACTGTATGTACACACTGCCCGATCACTGTGGCCAGCAGTGCTCGGGCACATGAGGGGGGGAGGCAAAGGTGCAATTGCTGTCTGCTCCTTAGCTTCCTGCAGCCACCTGGTGGGCGTTTGTGACTGATCGCATCAGATGCAACCATGTCAGTTAAAGCCCGGTCTGACATGGTCGCATCTGATGTGGCCACGCCCAGAGGCGATCAGAGCCGCGCCAGGCCCCGGGGGAGAAGGGGTCATGACCTAATCGAGTGAGGCGTGACCACGCCCCGTTAGGGGGAAGGAAAAAATTAATGTTTGCAGCGGCGCGAAGCACTAGGGAGGGGGGCGCTGTTAGCCCCTCAGCCAGGTGCATAGCCAGTGGGGGATGCGATCAATGTGATTGCTCTCCCCACAGGCATTGGAGACTGGTGTGGCTGTTACTTAGCAGCTGTGAGCAGTCTCCCAGTGCAGTCCAGCACACAGCAGCGCATGCTGGACTGCTTTTATGTAAAAGGGAGGGGGGGGTGGTGCCAGACCCGGGCCCCACCAGCAAGCCCGGGTAATTAGCACCCGCCCCCCCTCCTCTTGGCGCCCCTGGCTGCAGCTGCTTTCAGTTGTCCTGTCAATTAACTGTGGTTGCTGCTGTGTTGTTGTCCTGTCCATCAGGCTTAGGGCTGCAGTCCATAAAGAGGTGCTGTGTTGTCCAGGGGGGGCGGGGGGGTGCTCTGTCAATCAGGGGTGCTCTTCCCCAGTGTAAAAAAAAATAAAAGTGCTTTTTGTTGTGTGTGTGCGTTAGCATCTTAGCTGCGCTATTATTGTTTGTTTAGTGACACTGCCGGCCAGACCGCAGTTTATTGTCCATGTATTCGTGACTCTGTACTGCAAGTGGTCTGTCCGCACTCAGCAGGGGTGCTTTGTTGTCTATAAAGAAGGGGTGCTGTCTGTGTTGTTCAACAAGGGGCTGCTGCCACATTCAGGGGTGCTCTTCCACAGTGTCAAAAAAATAAAAGTGCTTTTTTGTGTGTGAGTTAGCAACTTAGCTGTGCTATTATTTTTTGGTGACTCTGCCGGCCAGACCGCAGTTTATCGTCCACGTATTGTGAAACTATTAGACATAGCGAAGTGTGTTCTTATTCATAAAAAATCTTGTGACACTAAGTGGAAGCATATTCAGTTAATATTTAACTTTTCACTTCTTTTCTCAATTGTGAATAAGCTATTAGTCTACACACCGACTACAAGACTACAACAAATGCTAAATAACATGCGTTATATGTAAAACATAATGACGTCACTGTGGCAGCGCAGTGTGTTATTTTCTTCATACATAATCTTGTGACACTAAGTGGTATCGCAGTGTTCTTATTCATATATAATCTTGTGACACTAAGTGGCAGCGCAGTGTTATTATTTTGTTCATAAAAACATCTTGTGACACTGTAGGTCATTGATACCGCAGTGTAATATTTAAAATAGGTACAAATTGATGTATGTGCTGTACCCCACTTCATTTGTGCTTGTTGATATGGAGAATGATCAGTTGAGAGGAGAGCAGGAACCATATACTAGTGCTGGAGCTGCTGCCAGTGCCACCAGACATGACAATACTAGTCCATCTACATCATCTACTAAAGCCGATGCCCAAGGGCATACAGGGATTAAGTCAGAGCATCTAAAATCAAGAACCAATCTTTTACAGTGGTAAAGTAAAAAACATCAAAGGGAAAGTTTGCTGCAGAAAGACTTGCAATTGGCAATATGCCTTTCACCACATGAAGTGGCAAGGAAAAGCTAAGGCCTTGGCCTTTATTTATGACTGGTGGATCTGCCTCTTATGATGATGTAAGCACAAGTGAACATGCTGTTATAGAAATCGAGGATGCTGCTGTGGAAGTGCACCAGGATATTTGTGTAGCTGACGCTAATAAGGATGTTGTTGATGAGGATGTTGTTTGTGTAAATCAGGCACCAGTGGAAGAAACAGTTATTGCCCATGATAAGGAAAAGCCCATTGTCATGCCTGGTTACAAGACAAAAAAATCCACTTCTTATGTGCGGAATTATTTCTACCTAAATCCGGACAATAATTGTCAAGTCATCTGTACCCTTTTTAAAGCCAGAGTAAGTAGAGGTAGGAACCTTAACCATCTAGAAATCTCCTGCAGTAATACGTAATCTGCAGCGCATCCATCCAAAAATGTTGTGTTTTGTGTTTACTCATCTGCATCACCAGTGGGTCTTTTGGGAAAGTTTAGTTTTTTCTCGGCAGATGCACTTGCTGGAAAAACTGAAGGAGAAGCCATCACTTCATCACGTGCCACATGAGCTGACAATTTGCTTATCAACAGCTCTTTGCATCTCTTCAGATCTGTGGCCATTGGGAAGAACGTAAGGTATGACTTAAACCTTATATCTTAAATCTTGCATTTGCTCTGTTCAGCTTGTCCACATATCTGTGGTTAAGTGGACAGTGGGTACAACAGCATTTTGGAGGCCACTAATTAAGTTTTTTTAATGTCCCTGTATAGGTTGGGAATTGCTTTTCTAGTGAAGTGGAATCTTGATGGGACGGGGACACAGTACCTCAATTAATTGTCTACGGTGCATTATTGGTGGATATATTGGACGCACATCTAATACCAGCATACCGTAGATGTTATGGCATCAGTGATCCGCTATGCAACTGGGTGACTGCTGTCATACTTGCTCCCCCTTGCAAAGGAATGTTTAACAGTCAATTGTTTTTTGAAGTACAACTAGTAGTCTGGCCTGAAAATCCACTTGCAGCAGGCATAGCGCTCAAGGATTCTTCTGGGGCAAGGACTGATGTGAATGATTTAAATATTTTTTGTAAATGCCTCCCCCTTCTCCCTCATAAATTTGCTTCGGAATCAAAAAATGAAATGAAATTTACTACCAATCAAATGTTCCTTTCCCTGCCTTCAAGTGCATATATACTCCAACTCACTCAGGCCCTGTGAAAAATAAAAACATTTGTTTCCTGATGTGCCATGTTGGAAGTTTAACTGCCACAGCTGCTGCAATCTTTGACATGTGGTTGCTAAATGCCAAAAATGTCCAGAAATGTTTATGGCCACACACAGCATCTCCTGCATGCCCCTTTAATTAAAAAAATATATATTCTGAACCACCAAGTTGATTTTGTGGGCAAAACATGGGACATATTGATCACCGGAGCTCTCGCCTCCTCCCTCATAAATTTGCTTTGGAATCAAAAAATTTAATTTAAATTTACTACCAATCAACCTTTCCTGTCCCTGCCTTCAGCTATATACATACATACCCCAACTCCCTCAGGCCTCTTGATCAATGAAAACATATGTTTCCTTATGTGCCATGTTGGAAGTTGAACTGCCACGTGTTTGTGCTGCCCTCTGCTGCCGCTTAGCTTAGTCAGCCAGCTAGCTTGGTGAAAATTTTGGGCCTAAACCTGATGAAAATAATATTGTGAGCTTTGAGGTGGTCAAAATTGACTGGAAACAAGTGGAAATTAATGTTATTGAGGTTAATAATACTGTAGGAACAAAAAAGAAACAAAATGATGTGCTTTTAGCAGTTATTACAAATTTAAAAAAAAATACAGATCCAAAACCAAAACACGCAAGGGGCAGTTTTGGCAAAACCAAATCCAGATCCAAAACATGAGATTTAGATACAGAACCAAAATAAGGGGGCAAGCGCACATCCCTAGTTATAACTTCTGTGACTGTGCCATATTCATGTAGTAACTTTATATATACAACCAGTAGTGCATCCATATTCTTTCTAGTAGAAGTAAAAAACTTGTAGGTGTTCATATGTGCAGCTCTACCATGTACCTGTAAAGGTGGTAGTTCTAAAACTACTGTATAGTGACAGCCTGAAACCTGCTCTGGTGAGCCATATATTCTATAGAGCTATATTCTGTCACAAGCTGCCGTGCTGCCAATGCTGTGCGGGGTGAATGCCAAGCAAGCGTTCGCTGAAGTCTCCTCCTTCCCCCTGTTAGGATCTTTGGTTGCAGCATTTTGTTTGCAGTCCCAGTCTTGATTGCTGCTGAGGCTCTACACTAATTACTGCCTGTATGTGTGCAGTGTCAGGTACATGCTGATTGATTCTCCTGTCTGTGCACAGCCCAGGTGCTTACTGGTCTCTCATTAGAGAATGTTGCTCTGGTTGGGCCCTGTTTTTGTTAAATTCTAGCCAGCCCTTCACTGCATGCTGGTGATAGAGTTACTCGTGCTTCCGATTGTTCCAGTCTCCTGTTTGTTCAGTCGATTATCTATGTCCAGTTTAAGGATTATTCACCGCCGTTTGTTCCATCCAGGTGACACGGTCTGCATTCCATCTGCTGTGTGCTGCTCGATTCATCTAAGCAGCACAGTGTGTATCTCTTCACTCAGCCGCGTGTGTCATCCCAGTGGTTCAGAGTACAACTCCGTCCCGGGCGGATGCCAGCGTCCGGCGGCTAGTGTCAACCTGGCGACACTGGTCGCATCTCAGCATCTCAAGTGCGCAATCTGGCGCACCGATGCCAGTGTCAACCCAGCAACATTGGTAGCATCTCAGCGTCCCAAGTGCGCTATCCAGCACACCGATGCCAGTGTCAACTCGGCTACATTGGTAGCATCTCAGCGTCCCAAGTGTGCAATCCAGCGCTCCGATGCCAGTGTCAACTCGGCGACATTGGTAGCATCTCAGCGTCCCAAGTGTGCAATCCAGCGCACCGATGCCAGTGTCGGCGACATTGGTAGCATCTCAGCGACTTCTTCACATTTTCTTAAAGAGACTCACCAGCCCACAAGGCTGCCTCCTCGGCCCAAAGGCTGCATCACTTCTTCAGCCATCAGGCCACAACTAACCACAGAATTCCAGTCCTCCATGCAGCCTCCAAAGCCCAAAGGCTGCATCACGTCCTTGGCCATCAGGCCACGACTAATCAAATCAATTCAGCCCTCAAGGCTGCTGCACGACCGCATCCAGCCAAGATAGACTAGCCCTTAAGGCTGTTGCAGGACTATTCCCTACTATCATGCCCAAGCCTTAACATATTCTAGTACACACAGGCTCTGATTCAGAGCCGGACGCTCTGACAGAGCGCTCGCTCTGAATCAGGGCGTCTTTTTTTTTATGGAGTGGCCTCCTGGCCGCTCGCATTGCTGTGGGTTGCCACCCACAGCTAATGCGAGCGGCCAGGATGATGGTCGCGATGGTCAAGACCATTGGGCATGTGACGAGACCCTTGTGGTAGGGTCTCGTGGCCGCAAGCCCCAGAGAGCTTTCGGCTCAAACAGAGCCGAAAGCTCTCCCACTGACATCACTTGTGATTTAAGTGGGGCCGCCCCCAAACAGTAGGCGTTCCCATGGGGACGCCTCTGTCTGGGCAGCCACCCCCCCCGACCCACCCACCAAAGGGGGCGTGCTGTCACTCAACATCGACAGCACGCCCCCTTTGGTACGAGACCCGGAGCGACGGATTGCCCATCGCTATCCGGGTTTCACGCATGCGCACGACGGAGCCGGCTCCATCGTGCGCATGCGCTCTGGGCCACCATCGACTCGGTTGCGAGCGCTCAGCGCTTGCGACCGGGTCTGAATCAGGCCCACTGTTCATGTCTGCTTCTTTTATCAGGTGATGCTGGACCCTTGTCTAAAACCGTACTGATCTGCTGTGAAGCAACCTGCTGGTAAGGAGACTGTCCATGCTGTGACATATATATATTAGTACCCCACAGTACTACTGATTGTAGTATTTGTGGTTACAGCCACAGAATAGCCGTAACCACAAAAGGCCGAATTACAATGCCCCCGAGCAGATTTCTATGGGTGGCAAAATGAAAAAAATATTTGAAGCGAAAACTAAACTGACCTCAGCGTGACCCACTTAATTTTGCTATGTAAACATTAGTTGCTGCAATAAGAGCTAACATCTTGTATCTATCCTGCCAGATTAGGAGCTGAAATATGGATTCCAGTCTGACCTAGATGCTGCTAATTCCTGAATCTTCATGGTAAATTCTTCTCTGGAAGATATAGCTACAGATCGGCCTGACTCTGAGAACCTGCCCACAAAATATTCACTGGCGGCATGGTAACTGCCAACGTTACACTGGTTCAATGTGTGTGTCATTTTTTTTTCTATAAAAATATATGAAAACAATGTTTTGTAAAATAAGCTTTGTGTTTTTGTAAAGACCATCTTAAGCAGTGCCGATTACCTTATTTTGTGACCCGCGGCCAGTTCTGTCTGCAGGACCGTAACTAAGGGTTGGCACCGTCGCCGCCCCACGGCCGGAACCTACCGATCTCACCCCCCGCTGCTGCTAACTATATTGCCGAGCACCTGCTGTAATGTTATGCTAGCGGTGTGCCCGGCTCCTCACCATTTATCTCCAGGCTCCTCTGTAGCAGTGGGACAGCCATCCAGGACTGCAGCAAGCAGCATGGCCCCTCAGGATTTGTAGTTGCTGAGGCTGTCATGCTCCCAGCAGACTACAATTCCCAGCATGCAGTGCACCACAATCTCCTGGGCACCTAGAGTGAGGGAAGTAGCGGTGCTGCTGACAGTCCCTCCCCCCCAGCAGTCTGTCTTGCAAAGAGTGCATTGCTCTGCCACAGCCAGTGTGTTGCCCTGGGATGGGGCACTCTCAGGCAGATACATCTAATTCTCATTGGACCCCAGCGCTCCCAATTATCTCAGCTCCCTACTGCTGTTCATCCTGGTAAGGGGCTAACCTGTCATATGCATACAGTATATGGTGAATAAAATAAATATATAGTATGTATGGGGGGGCAGGCTGTATATGGCAGTGCAAGGGAGATGAAGTGTGTATATGGGGAATACAGGGGGCAGTAATGCTGTGGATGGCGGAGTGATATCAGTATCTCCTGTGCTAGGCTGAATTTGGCGGTACGGGAGAGATGCAGGCTGTATATGGGGTACTGGTGGGATGCAGGCTATAGAGAGTGGTACAGGGGAGATGCAGGCTGTATAGAGGGATTTGTGCGGGGGAGAGCCTGGTGCACATCTATAGAATATATATCCTCCCAATCTGTGTCACACCTCTTTGTCTCCCCTACAATTTTAGAATGTAAGCTCTTGCGAGCAGGGCCCTCTACCCTCTTGTGCTTCTCCCTTCTTTACTTTCATCTACTTCTTACTCCTAACACTTGGCTGCTTAAGCTCTGCTGCTTATGTGGGTGTTATGGTCGCTGATGTGACAATGTATATTATCGATGTCCTTGTCCTGTATTGTATTGTAAGTCTTTTGTCACCTATTTGTTTTCATACATCGTAAGGCACTGCGGAACACTTGTGGCGCCATATAAATAAATGCTAATAATAATAGAATGTGACTAATGTCCCTTTTTAAAAAAAATGGGGAGGGGAGAGCGCTGATACTTTATCTGGCATAGGGCACCAAACTTTAGTTACGGCTCTGTCTGTCTGTTAAGTCTGTGCTGCTGCTGATCTCTAAGGGCCAGATGTACTAAGCTCTGAAAAGTGAAGAAGTGGAGAGTGATAAACCACCAGCCAATCAGCTCCCAACTGTCATTTTTCAAACATAGCATGTAACATGACAGTTGGGAGCTGAGTGGTTGGTCGCTTATCACTCTGCACTTTATCACTTTTCAGAGCTTAGTACATCTCCCCATTAAGTCAGAAGCATCAGCGACGGATGACAAGGGTGGGGAAGGGAGGTGAGGGGGCGATCGCCGCCTGTACAGCCTCCACTTTATTTGTTGACTAACTGAAAACCGGGAGGGGCGCCAGTCCCTTACTTTGCCTGGGGCGCTTGGACCCCTAGATACACCCCTGTGCACATGCACACTTTCTCTTAAATACATTTTTTTTTGTACAACCCTCTAAGTGATCACTTGAGTAACCAGTGTTGTAGGTTTATATGGTAGTTACAATGTTTCTGCAAATACTTCAATACCTATTATGACAAATCTTGATGTCTATATTATATGAATGTGTTGGGGAATGCACTTCTTTAGTTACTTTGACTATAATTTGTAAATCTAATTCTGCTGCTGGCAATATCCAGTTGCTCATGTAACATTATTGAATGAATTCAAAGATATGGTGGTGGGCACTAATCTCAAAGGATAGATTCAATTAAGCATCGGTAATTTCAGGAAGGGTACCTGGCTTGTTTTTGCTTGCAGTTTTATATTGTGTGTGGGCAGAGTGGGGGTAGCCTGCCAGGATAACTGATGCTAATGAGCTATATTCCATCAGAATATCGCAACTAACTAAATAAGGACCTGATTCAGACCCACTCGCGAGCGGCTGTCCGCTCGCAAGTGGGTCGATGGTCTGCACTGAGCATGCGCACGACGGAGGGAGCTCCGTCGTGCGCATGCGCCAGACACGACGAGCGAAGGACTTTCCTTCGCTCGTTGTGTCCGATCAAAGGGGGCGTGCTGTCAATGTTGATTGACAGCACGCCCCCTTTGGTGGGCGTGCCGGGGTCGTGCCTCCCTGACGGGGGCGTTCCCACGGGAACGCCTCCCGTCAGAAGCCGGCCCACTGACATCACTAGTGATGTCAGTGGGAGTGATTTTGGCTCTGATAGAGCCAAAATCACTCCGGAGCTTGCGGTTGAAAACCTCAACCGCAGGCTCCGGCTCGCAATTTCGATGGTCGCGATGGTCACGACCATCGCGGCCATCAAAATGCACGCTCGTATAGCCTGTGGGTGGTGACCCACAGCTATACGAGCGTCCAGGAGGACGCTCCATGAAAATGGAGCCCGGCCCTCATGCAGAGCGTGCGCTCTGCTCAGAGCGTACGGCTCTGAATGAGGGCCTAAGTCCCAAAGGTGTTTGTATTCCGATTTTTTTTCTCCCCCCCCCCCAACTTATCTATGTTCAAGACCTGTGAATGTGGAAGAGCTAATGAATAAGCTAGTAGTGACCATAGTGAGGCTGCTGATCGTGTTTATTTGTTGGGGGACAAGAACCTGTTTCATTAAGCCAGGTCTATTACCAATAGAATAACAAGAGAACATGTCCTTAAGAACTTGTGGGGTGACATACTGTAGAATTTATTTTTTCCCCTGTAAAGGACACAGACTTGGTGCAAGAAGAAATAATGCAGTGTAACCCATTTGCCGTTAACAGATCTCACACATTCAGAAAAGTGAGGTGATAACTGGCTCTTGTGTACTTCTTCCCCTGTAATGGCTTTTTAATGCTGGGGACACATTTTAACAACGGCTCGGTCAGTGGACCAATCCACCATCCATCGGCCAATTTGTAAGCTATACACACTTGCCAATGTCTGGCATGACATCACAACTGGGTGGGCCTTTAAATTTGCCTACCCAGTTATGGTGTCGCCAGTCTCTGCAGCCAGTGTATAGGCAATCGACAAGATGCCCGTATTATGTGTACGGGCTTCTTGATGATTGCCTGTACACATTGGCTGTGCTGCAGGGCTGACCTAATGACTGTAAACAATGTCGTTCATACACATCGTGTGTACACACCTGCTGATGCACTCATGATATATAATTCGTCAATCAAATTATATATCGACAGTAGCCGGCGTGGACTTGGACCCAGCGCAGCTCTGCACAAATGCGCTTCCTCAACCTGGTGCTTCCCACACGGGCTTCCTCTCCAAGTCCAGTGTCCTGCAGGCCTCCCCACTGTGTGTGCCGGTGCCATCTACTTCTGGATGTCACTGGCAAGGAGCTGTACTGCAGCTTTCACACTCTCTCCCAACATTATCTGTTTCTCATTACAATCAGAGGCCTATTCCAGCCAAAAGGCCCAGTCTGAGCTTTAGAAAGAGATAAAGGGGCCTAATCATCCTAAATGGGCCCATTACACATACAGAAATGCTAGTTTCTTAATGATCTAATGCTGGGTACACACTGGCAGATGGGCATTCGATATATTGGCCGATCAATTGTTCGCCCATTATATTGTATGCCCATCAGGCAAGATGTACCAGTGATATGTCTGTGAACGACGTTGTTCAGACATATCGTGTCGGCTGTGCTGCACAGCCGTTGGCAGATATATCTGTCCATTGTGATGTGTGTATGGGCGATCAACCTACTACCTGTGGACACTTGCAGCAGCAGCCGTGGAGAGGGTGTCGTGGCGGGACCCACGGCTAGATGGAAGATTATGGTTGGTCAGTGTGTATGAACAACAATAATCTAGATATATCTGAAGATTACTCGATCTACAAATGCATCTGTTAGGTGTGTACCCAGCTTAAGTAACTGTCCCATTCATAATTAGGGGCCTGATGAGGCCACCTAGTATTCAGCAAACTCCAATAACTGAAAGTTCATCTTCAGATGATGTTGGTTCCCAGACTATGGGAAGGAGGTCCCGGGTTGTGAAGAAGGATCCGAGCGGATCCCTCTGCCTCCCCATGTGTTCTGTAGCTGCACGTATGTGTGAACCCAGGTCACAAATCCGCAGAAGGCTGCCACATCTCCGGTAAGTAACAGTTGGGATCGTGGGGACAGGTGCTTTTCAGAACAGCTGTCCCTGCACCGGAGCAATTTGAATTGCTCTGGTATTTAAGTATCCACTTCAACAACTCTATGATGAATACGCCCCAAAGAAACCTGAAAACAATGATAAGCACCTTGGTAGGTAAGATCGCTTTGAGTTGGTGCATGTAATTACTCAGGGATGGCTCCATGGCTAATAGCGCCCTGTGCCGGCCGAGTGCTCTGCGCTCATTATGGGGGTGTGACCTAATTAACATAGGCCACGCCTCCTTATGTGATGTTATTTGAGGGACGTGCCTGCATGGCACGCCTCCAAATAACGTCAGGCTGGGGGAGCCTCATTAGCTGGGCTTCCCCCAGCCCTCTCACGGCACTGAATGGATGCCGCGTGCATGCGAGCATCATCCATTCAGACTCCGGGGTGTCGGCAGCGCCGCAGAGGTGGAGGTCCCCAACCCAATATGACAACCCACAGGCCACTTCGGCCCACGGGTGGAACAGCGGGACAGTACTGTCCAGCTGAAATCAGAATGCTGGGGAAGTGTGCGCCCTCTATGGGTGGCTCCCCTGTTTGACTGCTCAGGTTGAACACCCCTAGAGCCTGCCCTGTAATTGCTGACCTCTGAATGACTAGTACATGGACATATGCAGGCTCCTATCTATAAACTATGATAAAATGAATCTCGTAGTGCATGGCTATATCCCAAGGAGGAATTAAATTCTAGACAGCCAGGTGAAGGCATTCCGTGACAAATATCATTGGAGTGGTTTTTTTCAGATGGAGGTGTCTAAACTCTTCAGAACAAGCTCAGCAGATATGCATGTTACAGTAACCCACCTCCCTCACTCTGCACATAGCAATGTGAGAATTTGTTGAAAACCTTGAATCCATGCTTTCTAGAATAGGTGTAGGTTTTTTTTCCTCACACTAAATGCACATTAGCATATATTCCTTTCCTGTTAAGAATTTTAAAAAGTTACATAACCTATCCCTTTGTCTGTCTGGTGCAGCAGATCTCCTGAACAGACAGAATATCATGTCAGGCTGATATAGCGGCACAACTGAGACTCTCCTACTGCAGATGCAGAGCTAGGGTTCTTTTTGTTTACAGAGCTGCTAGGCTGTCAGCCAGCAGCTCTGTGCTGCCCCCGCCTCTCACAGACATACAGGGCCTGATTCAGTAAGGACCGCAACTGTAACATCGCTTGCAGTTGGCCAATTATTGCGTACTGAGCATGCATTGCAATGCTCATGCACAAAGGCACCAATGCGATCACAGAGACCACGCAGACCCATCGCAGAGTGATTGACAGGCAGTGAGCATTTGGGGGTGGTGACAAGGGGGTGGTCGGAGAAACTCAGACGTGCCTGACCGTTTGAGCGTCGTTGCGATTGCATACACAGCTTGAGTACTCACTGCGTGCCAGGAAGTTAGCAATTTCTAAGTAAGGTCAGGGCTGCTGCAATTCTGTGTGAGCGACCAATGGTACTCGATGTTACCGATGTTTGTGAAGGTTTGTAAAGTATTACGGATGTGAGATAGCGGTTGTGGGAGGCAGTGCGCGTCTCTATGCTGGCAGTGCAACGGCATTGCAATCATTAGCATATTTTCGCAGCAGACCTGTGTGCGATTACAGAGCTGAGATCGCAATAGCGGTCCATGAAGAATCAGGTCCTCAGTGTGCTGTTCCGGGAATGGGATGGTTCGCCCACCTACCTGATTTGACAGGCTCAGTTGTCAGTCAGCAGCCCCGCTCCACCCACTTATAGGCCCTCATTCAGAGGCGCTCGCAAGAAGCGAGTGCTCGTTCTGAATGAGGGCGGCCGCTTCTATTTTTATGTGCGGCCTCCTGGTCACTAGCTAAGCTGTGGGTTACCACCCACAGCTTTAGCGACCGACCAGGTTGATGGTCTTGACCATCGCGGCTTGCGACGAGACCCTAAGGTTGGGTCTCGGCAAACGCAAGCCCCATGGAGCTTCCTGCTCTGATCAATCAGGAAGCTCCCCACTGACATCACTGCTGATGTCAATGCGGCCGCCCACAAAACGGCAGGCGTTCCTTAAGGAACGCCTCCGTTTGTGTAGCCCCCGCCCCGCCTACAAAACGGGGCGAGCTGTCGATCACCTTCGACAGCCACCCCTTTTGTAGTGAGCTCCGGAGAGAATTTCTCTCTCACTACGGGGCTTGCACACGCGTGCGCAGAGCCTTAACAGCGACCCAGTTGCGAGCACTCAGGGCTTGCGATCGGGTCTAAATGAGGGCCATAGTCTCTTCATATGTCTTGCCCTGCCTCTGTGGGTGTGCAATTTCCTCCTTGTCTCGTCGTCCTTGGCTATCACAGTCAGTAAAGGTGCCCATACACAATTTGTCTGTTTTCAATTATTCGGAATGACCAATCATGTAAAAAGTGGCCCCCGTACTTTGCACAACCAGCACTGGATTCTGATCCGGTCCTGGAAATACATGGGGGAAAAAATTAGTAGGGTCCGCCTGTATTATCCAGAACCGGCACCAGACTTTTTCCAGCGGAAGGGCTAATGCCAAGCCAGGGGAGCACTTTCACCGGGCCCCCCAGCCGAAGCATTTACCTTGACCGTTAGTCAGCCCAGGCCGGGGATCCCTGAGGACCCCCCAATAAAGGGGTCCGCCTCTCCAGGGCAACCCAGGCCTAGACTGATAGTGTAGTATAGGGTTTCTTTACGAAGAGTCCATTAGTTCTTCAGTTACATTCCCCGTTACAATTTACTTAAGTGTTCATAAATAAAATTACACATAACTAACACTCATTTTGGGTGAAGCGGAAATCTGTCATCCCCCTTCTACAACACTGTGGTGTCCCACACACACCGTACAAAGTATAAGTTTATTAAGCATACATCACTATCATACACTATCTCACATACTCACCTATGTATCCCTGTAGCCCATCGGTCCACTCGTCCAGTAGAATCCATAGAGTATCTGTAAAAAAAAATACCCATACTCACTGTCGCCTATTGCGAAGTTCGGGTCCTCTTCATTCCGATGTCTGCTGCGGTTACTCCATTTTCACCAGCAGCCACAACGATCTTAAGTTTCTAGGGGGGTTCGATGCTGTCATATCTACCAAGTTCCGGAATGCAAAGCCCACGGCTACCATCTATGATGGGAAACCATCTAGCTCTCCATCATCGATGGTAAAAGTATTCTGCATCGGTCATAGACCATTGATGGCTTAGAATCATCAATGGACAATTGCCATCCCAATAGGCAAACGCTGGGGGAGTTCTGGTTTCCTGGAAACCACCCTCCCCAGCCCACACCATGACCACAATAGAAAAAGTAATATAATAGAATTTTACTAGTGCTGCATGTTCTTATCAGTATCACAAATGAAACAATTCGCACCCCGTGAAACTTTTAGCATGTGTTAGCCAGTAATAAATACACCTGTGCACCAACTAGGAGATCTAGAAAACATGCACTGTTTGGGGTGCACTGTACATTATCCAGTGCATAAGGAGACCAATAAGTACATATATGTCCAGGGCAGTGCTAGGTTCTTCTGCTGCTCCCCCAGACTCCCGGAATTGCTCCAATGCTCTGTAATGATGCCCACATCTGAAATAAAAACCTATATAAAAACGTATATATGCTGGAATTATGACACACTACACTTTGTATGACGCATATTAAAGCTAGTTAAGTGTAATTATGCCCTCTTCATGGACTAGCCACACTCGCTCTAAAATCACGCATTTGGAAACCCCCATTTATACAACCTGCGTTTGCCACTCGCCATCCCTATCTCTGCCTATTTGACTCAGCTATTTAAACCTGATGTGTGTGTGCTCTGAGGGGTCTATTTACTAAGCTGTGTTAGGAGATAAACAGTGATAAGGTACCGGCCAATCAGCTCCTAACTGCCATGTCACAGGCTGTGTTTGAAAAATGTCAGTTAGAAGCTGATTGGCTGGTACCTTATCACTGTTCACTTTATCTCCTAACACAGCTTCGTAAATAGACCCCTAAGTCCTGTGTGGGCAGTGTACTGTGCTGCCCGATGCATGGAGTGGACAGGACACAGGGTGACACCGTCCAGTGAATGATGTGATCATGATGAATCTGAGGCTGAGCTCAGAAATCATCAATCATACATTATGACAGGAGAGGATATGTTTGGGCTTGGGGGGTTGCGGCACCAGTGAGTATAGGCCGGTAGTCCTGCTCACCCGCAGCTACAGTGCTGCTCATTCATTCCATGAATGGTTCTTGCTGTGTTTGCCATCGATGCTGAGCATACTAATGGCCATCCCTATGCAGAACCACAGTCTGCAGAAAAGAGATCTGCTGCTCCGCGCTGACAAAACTATACTCAGCCAGAGCCAGATGCCGAGAGCACACTGTTCCCAAACGTAGTCTTCAAGGCACTCCATCACTTCAGGTTTTAGAGATAATAACCATGGTTGAGCACAGGTGGTTAAGTCAAAATTGACTGAGGTACTAGTAAAGTCACCTGTGTTCAAGCATGGATAGCCTTAAAACCTGGACCATTAGGGTGCCTTGAAGAATCAAGGCACCCTAACGGGAACCACTGCTGTAAGAAACATAAATACTGATGTAGTCTTGGACTCATTTCTATCTATTGCTTGCAAACGTAGTTTCAGTAGTGGCAGACATCTCCCGGGGAGTTGATAAGTAAAGTAGGTAAGCATGCATTCTAGGCACCCTGCTAGCCAGATGAAGCAAGCAGAAAAAAGCTCAGAGGGCCAGACCAAATGATACCGTGGGCCTTTTACGGACCCCGGGCCTGAGGTTCCCCATAGCATACCTCCCAAGTGGAAAGCCCGGGGACTGCCCAGCATCTCGGAGATACTGGGCACGCCCCATTAGTGATGTAAATGGGGGCGTGCCATCAGACCACGGCCCCTTTACGATTAGGCCACGCCCCCTTTTCGGGCACGCGCGCAGGTCCCGACTCCCTCCCAACAAATGTTGGGAGGTATGCCATAGCTGGCTTCGTAAATAGATCCCTCAGTGGACAGGCCCCCATTTACTAACGAGTTTTATTACCAAAACGAGTGATACATTTCACTGTGTATGATAAATGGTGCTCCAGCCAATCAGCTCCCAACTGTCAACTGTTAGAAAAATGACAGTTGGGAACTGACTGGCAGGAGCAACATTTATCATACACAGTGAAATTTATCACTTGTTTTGATGATAAAACTCAGGGGTCTATTTACTAAGTAGTGTTAGGAGAAGTGAAAAGTGATAAGGTGCCAGCCAATAAGCTCCCAACTGTCATTTTTCAAACACAGGCTGTGAGATGGCAGTTAGGAGCTGATTGGATGGCACCTTATCACTTCTCCCAACACTGCTTATACCCCTTTTACACCGGATCTAAAACCCGGGTTATTGCAGGGTTAACCCGGGCAGCTCCCTGGTGTAAAAGGGGAGAGGGTTGGATCGCCGGGTCGAGTGACCCAGCAATCCAACCCAGGTAAGTAGCAGGGTTTAACACGGGCGCAGCCCGTGAAACCCAGCTGTGAGAACAGCGCACTCTGAGTCACGATGACCAGGAGTGCGCTGCTAGCCGGCCGATTGGTCTGGCTTCAGGAGATGATGCCATCTCCAAGCGTCCACTTTCACGTCGGGAAAGCCGCGTCTATGCAGACCTGACTCCATTGTGAGCGGCGCCGACTCGGGAATATCCAGAGTAGGCGCCAGCTAAATTCCGGGTTTGATCCGGATAGGAACTCTGTTTCAACTCCGGGTCAGACCTGGAATTTTGGTGGAAAAGGGGTATTAGTAAATAGACCCCTCATTAGTAAATGGGGGCCTAGGTATGATGGTGAGAGGAGTCTGAGCATTCAAGGGGCGTGGCTTAACAAACCTCAAATAGGGGTATTCAATATGGGTGCGATAACATCGTTTTTTGCGTTAATATCGCACTTTTTAACGTTTTTGCGTTAATATCACTGGTTTTAGTTTTACACCGTATTCAACTTATCGCAGTTTTGAAAAATCTTTGATAAAAAACGGTGATAACTTTTCACCATTGAATAGGTGTCGAAAAAAAGTGCAGAATTAGGGTTTAGGGGTGCAGGCTTAAAAAAAATAGCCTGCATCCCTGAGATTGACATTTAAAAAAGAACTGTGTCAAAAAAAGTTTAAAAAAAAAATAGGGACACCCCAAAAAATTAATTTAAAAATTGGGGTGCAAAAAAAAAAAAATGGGAAAAAATTGTTAAACAATAGGGAAATAGGTTCAGGGCTATTCTGCATGTATGCGGCAGATGTTTTCTAGAATAGAATTATAGCGGCAGGTGCACAAATGCAGAATTTTTAAAAAATTACTTTAGGGACACCAAAATATGCTAGTACCCATTTTCATGTACTACAAATTTGATGGGACCACTTAAAAAAATGAAAAAAATAACCTAAGTGCTCTTCTGCAACACTTCTTCAATGTCGGGAAAAAAACACCTGCTGTGGCTATTTAAAGCCCCGACTTTCAATTAAAGGCTAAAACGGGGGTACCCATAGTGTTCCCCCATGTTTTTACAACTTTAGGGGGGTCTTACAATTATTTTAAGGAAAAATTCGTAACTTTACGCAAATCCAACTTCGGAATTTCCCGTTTTCGTTAACTTGATATTGCATACGGGGATAAGCGGGAGCGCGCACCATACCTTTACGCAGAAAAAAACTCCGATATGAAATGTTAACTTCGCCAGGGAAGTTAACCTTTCATATTGAATACCCCTCATAGGGGCCTATTCATTAAACCTAAAAATTCTCTGTAGATAATTAGCTTTAGAACTCTCATGGAGTTCTAGCTAATTATAGGTGGAATTCATCATTCCACCTCTGCATAAGTATCTATTCCGAAAAGCTGTCATTTTTGCAATGACAGCTTTTCGGGAAATAGATACTTTTCCCTGCCTACACTACCTTATCGCATCTGGAAACAGTGCTGTGCATGCGCTGTTACATCTGTAAAACCAGCGCATGTGCAGCACTGCCTACAGATGCGTTAAGTTTGTGTACCCCCCCCGACTTACCTGTCCGCCCAGCAGCCTCCGTCCTGCTGGTCTGTCATGTGGTTTCCCAGCAGACCACATAACAGATTAGAAAAAAAAAAAAATGTTTCTTTTTCTAAACTTTCTTGTGCTCTGCTGGGGAGCACACATGTCCGACCAGCCTCCGGAGACTGAGGACGGAGCAGAGCGCCGGAGAGACCTGCACACGCGAATAAAGATTCACCTGCTATTCGCCACCTCATAGTGGCGAATAGTAACTGCATCAAATTCCGAAAATTTATATTTTTCGGAATTTGATGAATACCAGAATTTCCACATCCCCATACTAATGTATGGGGAGTGTGGAAATTAACGCAGGGGAACTTAGGCCCTGATTCAGAGCTGGACGCTCTTACCAGAGCGCTCGCTCTGAATCAGGGCCCACCTCCATAAATATGGAGCGTCCTCCTGGACGCTCGTATAGCTGTGGGTCACCACCCACAGCCTATACGAGCGTGCAGGATGATGGTCGCGATGGTCTTGACCATCGCCAGTGCGAGCAGAAGCCTGCGGTTGAGTTTCTCAACCGCAAAGCCAGGAGTGATTTTGGCTCTATCAGAGCCAAAATCACTCCCACTGACATCACTACTGATGTCAGTGGGGCCGGCTTCTGACGGTAGGCGTTCCCTTGGGAACGCCTCCGTCTGGCAGGCACGCCCACCAAAGGGAGCGTGCTGTCAATCAACATCGACAGCACGCCCCCTTTGATCAGACACTACGAGCGAAGGAAAGTCCTTCGCTCGTCGCGTCTCGCGCATGCGCACGACGGAGCTCCCTCCGTCGTGCGCATGCGCAGTGCACACCATCAACCCACTTGCGAGCGGACAGCCGCTCGCGAGTGGGTCTGAATCAGGCCCTTAGCAAGGAGATATCTGTGATATCTCCTGTGCTAAGGCCCTCATTCAGACCCACTCGCAAGCGGGCGCACGTACGTTAGGCGTACGTACAAAAATATTTAAATTCAATGGTTCGCTCGTATTTTCGTTCGCATCTAAAATTCCTCCCTAAACTCTGACGACCCCTCCTCTAACTAACGAGCGTACGAAATAGCGAGCGTACATCCCCGAAATGGCTTGAAAGGAACGCACGCACACGTATAAACAGGAAGTGGCCTTGTCAGATGTCGATTACCTGCTCCTTTATTCTGCCTACCTCCATCAATCGTATCATGCCAATCAATGTATCAATTAGCTTAATTGTTTGTTTTTTTTCAACACAATGCAAGAAACTTTACTCTTGTCCGTGTTTGTGTTTACTCGCAGAATACGTACGGATGAAACATTCGCTTTTATTGTTCAAAAAACATGTGAACCACAATTAAACAATTGTACTATTGCTGTGGATCCCCGCATATTTCCCTGGGTTCATTTCTTTATTTAAATTTGCTTACGCATGTCACTGCATCAAGCCTATCATAACTCTCCAGAGATTTCTGGCCCTGTCGAACACATGACTCATACACTAACCAATAAAATTGCTCCTGTTAATTTCCAAAATACATTAGCCAATCAGAAAATTTTTACACACTTTATCAAAAATGATTTTTAAGAAAAACACCATTGCCATCATGAGAGCCTCCGCATTCACCAGGCGTGAGCTGCTGGTGCTTACGGAGGTCATGGATCGCCGGATCACCAGCCAGCCTCAACCCATGACCAACCGGCAGAAGCGCTCCGCGTATGCGGAGGTACGGTCCCGCCTGCGGTCCTTCGGCTCACGCCGCAACATCGGGCAGCTGGAGCGCAGGTGGTCCGACCTGCAACGGCGAACGCCCCGCTTGCTGGCATGCTTTCGCATGCAGATCCTGGCAAGTAAGTGTTATGTATTGTGGTTTTAATGTTTGTGGGGCAAACTGCGTGTGCATGTTTTCCTGTCTGTTCTATTTATTATTTGTACTCATATCTGCGTCTGCATGTTTTCCTGTCTGTTCTATTTATTATTTGTACTCATATCTGCGTCTGCATGTTTTCCTGTCTGTTCTATTTATTATTTGTACTCATATCTGCGTCTGCATGTTTTCCTGTCTGTTCTATTTATTATTTGTACTCATATCTGCGTCTGCATGTTTTCCTGTCTGTTCTATTTATTATTTGTACTCATATCTGCGTCTGCATGTTTTCCTGTCTGTTCTATTTATTATATGTACTCATATCTGCGTCTGCATGTTTTCCTGTCTGTTCTATTTATTATTTGTACTCATATCTGCGTCTGCATGTTTTCCCTCTTTTTCTGATTTTTTAATTCTACTGCTATTTTTTTTGGTTTTATTTTTTATTATTTTTTTTTTTTTTGTTTGGTTGCCCGGATTTGTCCATAAACTAAACGCAATTTCTTTGACATATTTTAGGGGGACAGCCAAGACTCCGCCGTCAACGTCCGTCCAGACGGCGTTCCCGCCCACTCTCCCCAACCCCCAGCCAACACTCCACCCCAAATCTTTCCCCTATTCCCCACTCCTCCCCATCCTTCCCAGACCCTCTCCCGGAAATGTCGGGCCTCCTTCCCCTCCGTCCCACTTCCCCCTCTCCTCCACCCACCCCTCTTCCAATTACCCCCTCCCCGGAGTCCAGCATAACTCCGCCCCATTCTTTGGGGAATGACGGATCCTCCGAGGAGGATCATGGAGGTTTGGCCGGAGCTCCCGATTTGTCTCCCGGTATGTTTTTTTAATTTTTTTTTTAAAGCACAAACTGTTTGTATGTTGTGTCGTGCCTTTCTTCGTGTTTTTGTGGCTTGACTTTTGTTGATTGTGAAGGTTTGCCTTTACCTCTTCCTGGTGATTTAAGCATACACATATCATACCTGTGGGAATTTGTACCTAGGCCTTGTATTTTTGCCAGGCCACCCTTTTTATTTCTGTTTTTGGGTTTAGGAGTGATTTTTTTTTTTTAAGTTTTTCTGTGGATTCCCTATTGTTGTATTAACCCACACACTTTTCTCACCCACAGAGGAACAGAGGCGTCGGCAAGAGGTGGCGGATGTTGTGGGGCAGATGCGCCACCATGTAATCGGCCTTCTGGTGGCCCTCGACGGGCTGTCTGGCCTCCTTCGGCATTAGATTTTTTTTATTTGTTCTATTTCCCAAAAAAATTTATTAAGACAAATATACGTTGTGGCTCATTTTTAAAAACCAAAACCAAGATAGTTTAGCCTGACATAAGTTCCTGCAAGGATTTCCCTTTTTTAAAAGTTTGATTGTGTTTTGTCTTTGTATGTCAAACAGACAGCAGAAACACATAACAGTAACAATGTCATTTCCCTTTTTGGGTGTAGTGTCAATTACAGATTTCTACATTTTCCAGGTTCCTACTTGGTGCGCAAGCTGCTTAGGCCAATCTTACAAATCCCAAGGTTGGGCCAGGCTTCCTTTTGGTGTGGATTGGGAAGCTGAAAACATATTTCAGTTTTGCTCAACTGGCGTCAGTACTGGTTTACCCCTTAGTCAAATGTAACTTGTGTTAACCTGGTTACACTTGCTGTTAACGTCCCAAAAAAGGAAGACCATTTCACTCTTCAAACATTTATTCACAACATAACAGAGAAAACAAAGTGGTCACTCCCAAAAAAAATACACAGTGATAAATTCAAATACAACACATACCAAGAAATAATTAAATAAAAACACAAAATCAAGAACTGGTTGACGAAGGACCATGCCAACATGATTCCACAAACATGGCGTTGCGATATGGGTTCCAGAATATATGCCCAAAAGGACCAGATCCAGGTTTGGTAAGGGTAGCAGGAAGTAGTGAGCGTTGGAGTGCCAAAGATTATGTGAACAAACAGAAGATGGTGAGAAAATTAAAAATAAATTAGATGTTCGCCAAAAAACACAAACACATTAGGTATAAACACTGGAGTTTTGTTCAAACTTACCTAAAAAATCTGGCCACCACATCATCGCGTATGGCCCCCCCACATACTGACCTTCGACCAACCTCGGGGGGGCCATCCTCAGGTAAGGCATCCTCTGGCTGCATTGGGACACCACTCCTTATGGCAATGTTGTGAAATATCCCACACAGGACCACAATTTTCGACACCATATCCGGCACATACATGAGCTCGCCACCAGAGCGGTGGAGGCATCTGAATCGGCCTTTTAAAAGGCCGATACAGCGCTCCACCACTTGCCTGGTGGCTGTAAGTGCGGAATTATACGCACTTTGTGGCCCTGGTGTGGGAGCCAAATAAGGAGTGAGCAGCCAGGACATGCAAGGGTATCCACTGTCTCCTGTGAACAAAAATAGACCACATCAGGAACACTGTGTATCAAGCTTAACATTGTTATGTACTAAAGGTCTCCACTTACCCAGAAGCCACGCATCACCAGCTTGTAGGTTGGTTAATTTCTGCCATATCCCTGATTGCCGGATGACGAAGGAGTCATGAGCACTTCCGGGTAATTTAGCATTCAGGGACAGGATCTGGAGGGAGGCATCACATACCACCATTACATTCAGGGAGTGATAGTGTTTCCTGTTTCTAAATATTGCCTCCAGCCGTGCTGGAGGCTGAAGTGGTATGTGAGTACCATCCACAACCCCTATGATGTGTGGGAAGCCAGCTATTTGGTAAAAATTGGCCTTGGCCACACTAAGGGCACCCATATCCAAAGGCATTTTAATAAAATGATGGAGGTGCTTGAAAAGTGCCTCCATCACTGCCCTCAGGATCCTGGAAAAGGAGGATTGGGAGATGCCTGCCACTATTCCCACCGTTGTTTGAAATGATCCTGAGGCACAGAAATGTAACACCGCCATAAATTGCGTCAATGGTGGTATTGCTGTTGGACTGTCAATTTGCCGCTCAAGATCACTTTCTATTAATGAGAGAGTGTCTATGATGATTTTGGGAGGTAGACGGTAGCGTCTTAAAACCTCATCATCGGGCATTCCAAAAAGGGTGACACGTGTTCGAAATATCTGGGGCCTTGCATGCCTACGATGCCTACGCCTGGGACGAGTTTGAGGTTGGTCGTCTTCCGGGAGCAGGGCCAGAACAATTCGCCCCAGATCTACCTGAAATTCAAAGTTTACAATGTAAGGCTTTTGACCCACCCCAAAAGTAAGAAAAAACAACTTAGCTTTCTGATACCATCCATAGCTGCTTACATGCCGGGGTATTGTCATGATACGTATAAACTGTAAAAAAGCCAACAATGAGACTTCAAAAATTTAGAGGGTGTTTTTTTTGTTTAAAAATTGTTGCAAGCCAACACAGAAAATAGCGGAAAAACACATTTGGCCATCGATGAAAACGACATTGCACACCGTACGTCAAATAGGGTTCAAATGGACCCAAAAAATGGAAAAGGGAAAAGCAAAACTGGATTATATGATGAATAAGCCGTCAAAAATGCGGTAATTAATTCGCAAATGCAAGTCACTACACCAACAGTCAAAAATGCGGTAATTAATTCGCAAATGCAAGTCGCTACACCAACAGTCAAAAATGCGGTAATTAATTCGCAAATGCAAGTCGCTACACCAACAGTCAAAAATGCGGTAATTAATTCGCAAATGCAAGTCACTACACCAACAGTCAAAAATGCGGTAATTAATTCGCAAATGCAAGACAAAAAATGGACTTACCCAACTCGAATATATAAGATTTCCACAAAAAACTTCTTTGGGTCCGAAAACCAAAAAAAACTAAAAAAGATGAAATGAGTGTTAAACAAATTAACGAACCACAAAACAGAAGAATACACCAATTGGCCACAAATTTGAATGCACAAAACTTACCAAATCAGGAAAGGATGTTGAAAAAATGAAAAAAATGCGAACGGAAAAACCAAAGAAATGTAGCAAAAACAAACAAAAAAACAACTCTGCCAAATCCTCCAAACGCAAACATCCAAATCCAAACCACTTAACCGACAACACTCCAACAACCCCACCTCGAATCCACACACACCAAGCAATAAATAGTGTTTATTTTCCCGCACAAATTAAGGATGAATCATAGGGACGCACAATCAATGATGCGGCCGCAAACTAAGGACGCATGTATAAATACGTCACGAAATCACATAGAATTTCTGGATGATTTCATGCTGGAAGCAGAGACATGGCTTCAAACCAGGGAAACAATGGTCAAAATTGCGGCGGTAAGGCCTTCATGCATTTTGTGTCAATGATTCTTTTAAAACATAATATTGTGCAAGTTGTGAAGTGGCTAAATCTGCATATTTACCCAAATAGGTGAGGAGGATGACATGGAAGAGACTGCTGGCCCCAGTCAACCCGCCAAAGCTGCCAAAAAAAAAAGGCAGCCACATTTCACAAGCAAGGAGATGGAGGTTTTGATCCAGAAGTGCGTTGACATCCTGCCCCAGGCAGCCAGGAATATGAGCCAAAGCCAGAAGTGGAGAATGTGGGAGGAGGTCGCCGTTGCTGTCAATAGGGTGGGTGATTATGTCCGTCTAGCCCGGGATGTCAAACGGCGGTAAGTAAACACTTTCCCATCCTATAAACAAACCCCATTGTAAAAAAAAGGATAATGGTTCCAAATTCATTCCACAGATGGGCAGACTTCAAATATCGTCTCAAACAAAAACTTGCCGACAGGGCTAGGCATGCAAGGGGGACAGGTGGGGGTCCCACCCCTGTGTCATTGGAGTTGACAGACTTAGAAGAGATGGCACAGGGGTGTGTGCAGGCTGTGGAGGTGTTTGGCGTGTCCAACATGGATACGGACATGCCAGACTTTGCGGCTCCTCATGTTGGCCAAGGTAAGTCTTGTGATGTCACCAACTCAGAAATGCTATTGTGCCAATATGTAGATTCTAATGTGAGTCTTTTCTCCAATTTCCTAACAGAGACAGAGGCGGATGAGTCTGCTCCAGAGGGGAGCCTTGGCCGCAGAATTTCTGCTGGCTCTGCAGGGGAGGAACCAGTACATCCGGCTGAGGACCCTGCAGAAGCCAGTCCAGGGCGTGCCCCCTCGCAGGCAGTGGGCCTCCTCACAGAACTCAATTTTAAATCGGATTGCCATACGGAGATTCTGCAGAGGATGGACGCCAGTCTGATACGGGTGGCTGAGGCCCTGGAGCAAAATGCTGCGGCCGTGACCATTGGTCAGGCCCTGGCGGAAAATACCAGGGCCAACATCCGCATCGCCGATGCCCTGGAGCAGCTCGTTCGCCAGCACATGGTGGAGCCGACCTCCCTTCCTGCCGGAACATCCGGATCCTCCACCTCTGGCACAACATCAGCCAATCCTCCAAATGTGCCTAGCCCTGTGCCTAGTCCAGAGGCCACAACATCTGCCTCTGGACAGGCCAGCCCGATGGCATCCCGGACCCGGTCTGGCGCCCACCCTCACCCAGCCAAACGGGCGAGAAAACGGTGACAGCAATGGCGACTTTTCCCACACTCCTTCTGTGCTTGGCTCATATTCCTTTCTGGTCAAAACTTCCCTCTCCTTTCTTGTGAAATGTTTTTAAATTTTGTATTTACGCTTATGTTAGTAGTTATGTTATATTTTTTTTTGGATCAAATATCTTGGCCACAAAAAAAGGCAATACAATATTAGGCCAATTTGTTTGTGTGTAAACAATAAATTTAAAACAAAACACTGACATTGTATTGTGACATTATTGTACAAATGGGTTACATTTAATCCTGGCCTTAAACGCAAAAACTGACCCTCTTTAAAAAAAAAAAAGGCCTCTTTAAGGAACGTTTAAAAAATCACATAGCGATGCAAATTCCACAGTAAACCAAAAAAAAGGGGAGCCAATTAAAAGATGATGACATTATTGTTACAATAGGCCATAACCACCAAATTGTGGCCAAAATAAAACCCCAAAAATGTACGCTAATTGATTGTGTAATCATGACATTAGCAGCTCTGATTTCCACCTGCGTACGCTTTTGTGCTATCCCAATAAACTGCTTTCCAAACACATACCAAGCCGGATTTCAATCCAACACTAATTACTTTACTGACCAGCCGCGATTAATCGCTGCACCATCGTGGAGTCCCGGGACGGAGGAGAAGGCCATCGCCAATGTGGTCGAGTAATCCTGACCCTAAGCTGTGCGAGCATTTTGAAGGGAAAGCGGATGTTTCAGTGACGTATGAGACGGTCCGAACACATTTGACGTTCGCATCTGCTAATGTATGTACGCCCCAAAAACGCCTCGCCACGCCTGCGTTTTTTCATCTCCACCCCCGTCAACACCCAAAAACGCCCTGTTCTGTCAATCACATTTGACATGTCACTTCCTGTACGCTATTTTAGGAACGAGAGAAAAAAAGCTCGCAATCTGCCGTACGCACATGCGCAGTGTAACACCGATGCATGCGCGGTTAGTCAACATCGGAACGCAACGAGCGTACTGTTGTTAACGTGCGGCTCTGAATGAGGGCCTAAGTCTGTTCATGAATACCAAAATAACGTTATTTAAGGAAAATGTCCTTAAAAACGTTATTTTAGTGTTGATGAATAGGCCCCATATAGTCTGATAATTACCCCAATGGTATTGTGGGGGTGTGGCTAGCTGCACGTGTCCACAAGCGCTGCTTGTACTTAGTAGCGCCACTGAGGGTGCATTTCGGGCACTTTTTGTTGCCTTTTATCCTCATGCCGAGCTACATGCTCTCTGCAACACGCCAAGTAGTTAACTATGGACCATATAAAAGTTAAACAGCAAGAAGTGCTTCATATAAAGAAGAACTACACTATAAGTACAGACTTGATCTCACACCTTGAAAAACTGCTGGTCATCATTCACTTCACTACTATAAACTGTACAGCTGCTGCATAATGAGTGACTGCTGTAGTACTGACTGATACACACCGATGTGTGTATTAGAGGTTAGGTCTAAAATCTAGTGGGCTAAAGGACCTGGTCCTTCTGTCCACTTGGATTTAGCTTATTCTATATAAATATGCTAGAACCAAGTGGGCTAAAGGACCTGGGCCCTGATTCAGACCCACTCGCGAGCGGCTGTCTGCTCGCAAGTGGGTCGATGGTCTGCACTGCGCATGCGCACGACGGACTTTCCTTCGCTCGTAGTCTGATCAAAGGGGGCGTGCTGTCGATGTTGATTGACAGCACGCCCCCTTTGGTGGGCGTGCCTGCCAGACGGAGGCGTTCCCAAGGGAACGCCTACCGTCAGAAGCCGGCCCCACTGACATCACTAGTGATGTCAGTGGGAGTGATTTTGGCTCTGATAGAGCCAAAATCACTCCGGGCCTTGCGGTTGAGAAACTCAACCGCAGGCTTCTGCTCGCAGTGGCGATGGTCAAGACCATTGCGACCATCATCCTGCACGCTTGTATATGCTGTGGGTGGTGACCCACAGCTATACGAGCGTCCAGGAGGACGCTCAATATTAATGGAGGTGGGCCCTGAGTCAGAGCGAGCGCTCTGGTCAGAGCGTCCGGCTCTGAATCAGGGCCTTGGTCCTTCAGTGCACTTGGATTTAGCTTATTCTATATAAATATGCTAGAACCAAGTGGTCTAAAGGACCTGGTCCTTCAGTCCACTTCGATTTAGCTTATTCCACACTGCTAGAACCAAGTGGGCTAAAGGACCTTTTATTCTCTGGGCAACATAATTAACCTGTTTTATATAGGTTTGCAGCAGCCACATAGGCAGAAGGACCTGGTCCTTTAGCCCACTTGTATCTAGTCTTTTTAATATAGTTAAGCTAGAACCAAGTGGGCTAAATGATCCTTTTATTCTCTTTGCAACGTAATTAACCTGTTTTATATAGGTTTGCAGCAGCCACATAGGCAGAAGGACCTGGTCCTTCAGTGCACTTGGATTTAGCCATTTTTATATAGTTAAGGAAGAACCTAATAGGCTAAAGGACCTTTTATTCTCTGGGCAAATTAACTTACCTGTTTTATAGAGTTATATAGTACATCATCCAATAAGGTCAACGGTCAAGGGGCTTGATTCAGATTTGTACACAAACTCAATAGGCTTGCAGAGTATGATGGTGAGAGATCTGCACTTGCACAGATGTAGCACTACTGATGTGTAGATTTTGTGCTCACATGACCCCTTTACAACAGATTCTTCTCCTCACGTCCATCTGTGTGCCCTACATACAAACGGCTTTTTCCTCCAATGCCGTCACTTCAACATGAGCTTATTCCCTACACTGCACAGGCTCCGTATCTTAGCCTCTTTTATTGCATCATGAGGGCCTGGTTCAGATGTGCACGTTATTGTAGCTGCGTCTATGTATTTTTACTCAGCGGAAATACATCTTTATGCTAATGCCGTAGCCGATGGGTTTCCTACTGAGACACCTGTCGGCTGCGGTGCTAATCCTCCGCTGTGAGCATTAAGACACAGTATTGTTGGCACCATCAGAGATTTCACCAGCACTATGGAGGTGCAATTTATCCATCTGAACATGGCCGCCATGGTAAGCACAGCTGTGTCTGGCTAGCCACCCCGTTACCTCCCTGAGATGCTCATATCACCGCATACAATCATGATTAGCATCTTAGAGTGGTAAATCATTGGGACAAATGCGCATAGTGAGAATGTCATCAACAATGTGCGCCTGTGACACAGGCCCTGAGCCCGCCAGAACTATCATATTGTAGGGGTGTGGAGCGATTGACAAACTATGGCTCCTATTGATTATCCCCATCTGATGGTATAGAAAACTAATCACCGGTGGTAAAGAATAAATAGATGTGCAGTACGGATGTGCATCAATTTCCAATAATTCAACAGCATTAATGGTCATCTCCCAGGACATGGCGATTAGGATAGATTCTTTAGGCATGATGTAGTGATAGAATTGATCCTAAAATCACAATGCTGCAAAAATTAAATTACCTTTCATGAATGATGGTCACACACAGCAAACCAATGCTATGTCCTCAATGCAGAAGCGGATCACAAGAGTCGTCAGGAGAAATTTATTTACACGAGATGCCTCTTGCGGAATTTCAAAATTTGAGCGCTGTGTATAAAGATACACCAGTTGTTCACTAATTAACTTACAATCAGCCCCAATGTCCTATTTTATATAGTTAAGCTACAGCCAGGGCCGTATTGTGCCTCTGTTAACACGGAACAGTTGATGCTGTGTGTCCTCAGTGGCTTACCACAGCCCTTGGACTCCCACTTCAATCCACAACTAGCTGGCTACAGGGCTTGATTCAGACTTGTGAATACAGTAAGATAGAGCAAGTAACGGTGCACCTGGACAAACCATGCTGAGATACAAGCGGGCAGATACATACATTATGTGTGCATGCAGGGTAAATACTGGCTGCTTTTGCATGTAGCCCACAAATACTGCACAATTTTATTATTACACTGCAATTTACATTTCAGTTTGGACACATCCCTCCCAAATGGGATGCCTTCTGCATCACGGCAGCTGCAATGCCTGCCCTGATATTAATCCTGAAGCCTCTGACAATCCCGGCTCCGGCATCCCAACCACTGGTATACCGAAGGTAAGTAGCGGGCTTGGGGGAGGGTTAGCATGCGGGGAGGGAAAGGTTAGGCACTAGGAGGGAAAGGTTAGGCACAAATAAGTGTCGGTATGCTAGCCCTGTAGGGATGCCAGTGACGGGATCCCGAGCACCGGCATCCCATATCAATCTCCTCTATATCTCTCATTTTAAATCAGACACACCTGCAGTGCAGCATGGTGTTAGCAAAATACTCAGTTACTGCTCAATCTTATTGTATTGGCAGCTCTGTATCAGGCCCATAAATAGGTCATTCTGTTGGGGCTGGCGTCACCCCCCATCACAGCTCCTCTTCCTTACAGCCAGCAATGACTTGGAGGCGGCCCCTGCACACGGACTATCTGCGAGGTGAGCAGCCGAACAGGTAATTGACAGCCGTATGTGCTGACCTAGTGGTCTTAGGGCCTGATTCAGAGCTGTTCGCTATTTGCGGTCGTTCGTTCAAAAACAAGGGGTGGCTATTCAAATGATCCGTTCGCAAATTGCAGTCTGTTCACACCTCTAAGTCTGAACGAGCGAGCAAAACATACGCTCGTTTATTTGATAAAAACGCCCCCTGGCCGCTCGCACCATACGTCATGTCCGCTATTTATTAGATTAATCGAGTACATCGTACAGCGTATGAACTGCTCGCTATTCTTGTGGTTGGTTTTTTCAACCGCTATTTTGCGAGCAGTTCTGAGTTCAAAAAAACCAAGTGACGTGGTCAATGACGCTGCTGTATTAATTATGCACTCCCTTAAAACGCCCGTTTTGACCTTTAAGCACGCCTGCGTTCGAATTCCACTCCCCCGTTTCCAAGCACCTTCCCGTTACCACCCACATACGCCTCCTCCTGTCACTCAAAATAGCAGGCAAACGCTATATAGCGTACAAACGATTTTCGGCCGCACTGACTGGTTCGCACATGCGTACTAAAACCGTACGCATGCGCAGATGTGCGAACATCGCTCGGAACGAGCGTACGGCCACTAGCGAGCGGCTCTGAACGAGGGCCTTACTTGGCAATGGAGGCTCCTCATCTCATGAAGTTCAAAGTTGGTAACTGCCAAGGACTACTATTACCATCATACACTGCACCAGCAGCATGTTATATGTAGGCGGATATTTAAATATTGCTGATAGTAGGATCCTGTGGGAGATATATTCCACAGCTGGCCAGTACTCTTGTACCTGTGCTGTGCCTGTTGTGTGGTGAGTCATGGAGGATGCAAAGACACATTGCGCTCTGTATATGTGAATGAGACCTATGGAAAGGTTACAGCTACAGTATACAGACTGGTCCATCCCCAGCTCTGTCTGGTTGGTCTGTTATAATCTTGGCTTTAGCGAGGAGATTGTATTGTACAGTGACACCACCTGTGCTAAGCTGGATAGTAATGTGCAAAGCCGATTACACTTCCAGGTCTCAGACTCAGGGGACTATTCATGATGTTAATTATCGGGGTCCGACTTGCTGCAGAATCCGGAATGTCCCGCTGTGTATGGGGACAGCGGGACATTCCGTGAGAGGATAAGCAGGAGATATCTGTGATACTAGTGTATGGGGACAGCGGGTCATGGAAGGTAAGTAGGAGATATCTGTGATACTAGTGTATGAGGACAGCGGCCATTCCGGGAGAAGGTAAGTAGGAGATATCTGTGATACTAGTGTATGGGGACAGTGGGCCATTCCGGGAGAGGAAGGTAAGTAGGAGATATCTGTGATACTAGTGTATGGGGACAGCGGGTCATTCCAGGAGAGAAAGGTAAGCATCTCCTGCTTTACCCTCTTGAGGAATGGGCCGATAACTTAATTTTTGCAATTACAGGTGAAAATGTTAATTTTCACCTGCTTTTGTAAAACATTAAGTGATGATGAATAGGCCCCTCTGTCTGCATGCATTAGCAGTGAGGGTAGAGAGGCGCAGTGTTAGACCTGGCCACCAGAGGAAGTGAAAACTTCCTACATGGACATCTTCTATCGACTTGCAGTAATCTGGTAAAGGAGTATGCTATGTAGAGTGCTTCTGTAATGGTCCTGTAGCAGCAGAGGAGCTGAGTTCATCAGGTTTGTCTCTCTATTATACCCCTTTCAGACAGAAGACACAGTAAATACATGGGTCTATCAACCCGGGAAAATTCCCAGGTCTCAGTCCGAGACCCCTATTTACACTACACCAAAAACCTGGGAAATTCCAGGGTTGGATACGTTCACACTGAACCCGGGTCTGCCCTGGTATTTGTTGTTAATTTAAAGGGGACGCTTTGTTTTTTTGGTCACAGAAATGACATAAAATAAAACTTACCATTTTTAGATTAAATGCCACTAAGTTTGTTTTTATCAAATGTTTTTTTTTTTACTGAAAACCAATGCATTTTTTATATTACAACAATAGAAGAAATTTAAGGAATGAATATAGCCTCTGGAAAGTTTCGTCCTATACAAAGACATTTTCACATAAAAACGTTGAACATAGGGGGGCGTGGCCACGGCAGCAATAGTGTAGGACACAGGGACTCTGAGCTCTCCGGCTGATAATCCTGCTTACCCCTCCTGAGACCCCTATATCAACGTTACTACCCTGCTGTCTCTCACATACCTTGCCAGGAACCTGCTGACTTGGTTGGAGCTGTGTGGCGTGAGGAGAGTGGCTCTTGAGGGCCTCCATTGCCTGGGCCTGCCTGTCTTTAGATCCTGTGATTCCAGAGCTGCACCCAGGCCTCTCCTCTCCTGTTGGCTTCTGTATTACGCAGCCTGTCTGTGCCTGACAATGGGGCTTTGCTGGGAGCTTCTGGTCTGCTTCTCTTGCCTGGCTTGTGTTTAGAGTCAGGGTCAGGGAGGTTATCTCTCAGTCTGATACTGCCAGAGTTCTGCCAGACATCACTATTTCTCCCTGCTCTGTGTGGAGAACTGTCAGCTCTGCAACTGTGGGACTCTACACTTCACTCTCTGTGAGGGATTTCTAAGTTTGGAGGGATCTCTGCCTGTTGCTGCTGCTGTGTCACTACCTGTGCATTTATATAACTTGTCTCCTACGTTATTCTCCTACATTATATTAATACTATGGGGAAAACAGGTCATGCTGCTGCTGCAAAACTGGAACGCTTTGCCCGTTCCTCCACACCTGTACACCCAGTGTGTTGCGATCCCCAGGGTACATCCAAGTCTGTGACCCCACCTCCCCCTGCTGCATCTGGGTCAGATTCATCACCAGAAGTTACGTTGCAACAAGTGCTGGAAGCAGTTACCTCCTGCGAGACTAAATTGGCAGATAAGATTGAGAAAGTTCAATCCGATATATCTGCTCTTCATCAAGGTCTCCAGCAGGTCCGCGAAAGAGTCGGGGAGGCAGAAACACGTCTATCTACTCTGGAAGATTCCCAGACCCCACTACAGGCTCAAGTGGCCTCCCTGACATCCCAAATGTCCGCAATGCAGCATAAAATTTCCGATATGGAGGGCAGACTGCGCCGCAATAACGTGCAGTTCGTTGGTCTCCCGTAAAGAGAGGAGGGGTCTTCACCAGAAACATTCCTTGAGAAGTGGTTGGGGGATACATATGGCAGAGACTCATTTACTAACCAATTTGCTATGGAGAGAGCGCATCGGATCCCTACCCGTCCCCTGCCGCTCCACCGCGCACATTTATAGCCAAATTTCTTCATTACCAGGATCGTGATACTGTGCTTCGATTGGCTCGAGTTAAAGGGCCACTGGAACGCAACGGTGTAAAAATTTCTATGTTTCCTGATTTCGCAATGGATGTCCAAAAAGACAGAGCTAAATTCCTTCCAATAAAGCGTCGTCTCCGGGATTTAAATCTTCAGTACGCTATGATTTTTCCATCTAAGTTGCGAGTGGTTGCGGATGGAGAGTCAAAATTTTTCTCTACACCACGGGAGGCTGCGGCGTGGCTGGACCGGAGATCTCCTGGGAACAGGCAAATGGCACCGGAATGACTGTACTGATTGCATTTGCTGATTATATTTGTTTATGGCCAGAAATTGCTAGTGTCATTACGACATTAAATAGGCCCTTTTCTGATATTCCACTATTTATATTTCTATAATAATATTTATGTTGTGATATTGGTTGGATATTGTTCTATGTCCCGCTCCCCTTACTGGGTATATTTCTATTTGTTGTTTATGTTGATATTTCGGTAAAAATATGGCCGGAGAGTTCTGTTGCATTGGTGGTTATTTTTATTCCAGTGCCTTTTACACCTATAAGGATCGAGTAGTTGTATCCTGTGGGTTTTAGTGTAGTTTAGTTTTTGGTTTAAGTATGCCTAAGTTCGGGTGGGTATACAGGGTGGGGGGTGGCTTTGGATGGGTAGTCCAGTTTTTTTCTTACAAATGTTTTTTTTTATTTTTTCTTTAACACACTATTTTTAAGGTAACTTCAATTATGCTTTATAGTTTAATGTATTACAATGGTGAAACTTTTAACATGGAATGTCCGGGGGGTTAATGATCGTTTAAAGCGCTCTTTGGTCTTTAAAATGATTAAGCAATATGGCCCTGATACCCTGATATTTCTTGTCTAATGGAGACGCATTTGGTCGGGAGTAAGGTACTAGCTCTAAAAAGACCATGGGTAGGATGGGCTTATCACTCCTCACATACTTCATCGTCCAGGGGTGTCTCCATTCTTATTAATAAATCTGTCCCTTTTTCTTTTACTGCGGTCCAAACTGACCTTTATGGCAGATATGTGTTTCTGGATTGTGTACTGTATTCTAAGCCCATTTTATTGTTAGCAGTGTACATCCCCCCTCCTTTTTCATATGATGTTTTAAAAAAAGCTGCTGAATTTGTGGCCCATTCTCCAGATACGCCAGTGCTCTGTTTGGGAGACTTCAATAATATAATGGACCAGTCTATGGATAAGTGGCGTGAGTCTTCAAGTTCTCTTTCTAAAGGTGGTGAGGGCTTTGCTAAGTTTGTAACTGACTTGGGATGGGTTGATGCGTGGCGAGTTAAACACCCTGGAGTACAACAGTTCTCCTGTTTTACTTCCACGCATCACTCTTTCTCTAGATTGGATTTGGCCCTGGTGTCCCCATCTATTGTACCTAATATAACTAACATTGAATATAAAGCCAGAGGAATCTCAGATCACTCCCCACTTCTGGTAGAATTGAATATGTGTAGTCCTAGAGGTCTCCGTTTATGGAAACTACACCCCTCTTGGCTTCTGCAAATGGGTGCAGGTTCAGAGCTGGAAGTTATGTGGGATGGCTATTTCACTGACAATGTGGGATTTGCCTCTGTAGCTAATGTTTGGGACGCCTTCAAGGCCTATTTACGTGGGTCTCTGATCAAAAGGGTAGCAGAATTAAAAACATTTTATAGGGCGAAAGAACGTGTTTTGGAGATGGCCTGTAGAAATCTTGAGTTGGATTACTTGGGGGACAAGTTGGAATCTTCACGTTTAAAATGGTTGACTGCACAGACAGAGTGGACTGATCATTTGACAGATAGAATGAACCGTAGACTGTTATTCCGTTCTCATTTATATTATATGCAGGCTGACAGAACTGGTAGTTTTCTGGCACACTTGGTTCATGCTGATCGTCCTTCTGCTGTTGTCTCGGAACTAATTGGGCCTGAGGGCTCTATGGTCACATCTACACAAGATATTGCAGAGGTTTTTAGTTTATTTTATAAAAACTTATATCAAACACAGTTGAATGAGGACGTGAATGCTTTGTCATTATATGTTGCTTCTGCTAGGCTTCCAAAATTGTCATCCGAGGCTCAGGCATATTTAGATGCCCCGTTGACCCTGGAGGAGGTAGATGCTGCGATTAGTTCCTTTCCCGGTAATAAGGCACCCGGATCTGATGGGATTCCCATAGAGATATATAAAAAACATGCTTGTATCTTTGTTCCAAGACTTTTAGATCTGTTTAATGGGCTCTATGAAGAAAATTTGTTCTCTCCATATATGTCTGAAGCCATAATTGTTGTGCTCCCTAAACCCGGGAAGGACCCTAGATACCCTGATTCCTATAGGCCAATTTTTCTAATTTCCACAGATGCCAAAATTTTGGCTAAGATCCTTTCTATTCGGCTAAACACTGTTATTACTTCAATTGTTCACCCAGACCTATCAGGATTTATGCCAGGCAAGTCGACGTCGGAGAACATTAGAAGGCTGCACACTCACTTACAGGCCTCCCATGGCGAGGAATCATCCTCTGTTATTGTGTCATTAGATGCTGCAAAAGCATTTGACTCTGTGGAGTGGCCCTTTCTGTGGGAGGTCATGTTATGTTTTGGGTTTGGGCCGGTGTTCTTGAAATGGGTAAAGCTAATGTATGCGAACCCTACTGCCAGGGTTTATCTCCCCATCCTTCCCCGTCTCGGGGCACAAGACAGGGTTGCCCCTTGTCCCCAAGCCTGTTTGCCTTGGCTATTGAGCAGTTAGCCTGTATTATACGTTCTCACCCTGATATTATAGGTCTACAATTGGGTAATAGAATGGACAAAGTTTCCTTATATGCAGATGATTTATTACTTTTTTTTTGTCTGACTATGTAACAGCTATGCCTGTGGTTCTTCAAGACATAGAACAATTTGGAATTTTTTCTGGTCTTAAGATAAACTGGGACAAATCATCTATCCTTCCTCTTAGGGGGTTGTATCCAACTGTTCCCATTATAACTCTCCCTCTCTGTTGGGTAAATAAATTTAAATATTTAGGTATCTGGATAACTAATTCCCCAAAGGACTATATAGTATTGAATGTTGAGCCCCTTTTTGTCTACTTAAAGGGCAAACTTCAGTCCTGGCGCCGGCTCCCTCTTACCGTTACTGGTAGAATTAACTTAATCAAGATGGTGGTGCAGCCAAAATTTGTGTACGTTTTGCAGCATTCTCCTGTTTTTATTACAGATACATTGTTTAGGCGTTTGAATAGTGTTCTTTCTTCATTGGTCTGGGTGAATCGTCGACCACGTATTCAATTGGCAGCTCTGACCCGATCTAGGTCTGTGGGAGGTTTGGCTCTTCCAAATTTCTAATTTTATTATTATGCGCGCAGATGGCACATATACGGTTATGGCTTCAAGATGACTCCCCTAATGCCCTGCACGTTTTGTGGATTTTCCCTAACTTTACACCATTACAGGCCTTGCTTGCGGGTAGAATTATACAGAAAGGCCCTCCCCTGTTGATGCAAGCTATTAAGATATGGAAATTGGTATCTAGTTTTCTACAGTTTACGGGATTAGATCCAGACACTTCTCTATGTAGTTATCGTATATTACCTGAACTGGCCTCTTTACAGCTTGAGGTGACATGGGGTTCTAACGGTGTAACTACATTGGGTCATTTATATGACACTTCAATTCTTAAATCTTTTGCACAACTCCAAGAAGCTCATCATCTCCCTCAATCATATTTCTATAGATATTTACAGTTACGGCATGCTCTCTCAGCTCAATTTTCAGATGGCCCTCCTCTAATTCAAATATCCCCATTGAAGTCATTCCTTTTATCTTTAGGTCCCCGGAAGACTCTTTCTTACTTATACTCCTATATATTGTCTTCTTATCATAGGGATAGTTTACCACATCTTAGATCAAAGTGGGAGAGAGATATTGGCCTTATAAGTGATACGGACTGGGATAATGCTCTAGAAGCTCCTCGTATTTCCACGACTGCTATAAGATTTCAACCGATTCAACTGTTTATTCTACACCGTACCTATTTAACTCCTGTTCGTTTGCTAAAATTTGGGGGGAGAGCATCTGACATATGCCCTAAGTGTAAAATTAGTAGCGGTACTTTCTGGCACCTTCTATGGGATTGTCCGGTGGTTAGCATTTTTTGGAATAAGGTTCTGAGAGTTTTGTCCAATACAGGTATTGCTCCCACTTTAGCTACGCCATTGATGTGCTGTTTAGGCTCTATGGACGATGGGGTAGTGGACAGATATCTTAAGCAATACATTGTCAATATGTGTACACTAGCTAAGGTATGTGTGGCTCGGTTGTGGATGGCTCCTACAGGACCAGATTATAATGCTTGGCTGTCCTTGGTCCGTACCACTGTTGAACATGAAAAACATGTGTTTATTTGTGGCAAAGCTGAGAAGAAGTATGAACGTATCTGGAGCAGTTGGCTTAAATCCTGTTATGCCCGTGCACTGCCTAATGATTGACCGGTATATTATATTATTGTTAGGATAGTGAGGTAGATTGTTACTTTGTTGGAGGTAATGTGCTGTGTGATAAGTTGAGAGCAGAATTTATTGGGATCTAGTTAATTTTGCCAATTTTTCAGGTGTTATTTTTGACAATATTCCAATATTTGTATAGTGTGGTATATATATTTTTTTTTTTTTTTTATATATATATATATATATATATGTGTTTATGTGTGTGTGTATATGTGTGTGTGTGTATATATATATATTTTTTTTCCCTCTATGTTTTTTGTTTTGGTATACAGATTAATATTATATTTTTTATAAGCAATGGATCTGGGATGCAGTTTGTAGATCTAGGTTTTATATTCCAGATACTGTTATTTGATTATGGGTATATGTGTGCATATGTGTGTATGTATGTATATATATATATATATATATATATATATATTTATTTATTTATTTTTTAATTATTATATATTTTTTATTATTTATTTTGTTTGGTTATTTGTTGATGTATATCTATAAACCAATAAAAATGTACTCAATCTAAAAAAAAAAAAACGTTTAAAATAACACATTTATATTTGTTTGTCTTGCAGTCATGTGGTCCGGGCACCTGAAGTTGATGTAATCTGGAGGCGAACCAAACAGCCAATAAGAACGTTTTAAAACCCAGGTCTAAAAACCCGTTCACACTAGAGACACGTTTCTGTTCACATACAGCTAAAACCTGGGCTGATGCATGTTCATGGCCAAAAACCCAGGTTTTTGCTGTGTATGTCTGAAAGGGGTATTAGTTACTGTAAGCCTATTTTTTATTCATTAGGGTAAGGTGTCCGTTGCGTAGAATTTTTTGTGCAAAATTGCACTAGTGCTATTATATCATGTTTAATCACTCACTGCGAAACTTCTGCGCGACTTATGTAAAAGTAAGGCAACACAAATATTATGTAATAGTGTGATATTGTACAAAGCCGCATTATATGAGGAGATAACCAGGGCCGTCCTGGCAAAACTTCCCATCTAAAACAGAGCAGACAGACATTTGCAAATTATTGCAGACCAAGAGGGCCTCGGAACTCCTGGAACAAGGGCTGACAACCACGCTAATGTGGATGTGCTTACAGCTCTACCGCAGGTACCCGTTCCTGCCTTATGCTCAAATCCTCTCCACTAATCGGTCACTCAAGCTGGCAACAGCTGCTCTATGGACAGGTTCACCTGTATGGTGCCCCTGTAATAGTGCCCCCAGTAGTAAGCCCCCCTGCAAAAGTGCCGCGCAAAACACACAAAAAACCCCCAAAAAAACAGAATACTTACCTTAAGCCTCAATCCTGTGTCCGCTGCCGTCCGATGCTCCTCAGAACTATGGGAGAGACGTCATGCGGTCTCTCCCATAGTGCCCATGGGGGAAGCCGGACGCTCGAGCTCAGGAGTGAGCTCCGGCTGCTGCTGCGGGGAGTCGGGCGCCCGCTGGTAAAATTTCAGCGGTTGCCCGGCAAATGGTGCTTCCCTGTGGCCGGGGGCCCTGCGACTTACCGTTGCAAAACTTGGTTGCCAAGATCAAGTTCTTAGTCGCCATGGCGACCGGTATTTGTTGAGCCCTGAGCTAAGCGCTCTCCCTCTTAATTGCCACTGGATACAAAATTACCTGCGTGAAGCTACTAAATATCTGCACCACTCATCAGTGATCGTGCTGAGGAAAAAAAATGTGTGTATCCCATGGACCCCTCACTCTAAAAAATGTGGGTCCTTTTCCACTGTTTCTGGGTCCCATCACACATTATGGGGGTTGAGGGCAGAAAGCAGTTGGGACAGTGCTGGGGGTAGGTAACAGTTGGGATAGAGGGGGATAAGGACAAGCAGCAGTTGGGGTGAGAGTTGGGAGTAAAGGCAGGGAGTTGGGATAGAGCTGGAGCTAGAGGGGAGTAAGGGCAGGAAGAGCTGGGGGTAGGGAGGGGTAAGTGCAGACAACTGTTGCAACAGTGGTGGGGACCAGGTGGGGGCAAGTGGCAGGTGGTGCTGGGGGCAATGGCAGATAGCAGCTGTTGCAGTCCTGGGGGACACGGTGGGTGTTAGGGACAGGCAGAACTGGGGGTAAGGAGGGGGAAAGGGGTAGATAGCGCATGACACTACTGAGGGGCAAGGAGGGGGTTAGGGGCAGGCTGTACTTGGGGTAGGTAGGGGGCAAGGGTAGATAGTAGCAATGCCAGTACTAGGAGGCAAGGAAGGAGTTTTTGGCAGGCAATACTGGGGGCAGTTCTGGGGTTAGGGAGGGGATCAGGATAGCTGCTGGGGCAGTACTGAGGGTAGGGAGGGAGTAAGGGTAGACAGCACCTGGGTTAGTGGTTAACTCCTTGCTTTTGCTGGGAGCCCTGGATGGGTCACTATTGCAGCTCCCATGCAGTGTCCACCTCCTGCGTGCAGGGAGCTCAGCAGGCTGAGGGAGCGCAGGCTGGTAGAGGGGCCCGCCACCACCGACAACGCTGCTGCAGCCAAGGAAGAGATGCCCGATGCAGTGCAGTGACAGACTCGGGGAGAGCCCACTGGCGGGCAGGAAGGGAAAGAGGATGTATCAGGACTCAGGGCAGCGATTGGCTGGGGTCACGCTGCCGGGCGCCATTCGGCTGCTGCAGCTCACACAGCGGAGCGCGTCCTGCAGGACCCGCTCTTTTAAAAACCGGATCCACAAATGCCCGTAGCGCGTAAAAACGCGCTAAAGGCACCAGTGTGATCTGTTAATGTCATTTTGAAGGGGAAATGAGAACACAAGTGTGTTTTTTATGCATGGACTTTTTTCTCCCAGTTATAATAATCAGCTTATTAATCAATTATTTTTTGATGCTCATTGTATGTGTTGTTATATCTATTTTTTTATTTTGTTTTAATAAAATTATACACTAATTGCGCTCCCTTGGTGGAACTTCTCTACTTTATTATAATGCTATAAAATGGCTGCTCAGCATCTAGAAGAGGGGAGGAGAGGAGGGAAGATCTGTCTGGGGCTTACTGGTCGCATAGGGAAAGCACACCCAAGGGGTGGGGGAGGGGCGAACAGAGAAGCGCCAGCCTCCCCATCTGGCATAACCCTCAGGGAACATGGCAGGCGCTGCCATGAAGCAGCCCTTGCTCCATATAGTAATCCCTGGTGGTCTACTGTTGAGCGCGGTTAGACTGGGTGCCCCACTGCCAGCACCGCCTGAAGTCTCCTGCTCCGGCGGTGACACTGCACACAGGGAGTTTACTTACTTTGTTTTCCCCGATGAGTGCCGGCTGTGGCTTTGGATGTGTAGGAGTCCGCGGCCGAAGTCAATGACCCAGTCGGCAGTGCTGCAGCCACCTTACACTGCCCACTCAGAAAAAGCTAAGTAAAAATAAAATGAATAAATAAAAACAGTGCAGGACCACCTAAAGACGACCCCCATAATCTGGTGCCCAGCTCCTGCCAGAACCAAACTCAAACTGAGGGCATCTGGCTGGGTATAGAGATGAGGAGCCAGGGCTTGTGGGTATTTACATTTAACTATTTGGTGCCCAGACTCTTCTCTCCAGGCTATACCCCAGTGGGGGTAGAAAATAAATATATATATATATATATATATATATATATATATATATATATATGGATTTAAAAGATACAACAGACCACCAGGTAGCAAAAGCCAACGTTTTTATGGCGCACTTTCATCGGGGCATCTGTGTGTGTGTGTGTAATATATATATATATATTTATTACACACACAGATGCCCCGATGAAAGTGCGCCATAAAAACGTTGGCTTTTGCTACCTGGTGGTCTGTTGTATCTTTTAAATCCCTGAGTGCCACCGATTGTGTGACTGTGTAGAAGATAGTGGTTACCATCATCTTCATGACGGAGGGCAACGGGGTCAGACCTCCGCAGTATGCAGTGAGTGCCAGAAAATATGTGTGTGTGTGTATATGTGTATATATATATATATATATATATATATATCATGGGGAGAAGGGAACAGGGTGGGAGGGCAGAGTACACAGGAGAGCAGAAGATGTACAGACATAGAGAGAGGGGAACGGGGCACAGGTGGGAGGGCAGAGTACACAGAAGAGCAGAACAGGTACAGACATGGGGAGAGGGGAACAGAGGTGGGACGGCAGAGTACGCAGGAGAGCAGAAGGGGTACAGACATGGGGAGAGGGAAACAGGGGGCACAAGATAAGAGTACAATATATTTAATATTCTCCCCATATAATCATAACAGGGCACTAGTGCAGTGGTTCCCAAACTTTTTTGAATCACGGCACACTAGAGTATCAGCATTATTTTCACGGCACCCCTAAAGGGGCCTATCCATTTATAGACTTGAAGGTCTGAACGTCTAGCATTCAGACTTTCTAGTCGCCGGGTGCTGAGCGGCACTGAAGGACATTCACTGAACATCTTTTCAGTGCAGCCGCTGCTGCACTTCCGGCTTCCTGTCTCTTAACATGCCGAACCTGACGACTGTCGTCATGTTGGAGAGATAGTCAGGGTTGGCAAGGACCCAACGTGCACGCCTTGCCGGCTATCCATTACCCGACTTTTGAACAATACGACCAAAACCTCCTGGTTTTGGTTGGATTGTTCACAAAGTCGGGTAATGGATAGGCCCCTTAAGTTTAAGTTTGTTGTTGAGAAATTCAGAAAAAATTTTAGTAAAATGAAGTAAATTGTGCTGACCTGTCATCCCTGGGTTCAGTTATGTGGTGGTGGACAGGTTTGCACTTCTGTTTATTCACATTACATTGATCATAAATTTGATTTGGTTATGGACCACCAACCTCAGGTGCCCCTGCAATTGTCCAAAGGCACCCCAGGGTGCCATGGCGTATAGTTTGGGAACCACTGCACTAGTGGGTGCTGAAGCTGTATTATAACAGGGCACTAGAAATTCTCCCCTGTATAACAATAACTTTAGGACACCAGGCTCTGCTAATGTGCTATAATAAAATGAGAGATATGGTAAGAACTTACCTTTGTTATCTCTCTCTTTCTTTGAAGTCCATAAGGTCCACAGGGAGACCTATGGGGGTTTAGGTGATGGCAAGGGCACCACGCAAATAATTTTTTGTCCCAGGATGCAATGGGCCTCTCCCTATACCCCGCCCCAGAGGCACCTCAGTTCATAACAAGCCAAAGGCCAGAGGAAGATAAAAGAGAGGGAAAAAAAGTCTGAAACACTAAATCACATGAGAAGGAAAACCGGTGACCAGAGCGAAGCCCATCTGAAGCAAGGTGCATCAGGATGGGTGCCCTGTGGACCCTATGGACTTTGAAGAAAGATAACAAAAAGGTAAGTTTTTACCATATCATTTTATTCTTCAGGGTCCATAGGCTCCACAGGGAGACCTAGGGCATGTCCCAAAGCAGTCCTTTAAGGGTGGGGACGCTGCTGATCCGACAGGAGAATCCGGTGCCCGAAGGAAGCATCCTGAGAAGCAAATATATTTTATTTATTTATTAACAGTTTCTTATATAGCGCAGCATATTCCGTTGCGCCTTACAATTGTAAACACTAATAGAACAAAACGGGGTAATAACAGACAGATATATAGGTAGGAAGGCCCTGCTCGCAAGCTTACAATCTATAGGGAAATAGGCATTGATACACAAGGATAGGTGCTATATATTGGATTTTGGTCCAGCCAGAATGCACAGTTTCTTGGTGGGCTGCATGATCCATTCACACCGGAATGTCGGCCAAATGTCATGAGGATGTGAGAGAAAGACGATGTGTGAGGTTGTGTGTGGACTGTGAAAGGGGATGTAATTAGATATGGAAGCTATGAAGGTTATGTGGGCAGTTCTGGGATCTGATAAGCTTGCCTGAAGAGGTGGGTTTTCAGGGATCGCTTGAAGGATTGGAGTCTAGAGGAAAGTCGTATTGTGCGTGGTAAAGCATTCCATAGAGTGGGTGCAGCCCGAAGAAAGTTCTGTAACCGCAAGTAATGCATGGGGATGAGAGACGCAGATCTTGTGCTGAGCGGAGAGGTCGGGTAGGGAGATATTTTGAGATGAGTGAAGAGATGTATGTTGGTGTGGTTTGGTTAATAGCCTTAAGTGTAAGTAAGAGTATTTTGTATTGAATACGGTAGAAAACCGGCAACCAATAGAAGGGCTGACAGAGCGGAGCAGCAGATGATGAACGTTTGGCAAGGAAGATAAGCCTTGCAGCTGCATTCATAATTGATTGTAATGGCGATAGCCTGTTTTTGGGAAGACCAGTAAAGATGCTATTGCAATAGTCAATGCGGGAAACAATAAGTGCATGGATTAGAGTTTTTGCAGTGTCTTGTGTGAGATATGGTCGAATTTTGGATATGTTTTTTAGATGTATGTGACAGGATTTAGAGACAGATTGAATGTGGGGAACAAAGGACAGTTCAGAGTCAAGGATGACACCAAGGCAGCAAGCTTGAGGGGAGGGTGGATTGTCGAGTTATCAACAGTGATAGAGAGATCAGGTTGGTAACTGTTATTGACTGGTGGAAATATAATTAATTCTGTTTTAGAAATATTAAGTCTCAGGTGGCGAGATGACATCCAAGATGAAATTGCAGAAAGACATTCAGTGACACGGACCAGTACAGACGGTGATAAATCTGGGGAAGATAGGTAGATTTGAGTATCATCCGCATACAGATGGTACTGAAATCCAAAAGAGCCGATTAGTTTGCCAAGAGAGGAGGTATAGATTGAGAATAACAGAGGCCCTAAGACAGAGCCTTGCGGTACTCCAACTGATAGAGGTAGTGAAGAGGAGGCAGAATCAGAAAAACGAACAGTAAAAGAGCGATCAGATAGGTAGGAAGAGAACCAAGAAAGAGCAGTGTCCTTAAGACCTAGGGATTGTAGTGTTTGTATGAGAAGAGTGGTCAACAGTGTCAAAAGCAGCAGAGAGATCTAGAAGAATTAGGAGTGAGTAATGGCCTTTAGCCTTGGCAGTGACCAGATCATTTACTACCTTAGTCAGTGCTGTCTCTGTGGAGTGTTGGGAACGGAAGCCGGACTGCAGTGGGTCCAATAAGTTGTGTGAGTTAAGGAAGTGTATGAGGCGGGTGTAGACAAGTCTCTCAAGTATCTTGGAGGGGCATGGGAGCTGGGAGATAGGCCGGTAATTTGAGAGAGTGTTGGGGTCAGAGTTTTGTTTTTTTCAGAATAGGAGTAATCACTTCATGCTTGAACAGTGATGGAAAGTTGCCAGTAGAGAGAGAGAGAGATTACAGATTTTAGTTAGGGTTGGGATGAGCACAGGAGACAGAGCTTTACTGATTTGTGAGGGTATAGGATCTAGAGGAGAGGTAATAGAGTAGGAGGATGAGAAGAGGGAAGATACTTCATCTTCGTTTATGAGATCAAATGAAGAGAAAGTGCCAGATGATTCAGGTAGGGAACTGAGCAGGTCACTAGCTGAAGAAGAGCATACCAATTCATTTCGGATCTCATCAAAATCTATCAAATGCATAGAACGTTAAAAACGTCTGGAGAGAAGACCACGTGGCCACCTTACAAAGCTGAACAGCCGAGGAGCCACGGCGAGCTGCCCACGATGGACTCACAGACCAAGTAGAATAAGCAGTAACAGAAGGCAGTACAGGAAGGCCCTCCTGAGTGTAAGCCTCAGAGATGGTCATACGAATCCACCTAGCCAATGTCTGCTTATTGGCTGGCCATCCCTTCTTGGGAAAACCATAGAGGACAAAGAAGGAGTCTGATTTCCAAAGGGAACTGGTATGGTCCACATAAGTCCTGAGAGCACGTACCACATCCAATAAGGCCTCATCTGCCGAGAGGTCTGGGGATTGAAATGCCGGAACAATAATTTCCTCATTAATGTGGAAAGTAGAGACCACCTTAGGGTAAGTCCAATGAACCGCCCCTGTCCTGGTGAAAAATCAGGAATGGGGAAAAACAGGAAAGCGCCCCTAAGTCTGACACCCATCTGGCCGAAGCAATGGCCAGAAGAAAAAGTCTTAGATGTCAACCACTTGAGATCCACTGAGGCCAGTGGTTCAAATGGAGAGCCTTAAGGACAACAGCCAAATCCCAAGGAGACACAGGAGGGACAAAGGGAAGCTGAATCCGCAGGACACCCTGCAGGAAAGTACGAATGTCCGGTAAAGGAGCAATCCTACGTTGAAACCAAACTTATAGAGCCGAAACATGCACCTTCAGTGAGGCTAAGCGGAGGCCAAGGTCCAAACCCGCTTGAAGGAAAGCCAAAATTATAGATATCATATATCCCAGAGGGTCATAACCCCTGTGACGACACCACTAAATATAAGTATGTCACACTCTGTGACATATACGAGCAGAGGCTGGTTTACGGGCTCTGAGCATGGTACTGACCACAGAGCTGGAAAAATCTTTGGACCTTAAGAGGTAAGTCTCAAGAGCCACGCCGGCAAAGACAGACAACCCAGATCTGGGTAACGGCAAGGACCCAGAGACAACAGGTCCGGACACTGACGCAACAGCAATGGAGTGTCGATGGAGAGACTCTAAAGATCTGAGTACCAAAGTCTTCTGGGCCACGCTGGAGCCACCAGCAGGACCATTCCTCCCTCTTGCTTGAACTTTTGAATGACCAGAGGAAGAAGGGAGACTGGAGGAAACCGGTATGCAAACTGGAAGGTCCACTTTACTGACAGAGCATCGACCAGGAGTGTCCCGGCATCTCTTGTCCTGGACCCGTAACTTGGCAGCTTGTGGTTGAGTCTGGAGGCCATGAGTCCACTTCTGGAAGGTTCCACTTGTCCACTAGGAGTTGAAACACCTCTTGGTGAAGAGACCATTCCGCTGGATGCACCTTGTGCCGGCTGAGGAAGTCTGCTTCCCAATTGAGAACCCCCGAAATGAACACTGCCGATATGGCTGGGAGATGGCCTTCCGCTGTCATCACCACCTGACTTTGAGTTCCTCCTTGATGATTGATGTAAGCCACTGCCGTGGCATTGACTGACTGAACTTGCACGGGCTTTCTGTGAAGTACGAGTTTGGCTTGCTAAAGGGCGCTGAAGACCGCCTGAAGCTCGAATATGTTGATTGGTAGAGCAGACTTCTCTGCTGTCCACTGCCCCTGAAAGGAGTGTGTACCCATCACTGCGCCCCAACCCCGGAGACTGGCGTCTGTCGTCAAGAGGACCTATTCCGGAAACCAAAAGGGGCGCCCCTTGGTGAGGTGACACGTCTGCAGCCACCAGGCAAGGGACAGATGCACCTCTGGAGAGAGCACCATCAGTTGTGCCTTTATCCGATGGGGTAATCCGTTCCACCTGGAGAAGATCAATTTCTTCAGAGGCCTGGAATTAAACTGGGCATATTCCACAATGTCGAACGTCGATATCATGGACCCCAGTACTTGCATTGCTGAGTGGATTGACACTTGGCAACTGTGGAGGCATCTGCGTACTCGCATCTGTAAAGTTGTGGTCAGAAAGATTCTCTGCTGTTGGGAATCCAACAGAGCTCCCAGATGGAGCATCCTCTGAGATGGAATAAGGGAGGACTTTATCCAATTGATCGACCATCCGTGAGCCTGAAGCACAGACTGTCAGCTGTAGGTGGTGTTGAAGTACTTCTGGAGACCCTGCCAACAATAAGAGGTCATCCAGGTAAGGCAACAGTCGAACCCCCTGATGCCGTAGATGGGCTGCCATGACAGCCATAACCTTGGTAAACACTCGAGGAGCTGTGGAGAGACCAAACGGTAGCGCCCGAAACTGGAAATATTGTTGCTGTATAGCAAAACGGAAGAAACACTGGTAATGTGATGAAGCAATTGGAATATACTGGTATGCATCCTGAATATCCAGCAATACCATAAAATCCCCCAGTACCATAGCCAGTACAATTGAGCGGAGGGTTTCCATCCTGAACCGAGGTACCCTGAGGAATCTGTTCAGGGGCTTGAGATTGATGATAGGCCGATATGATCCGTTTGGTTTCTGAACCAGAAAGAGATTGGAGTAATAACCCGTTCCTTTTTGAGAAGACGGGACCTGGATGACAACTCCTGCTTAAAGCAAGGATTGTATTGCTTTCTGGATTTATAATGCCTTGTCTTTGTCTGACAGAGGGCTTGTGCAGAAGAATTGCTGGGGAGGCCTTCTGCGGAAGGCAAGGGCGTACCCGTGAGAGACCACTTCTCTTACCCGAGTGTCTGTTGTGATCTGGCACCTGCACAGGGGGCGAACTGAAGAAGTCGGCCACCCACATTGGGTTCCCGGCACCCCAGCTCCACAGCACAACGCGGCCATCAGTTAACCCTCGGTGCTCTGCACCGAGGGGAGAAATGTGATGGCTGCACACTGGGGGTCGGGAGCTCTGGCTTCCGATACCCCAGTGCGGAGGAGAGGCCACAAACTGGGAGACTGAAGAGGCCGGCTGGCTCCCAGTGCAGCGCAGCAGCAGGGCTGTCTAGGGCAGTGTGGCCACTGGTTGGGGGGACAGGGAGCATTGGCTCCCTGTACCCCCAGCACTGAGAGGGGACCAGCAGCTGAGCGCAACTGGGTGTAAGGTAAAGCTGCTGTTGTTGCCAGGGCAGGGTTCCAGGCTGCAGAGCTGAGAGCCCTATGCTGGGGACCGGGAGCTCGGCTCCCAGTGTCCAGCACAGCAGGGCTGGCTTAGTAAAGCCCAGCACTGAGCGCTGGGCACAGTTAAAAACACACACCCCTAGGTACATAATGTTAAATAAAGTGTATACGGTATATTAATTTCCTGTATTTTAAATGTATAATTAAAAGTGAAATGCACTTACCTGTAATTTCTCTGGACGGCCAGGGGATCCAGAGTCCTCAGTGGGCTGCTGGATCCCCCAGCCCCTTCCAGAGAAATAAAATGTCCTCCTATACAGCCTCATGGCTGGAAGTGGTATGAGGAGGTGCATAGGAAGCTGGCTAAGGCAGCCAGCTAACCGTTCTAGGGAGCTCCAAAGAGCTTCCCTTCCGTGGCCAGGAAGTCGTACACGGGGACCCTGCTTGCCCACCTCTGGAGCTCAGATTCAGGTAGAGATGGCAGGTTTGGTCCCTTAGCAGATTCCTGTAAGTACATTTTGGGGGTGTGGCCACAGCTAGTCGACGCATACGCAGCAGAGTGGTTCCAGGTGCCAGCGGTAGGAGCCCGAGTGTACCTAAGAAGCGGTTCCAAACACCAATGGTAGAATTTGGTGGTGGCAGCATTGTTACGCCCATGGCGCAATGGCGAAGTCAGTGACAGACTTACTGACGGTAAGCGGGAATCCCCGATACCCCAAAGTCAAGTGGGGATCGAAACCCCAACCTGTGATCGGGAGTCGGCAAGAGGCCATCCGGTCACAGGGTGCCTGGGGGATGTTAGAAGAAAGCACAACCCGTCCAACACCTGGAGCAGTGAAGTCAGGTGAAACGCACAGCCAGCAGTGATTTGATGAGATGCCACCATGTAACTGGTTGGTAAGATGCTGCCGGTGGTGATTGGAAGAGAACGCCGCCAGCGGTGGATGGCTCTTGCGGCCACTGCATGTGCACTGCAGCAGCCAGTCACTGCCGGCAGAATCTCCCCAGTGGTGGCGATTGGCTGCTCTGCGGCATATTCCCACTAGGCTGTTTTAGCTGGGCGCCGTGCCCTGCACGATTTGTAAAGGACAGAATGCGCCCTGCCCCTCTTAGCGGCAGCCCATTAAAACAGCCTGCGGGTGGGGAAATTAGCGATGCAGACGTCACCACCGGTGAATGGATGCCGGGCGCATGCCCAGCACCGGCCCTAGAATAAACACTAGGAGCGCACACAGCACATCACTCACTATTTTGCAATCACTGATTAGGGTACAGAGTGTGTAGAAGGGTACTGGCAGCAGTATTAGGGTACTGGGGCGAGTATAATAATATTGGCAGTAGTATTAGGGCACTGTCGGGGTACTGGGGTGTGTATAAGGGTAATGGCAGCAGTATTAGGGTACTGTCGGGTACTAGGTGTGTATAAGGGTACTGTGGCGAGTATAATAATATTGGAAGCAGTATTAGGGCACTGTCACTGTACTGGGGTGTGTATAAAGGTCTTGCCAGCAGTATGAGGGCACTGTCCGGGTACTGGCAGCAGTATTAGGTCACTTTCAGGGTACTGGGGTGTGTATAAAGGTACTGGCGACAGTATTAGGGCACTGTCGGGGTACTGGGTGTGTATAAGGGTACTGGCAGCAGTATTAGGGTACGGTCAAGGTACTGGGTGTATATAAGGGTACTGGCAGCAGTATTAGGGTACTGTCGGGGAACTGGGGTGTGTATAAGGGTAATGGCAGCAGTATTAGGGTACTGTCGGGTACTGGGTGTGTATAAGGGTACTAGCAGCAGTATTAGGGTACTGGGGCGAGTATAATAATATTGGCAGCAGTATTAGGGCACCGTCACTGTAGTGGGGTGTGTAGAAGGGTCTTGCCAGCAGTATGAGGGCACTGTCCGGGTACTGGCAGCAGTATTAGGGCACTCTCAGGGTATTGGGGTGTGTATAAAGGTACTGGCGACAGTATTAGGGCACTGTCTGGGTACTGGGTGTGTATAAGGGTACTGGCAGCAGTATTAGGGCACTGTCGTGGGTACTGGGGTGTGTATAAGGGTAATGGCAGCAGCATTAGGGTACTGTCGGGGTACTGGGTGTGTATAAGGGTAATGGCAGCAGTATTAGGGTGCTGTCGGGTACTGGGTGTGTATAAGGGTACTGTCAGGGTACTGGGGTGTGTATAAGGGTAATAGCAG